>JAHLJT010005437.1:3494227-4094227 GCA_031308135.1 Acheta domesticus | reverse complement strand
GACACAATTCACATGCCTATGGTCGCTGGGAGTTGTGTATATTTTTGGTATTCAACATCTATTATGTAATTTGGTTATCAACATCTATTAACCAAGATGGATTTTTTAAAATTATCTTGTACTGGTATACACACAAAGCAAGTGCAATACTATTTTTCAGACAGCCACTCATAAAAGTGGGTACTTTAGGAGGATTCACAGAGTGCACTAGTGCTAAAAATGAGTCAATTCTCAAATGTTCACATAAAACTGTGAATGCAACAAAACTATTTTTATATTTATATATTTTATATTATAAAATATTTTTGTCTGGCCACATTAGCTTTTACTCACCTAAATGTATCTTGGTAATTTTTATACTTGAACTAAAATAAATTAAAAGTCAATAAGGCTATCTGAAAAATAGTGTATGACACACATGGTAAAAGTGATTTTATTTTGATCATAAATTTGCATCATGAAACCCTTCAGTGTCAGGTCAAAACCAATCTCACATGCAAAATAAAAAGTTACATTTACCACTCTTATCATAAATATCTATTTTGAAGTCTGTATATTACTTAATGATCAATAGTGACCGATTATAAGGGGTTCTGTCAATTCTTGTAGTAAATCATTTTTTTTATAATGATTGCAATACAATAATAAGTGGAATAGCAAGTCAAATGGTTCCAAGAATATCAATGGTTGTTTTCAAGAAGAAATTAATTAGTACATCCTAATTATAGAATTGTGATGTTGAAATGCACGCAAAAAGAACTGCTAATTATTATAAAATTATCAATGTGTGATTAATGATTCTATTTGGAGAGCAATCTGTTTTTAAATTTAATTTCAATTTTTGTACTGTAATTATACTGAAAAAGTTATCATTTATTAATGAGGCTTAATTTAACTGAAATTCTCTTCCACATTACTTGATAATACTAATGAGATAAAAAAGGCGATAGTGAAAATGATTTGCAAGCGGAAGATTTTGGAATCTCTCATCTATTTTTGATTCTTGAAAATAATTTTTGACAAGAAAATATTTATTAATTTTTTTTCAAGTGAAATCAGTACGTTGGTCATGAGCTACTGACAATTTAGACTGTTCTGATTACATGATCATAGATATGCCATTCAGATCATATTGTACACTTACATTTTACAATTTAGACCTTTTTCATTAACAAAGGGACCCAGAACTTCTTGTGATCACAAACTTCCCCCAGCCTCCACTTAATTTGGTTGCCAATTCGTTTTATTCAAAACAAAGAAAAAAATTATTTATTTCTAAGGCAAATTAAGCACTATAAGTTATTTCTGTTGCATGGAGAAATCCATTATGTTTATATATTGTATTGGAAAAGGGGGCAACTTTTGTGGGTCTATCAGTTAAAACACTTTTGGATTATTATTAAAAATTATTATGCGTTACACCTACCATTTTCCTTTACATGATAAAGTTTTCACAATTTGTTCATAAAGGTTGAATTCTCTTTTGCAGTAGACAAAATATTTAACTGTAAAATTAAGTTAATTTCATTTAGAATACACAAATTATTTAATAATGCTTTTACCAAACAAACTGAACTTCTCTTGAAAACTTGATGACGATAGAATATTCTTGAACTCTTCTTCTTCTTGGTAAAATAGTCTCTGTAGGCTGTAACTCATACAATCTCAAAAAAATTAGGTGCACAGAGACACTTGTTACAAGGTGCAGATAAAGGTTGTGGGATTTTGTCTAGAAGGTATTTGTGTTAGTGTGAAAGTAATTGTCTTCTGATCTTCAAGACAGTCAATTCTTCAGAGCACTTGAAGAGTCAATCTATTATTTAGCAGCTTCTAATTTTCATGTGACATATTGATATTATTTTAGAGCTAGAAAACTTGAAAAGTTTGTTCTGATGGAAGAGTATAGCATGCACCTATATTTACTATTTTTGCTTTGAGGTAAGCAGTCTCATTTACAACAATGAATTGATGTGGTAGAATCAATGAGATTACAATTTTCTTTCCTGATTTAAATGCTTCAGTGTGAATTTATAATTTTTGATGGAAAATGTCTGTTGTTGTATCTTGATAGAGATTATTATTTTGCATATAATGAAGGTGACTGTAATTATTCCAACTAGGGGATAGAGGAACCTAATAGTGATAAAACATTTCTTGAAGTACCAGAAGGGGTGTGTTTGTTGGGATATTTTCGTGGTATTCCTGGTACTCCTAGGAAGAGCTGAGGAAGTAGCGCTATGTTTAATTAAAAAAATCCTACAAATTGTGTTTTTAATAACTTTCAGTTTTCTATTAATCCTATGAATAGTGAATATTAATGAATACAACCTTCAATAATAGAACCTAGTGGTGCTGCAGAATGGCACAGACTTTCCCGTATTAGTTTTCTGTTTGGTCTCGGCTAGGTTTTCGGACTTGCCAAAACTCTTGACAGCTGTCATCTATCGCCGCCCAACATTTTTTTGACTACATCTGTCGCCTACATTTTTTCGACATTTTTCTTAAGTTTTCGGTTTTCAATAGTAGAACAAAACTATTATTTTAAGAATATAAAAACAATTAAACCTTGCCCTGAATGGCAATTTTTGTTGAAAAATTTGGTGCCGTTTCAAGAAAATGGCGTGTAAGCGCTACTGTATATGCGAAATTTGAAGCTCTTTTTTACAGAAAAGTTTTGAGTTTTTGAATAATTTCATTTGAAGTCACTTGAAGCACTTACACTCACAAATTCAATAGGGTTTACAAATTGCTGGAAATGTGCATTTTAACTGTACGAGAGAACTTTCAAAAAAATTACGTTTTTATAATTTTTGAAAAAACAAAAAATATCCCCAAATTAACTTTAATCCATATTAAAGAGTGCAATTAGCACTATCCATTTCAGAAGTTTGAACAAAAGATTTGAAACCATTTTTGAGAAAATGGCGTTTGAACGTTTCTGAAAATACACAATTTTGAGCTACTTTTCACAGAAAAAATTTCAATTTTTGAGAAACTTTAATTGACATAATTTAAAGCATGTGTACTCATTAATATAATAATGTGAACAAATTGCCGCTAATGTAAGTATTAACAATGTGAGGGACAAGTCAATAAAACTACATTTTTGCAATTTTTGAAAAAACACAAGAATAGAGCAATATGGCATTAATGTCATCTTATAGAGCACATTTAGCACTATCTCTACCAAAAGTTGAATGAAAAAATTTGGGGCCGTTTTTGAGAAAATCTTGTTTTCGTAATTTTTTAAAATTACAAATATTGCGTGCAATATTGCGCAAAAACTACTAAAATTTTTAAAAAATGTACATGACTTTAATAAAAGAATTTTAATTAAAGCAGATTGATGGGTGTTAAGATCGCTTTACATGCTCCTCCCCAGCCAATTAATCCATACTGATATACTGATTGAAATAATGCAAAATAGACTAAACGTAAAAGGCAGATACTGCATTAATTTTTCTTTCTTCCAGGATTGCAGTGTTTAATGTTTTTTTTTTCATTTTCTAAAATTGGAACTATTTATATATTACCAATATTGTGAAATTCTAGACCTCCATTATTGACATAAGTTTCTGTTTGCATGCTAGAAATTCGCCCTCAGTCACCATCCTGATAGAGAGGATGGGTATGCTATGAATATATGTAAATTTTACAGTTTAACAAATCAATTAATTTGTAGGGTCAACGAATTATCTAGATCCTTCATTTTAAGAACAATTTTTAGAAAATCTAATTTAGAAATAATATAATTTTTATTTAATTTATTTTATATAAGTGGTAGCATTCTTATTTCTTTGTTTTCCCTGGTTCACCTCAATCACAAAAATGAAATGTATGGTTGTAAGGCCATGGGAAAACTAGGCACAACAATTCTTGTAAAAATTCAATAATAAATGTGACTATAACTTTCTATAGGCCATGTTCAAGAAATTTTAATGACTGCTCCTTGCAATTTTTATTAAAATCTAACCGTCCCTTCTCATCCTTTACTAAACCTTTACGTTAAATGAACTCATGTATCTGGTTCATTCAGTTTTCACTAAATTTCAAACATTTGTCATTTCAATACAATAAATATGTTCATTCCTTTGATACATTCTGATCAGTCATGTGTTGATGTTACATGTACCAAAGCATTATGATACAGATATTTCTAGTTCAATGAAGTATAATTTTATTTCATTACACTGGGTATTGCTTGAAAATAATAAAATTCTTTTGAGCTTTGCACTTAATTTCATCTTTATTCCCAGGGCCGTCTTTGGGTTTGAAAGTACCCGAGGCACTCAGAGATTTCGGGGCCCCTAATTCTTAGTTCAACAAATTACATTCTGGCGATCATAAGTTATTAAAAATTTGAATATTACACAGTTAATAAGCATTTTGATTCCTCTTTTTAAGGTAAGGCAGGATTTGTAAAAAAACTAGATAAATGGAATTAAATAGTATCTTTAATCTCTGTATTTTCTATAGTAATATTTTACTAATAACTCTAACAATAGTAACATAATAAAATTTGATTTAAAAACAACACAAGCAATATTTACATAATAAGATCTAAGTAAAAAAACAAACTAAGCATTTGTCAATGGAACTTTACATAGTTTCGCACGCTAGTTCAGTTTTGTTATACATTTTTTATTATCTGTGGGGGCCCTTTGATCATGGGGGTCCTGAGGCACGAGCCTCGTCTGCCTATGCCTAAAGATGGCCCTGTTTATTCCATAAATTATCTAATTATGGCATTTACGTTATTTTTATTATAAAATGTGATTCTATTTTATTTATTCTTCAGTTTAATTAAACAATGAAAATTGGGAAAATTTTATTTTCGTATGTAAATGAAATTATATTGCAGTATGCCTGTTGCGATTTATAAGCCATAAAGCAAGATAGATAAAATGATTTCAGCAAATCTGCATTCTTGAAGGCCACTGCGTACATTTAAACACGCCGCGTCGGTATCCTCAATGACTTTCGCGTTTTATGTCGATGAGGTTGGCAGTACTGAAACTCCGCCACGTGAAAACAGTTGTACAACGACGGGCGCGTGAGGTTCTCGCGGCATCATGAAGGAAGTAAAATTTTAAAAAATCTCAAAACATTATTTTAATAGCCGTTTTGAAACTTTGCAGCCCTTTAGAAATAAGTTTGAACTTTCTTTTCAGTTTTTTCAGATGTTTAATTCGTGGTAAAAATAATAAGTTTCTAACTTTAAATATATAAACAAAGAATTAACATTAAACTAGTGGTGCTACAGAATGATGGCACAGACTTCCCCTTATTAGTATTCTATTACCTTGGGTCTGAGCTAGCTGTTCGGAATTGCCACATACTTTATCCAGCTGCCATCTATCGCCACCCAAACTACATTTTTTGACATTTTCTTAATTTTTCGGTTTCCTAATGGTAGGAAGGTAAGATTAATTTTATAAAATGAAAGAACAAAAAACATCGTCCCAAACGGCAATTTTCTTTGAAAAATTTGCAGTCATTTTTCAAGAAAATGGCGTTTAAGCTCTCCTTAAAAATGTGAAATTTGAAGTTCTTTCACAGAAAATTTTTGAGTTTTCAATAAACTTCATTTGAAGCCATTTGAAACACTTCAACTCACAAATGTAATAATTTTTACAAATTGCTGGTAAAGGGCATATTAAACATGTGAGAGATTTTTGAAAAAAAAATTATTTGCGTAATTTTTGAAAAAAGAAAAAATATTCCAAAATTAATATTACGGCATATCCAAGAGTGCAATTTTCACTATCCGTTCGAAAAGTTTGAATAAATAATTTGCTGCCATTTATGAGAAAATGGTGTTTGAGCGTTTCTGAAAATGCGGAATTTTGAGCTAGTTTTCACAGAAAACGGCCAAGTTTTCGAGAAACTTAACTTAACATTATTTAAAGGACATGTACTGATGAATATAATAAATGTGAACAAATCGCCGCAAATGAAAATATTAACGACGTTGGAAATAAGTAAAAAAATACATTTTTGTAATACTTGAAAAAACTAAAGAATAGAGCAAAATGGCGATTATGTCATCCCATAGAGTACATATAGCACTATCCATACCAAAAGTTTCTAGAAAAATTTAGAGCCGTTTACTAAAATATCTGTTTTTTTGTATTTTTTTAAAAGGCACATATTGCACGCAATATTGCGCGAAAACTACTAAAATTTTCAAAAAGTGCAGGATGTTAAAGTAAGAACTCACTATGAAGATCTCACTAGGATGACGCCGAATAAAATTCAAACTTCCCCAATTTTTAAAATTCAGAGTGAACCGTTAAAATGGGTCTCATGCCATCCCTTGGTTGTATTGTTAGTGTGGGCCTCCTCTCCGCCATCTTAAAATCGCTCAATGTTGACCAACGTTCTGGTACAGACGCTTATTTCGGTGGAACAATCCATTACAAACGATCTGCAATGTTTCCAACTTTTTTTGCGATGGTGGCGGTGCCAGCGTGTAGTTGACATCACCACAATTGAATGTGCTGTATCTTTTAAGTGACTTTGGTACAAACAAATGTTATTGTGGAACAACCGGGTAAATACAAAGAGGTACAAACGAATGGTAATTGTTTAAATGGTTTTCGCTTTGGTGGTGGTGCCAACTTCATGGACGTATGTAACTTATCGGACTGGAAAAGCTTTCAACTAAGCGAGTGCTTGTGCATTGGGCATCACCAGACTGCGTGCTTGATAGCTGCCAGTTCCAAGTCTTCCGGGCTGTAGTGAAGTCGTTGTTTGTCGAAACTTTTAGAGCGCTTTACTGTCCTGTGTTCAATTTTGTTAAAAATACAAAATCGCTGTTCTCGAAGTTCATTCAAATGAGGTGAAGAGTCAGACAAATAATATGTTGTAGAATATATCTGTTAAATGATTTAGACATAGATTTTTTGATGTGTTATTGTCTCTATTTATTCTGATATTTTTTAAAAATTGCAAATCTGACTTCAGTTTCGGATTCAGCGACCTCCAACCCCCTCGATGAAAGGTGTTATGAGCGATTGGCTCCTTATTTGGCTTTTGGCAGCTCTTCGGGCTTTTTCCCAGCGAGCGAGGGTTTGGCCTGCGGGGCTCCGTGCTGACCCATTTTCTTTCTCCGACGGCGCAATGGCCTTGCAGGCGGCGAGTCGCCGCACCCCGCCGTCGCATAGTGGGGCGGGGGGGGGGGGAGAAGTTGGCAAAAAGTCCAAAATCAAAATGTGGTTCAGAGGCTCAATTTCACATGAAAAGGTTAGTAAAATGTCTCCTTCATCGTTCCCCGATTGGTTTAGGGTAGGGGAATCACGACACTCCTTGCGGTGCAAGTTTGAACTTGCACGAGCGATGCGCGGCGCACTTATTCGCTGGCGGAGGATGAAGAGAGGTGTGATTTTGATTGCACATAGTTTTGCTCTCGTGGGTAGCAGAATTGAATGTGCCATAGATGTGATACCTGGAGATATGTACTTTAATTCTGTATTAGTAAAAAACATATTACTTAAAGAATAATTTAGTAATTTCGGTTAGAAACCCCACGTGTCACAACGAAATAAAAGTTTTAAATCTGTTTTTTTCATACTGTCTTTTAGTTACCTTCCGGGCATTTCCGGACTATCATATTAATTGAATTGGATTCTGTAATTCATCTAGTTTTCAAAGCATTAATCAAAGTTTGCCCATGTTTGCCCCATTTTGCATGAAGGCGCATTGTTTATAATCACGCTTACCTTGTTTTGTAAGCCTTTCCATCGACAATATTATTTTTTTTTTTACTTTTCCTTCGGGATCTGGCACTGATAGCTCTAAATTAATAAGGAGGAATCTGATGCTATTAAACACATCTGTATGATGCTATAAGGAAAAACGGAAAAAATCAGGTTTTGAAGGAATTCTTGGAAAAACTTACTAAGTGGTCCAAACACGGAAAGTCGGATTTTAATTAAATTGTGTCAATTTTATGGCCGACTTTAAGAAAAAATGGTAAGATTCTAATCGCAGAGAGGATATATTTTTGCAAAAAAATAGGTTGGCAGCTTTTATTAGAATACCAAATTCGACCTCCAACGTGAAAAAACTGGGTCGGCCACGGAAGCTCTTTTAGAAGAATTTTGATGGATCTAAACGTCAAAGAACTACAGTTTTACGGTCCAAACATTCTACCACAGAGCTATCATATGCCGCCCAAATGAGTTTACGTTCTTCCGGTGAAGTTGACACTGCTTAAGTTGTTAAAGATGTGACAATGACTACTCCGAACCGCGCTTCAAAATACTCTATCGGTTACAAACAATTGGGCATCCCACAAACTCAGGAACGTCAGGGATCCGAAGCATTATCTTTATTTATTGAAGCAAACCTTATGAGAGAGCAGTACAATAAAATTATAAGAAAAGATATCTCTCGATTCTACAAAAAGTTCAGTTGGCGAAAACAGACTGTTGCCCGCAAAAAGAAACAATTATTGTAACTGAAACATCTGCTAAAGTAAGACTACAGCCACTTTTAGACCACACAGTTTCGCGGCTTTTGCAAGCACAGAAATGTCCTGCCTAATCATGTTTTAGGACAATCTGGCAAATTACGTTTGTTTAGTATAAGGGAATTTGACGGATCACATCAATCTCAATACAAGCAGGCATTTATTTCAAATCCCGAAGCAACTAAACCAGATATTTTCATTACATAATTAGTTCCCCTGCAATTGACTTATGAAAGTCTCAAATCAAATGAAGAAAGATAATATGGCAAAATAAAAAATGATCAACAAGGTTTTGTAGACCTATCAGGTTTCAATTTACTCAGGAAATCTCTGATCTCTCCAGAAATGAAAAATTACATGTAGAGAATTATTTCCATTAATCCTGAAAAACGCTTATAAATACTTTTTGCCAACTTTTCCCCTTTCTGTCTCCACTGTGCGTCGGTAGGGTGAGGGTAGGGCTAGAGACGGGATTTCGAATCTTTCATTGGGGGGGGGGGGGGGCAAATTTGGGCGCTATGATAAACACAAAAATATTCGTTTATATTAATTCTTTAAATTAATTGTCAGGTTTCAATTTTGTTAATTATTTAATTGATTATTATTAAATGTTATTAATTAGATTGTTTGAACACAAAGGTAACTGTGCCATTCTGCAGCACCACTAGTTATTTTCTCGTTATGGAATGCTGCGGAAAATCGATTCGAGATTTCACTTGAAATACACATTTTGGGGGGTCTCCTGACGCCGCAAAAGTTTGTTTTTTTCAAAACTTCGTCCGTCCGTTTGGTGTATGTGAACAACACTAGCGCCTAAACTAAGAGTACGATTTTCTCCCAAACTGAATAAACCCTTGTCGATCTGGCCTGAGTCGAAGCTCCGCGATTTTGAAGAACATTCATTAATTTTTGGGTGTTTTATCTAATTTTTTCTGTATCAGGGGCTCACAATACAAGTTTTTGTGTTGAAAAATCGCCTTTTGCCGCAGCATTTCATAACTTTCTCCATTCTACTACATATATTTCTCCGTAGATAGGTCCGTATACGAGAAAGTATTAAGTACAATTGTACTCTCCAATTTTATTTTCCTAATTCGTCGCGATAGGCATGAGCAAGAGACTTATTTTTGTGGGAAAATGTGGTCAAGTCCTGGCTATTCCTTATTTATATTTTAGTATTCCAAAGTCAAAAAGCAGTAAAAAACTGTAAGTGGCATATGAGGGAGAAGATATTTATGTTTGCTGTGTCATGTGTGAAGAGAGTAAAAATGTAATTTTTCGTCTTATTGGTAACGGTTACTCAATATTATATATAATATTGCAACTTTATTCTACAGTTTTTGAAATGTCCGTTTATATGTTCTTACATGTTCTCTTCGTGATATTATTTTTACTTGAATAATATAACAAAATGTTTATACATTTTATTCAACTTTTCTTGCTTTCGCCTAGAAAATCATGAAGGTAAAATGAGGGAAAATAAGGTAAAAATCATAAAATTGAAGTTTGGAACTTGAAAGTAAACGAATTTTATTTTAATTTGAAGCAGCACAATTTAAAATAGCATCTAAATTTACATTGTTCGCTAAAAATATGCTTCCAAAAATGAAACATTTTTAATTTCTGGTGCCACAATTACAATTTTATTCTGAAAGAAGATAAATCTGTTTGAAAGATGTTGCCATTTCTCGGCCAACCGCTAATTGGTGAGTCGCCAAAAGCATTCTATGGTGTCGTAGACCATGTTGCATTCTTCTCCCTGTCTCCCTTGGTATTTCTCGTCAGCTGCAACACACGAAATGCGCGTGGATAGAACAGTATAGACAAAAATCAACAGGAATCGAGGGTAGAATACCACAAAGTGACTTTATCACTAAGAGGCGGATTTTCATGATCTAAATCATCACCAAAAATGATCATCAAATGCTCTTAAAATGTTTTGAAAATCCACTAAAAGCAAAGAAAGATCACATAAAAATTTGATCAAAACAACTTCAGATGAACAACACAAGCTGTTGTATATGTTATTGATGCAATCGAGGCTTCTTTCTTTTGTGCAAGTAAACTCAGCTTGCAAACGTTTGGTTTGGACTGGACCAGGGAATCTGTGTCTTTTGTTATCGTGAAATCCTCCGAACCTGGTGACAGCGTCACAGGAATCTTAGATTACATACTCTCAACTGCTGATAATTTCTGAGGGAAGACATCAAATCGAATAGGCTTCTCAGGCATTCTGTGGTGAACATTTGTTGCATATCGTAAATATTGTTTGATGCAAGCACCATTAAAATGATATTAAAATCGATGAAATCCGCGAAAAATGCTTTAAACATATCAGAAAATATGAAAAATTACTTACGAGTAAAAATCAAAGAAAAATGCAAAAAAAAGCCATATAAAAATGGATCATTTCCTTTTGTCACAACATAAAATGAATTTCTGTACTAAAAGGCTTTGTTCTAACGTGAAAAGAAAAATGACATATTATTAAAATCCGCTTTGTGTTTATCATATTACGTTTGAAGGTTACTTAGATTTTAAATTTTCAACTTGTAATGCTGGGTTCCGTTTATCCATAAAACGAGTCTCTCAGACGAGAATATACCTTTACCTGCGAGAATATACCTTTCCTCATAAGAATACCATCTCTTCCGAAAAAATCCTAATGGTCTTCAAATTAAATTGACATATTTTCCACAAAAAATATTAATAAATATTTTATATTAAGAAAATGGAAAAAACATAGAATGATGTATTGATAAATAGGAGATTCCCAGTCTAAACGGGTTATGACAAAAAAGCACGTTTTTATTCCATTACAATGCAAATGACATAACATGATAATTGAAATCGTTACAACTATTGGGATAACAAGAGACGATTCGTTTGTGACGCGACTGACCTTGTGTGTGACAGATGTTGACGACGGCATCCGCCGCCTCAAGCCGCATGACGTCGCCCGCGAACACTTCTTTGTACACCTGCAGCCGCTTCTCGGCCGGCACGGCGCCCCACCGCCCGGCCTTCATCGACCCGATCCTCTCGGCCACGCAGGCGGCCAGGCACTGGCGCAGGGGAAGGCACAAGGCTCCCTCTGGCTGTGCACGAACACTTCTACCCCCATCATTCGACAAGATACTCTACTTGCCCCAAACTACCAACTCACAGCGGAGACAGGTTTCCTCTCTTCCACTTCCTTTCATTCACTTCTTGCCTCAGAACGCACTCAAAGTGAGAAAGGTGTCCTGCCCTTTACTACCGTTGATTCCCTTCTTGTATGAACATGCACTCAGAGTTGAGAAACATTTCCTCTACCTCTCGCCTTCCCTTTACCCCTCTTTCCTCTCTTTCTCAACCTTTTTCTTCCCCTCTCTTTCCTCTTTCTTTCTCTTCTTCCCCCTCTCTTTGCTCTCTCTTCCTCTCTCTGCTTCTCTCTTCCCTCTCCCTCCCCCCTCACTCCCCCTCTCCCCCTGCTTTTCTCACAACTTTTTTCACTTTTCTCAACTTTATATCTTTAGGGCATGTGTACTGATGAAGTACATTTGAGTTCGGCAGCGGATATACAGGGTGTCCCACCAACTATGGACCACCCCCATAACTTCTAAACGGTTCAGGATACCGAAATGCAGTTTTCGCTTAACTATGTGGAATCGTGGGGCAAGTAATATGCCGTACAGAAATTGTCTATAATATTTTTAGTTTTAGAAGAATTTAATCATCTTTGATTTTTTAAATGGAACTATATATTTCTTTCACCACCAATGGGTAGACCATGGAAAGAGGAATAAAATGATGTATCATATGCTAGTATTTTAGTAGAAATTTGAGTATAAAATTAGATTTTCTTGTATGTGATTTTTAAGTAAACGGTCCTTTCCTGTAGCAACCCTTGCAACACTCGCCTTTGGTGGAGGTGGCCTTCCCGGCGTCGAGACTGTTTCATGGAGACAGAGAGTGTGAGAAGGGTGGCCGTGAAGGATACGGGCGTAACTACAGCAATTCATGGTCTTGTCACGAAGATCATATGAACAAACATCAATATTAACGATCAGAATGAGAGACTTTTTCCCATTTGTTCATCTGAATTGAACTTTTCTTCTACTGAAATTCCAAAGCAAGCATCATCGAAAAGAACCAAATAAAACTATTATTATCGACCTTCCGCTACAAATTAAAGGTCCTTTTCAAACTTACAAAATCGAAAACCGAGCTAAGTGTGTTATGGCAGAAACAAGCTGTCATTTTAAAACATGGGAAGGGAATGAATGCTTAAAGATTCTTATTGTAATATCTTGATTAATTAATCAAATAATAGGTAGGTAGACATTTTCTCTTATTATTTACTCTTAATAAACGCCTTTTGTAAACACTACCACAAGAACAAAGCAATACAAATGTTGAAACACTCTTGACAGATTGTCGTGTAAATTTATTAAACTTTAACACAAATTTAACTGCAGTCACGACTGCTAATACTGATTGGAGAGTTTCTCACTTCATAACACCACGTGCTCCTTCAAACTTAAAAATCCATGGCAGAAAATGGACGTGTTCTGTTTTCTTTTCCATTTATGAACCCGCAGTAGAGGTATGGTTGCAAAGTGAACGAATGATCATCTTAATTAAAAGTTTAATTTACCTACGAAAAGACGGTGATAGAATTCTTGTCAAGTTTGAAAATGATATTTATTATTAAAGAATACAAGTGAAATGCAGATAAACCAATGGAAAAAATATCATTCTGATCATTAAAATTGGTGTTTCTTAGTGTGACCTTTGTGTCAAGACATTGGATTGCTGTAGTTAAGCCTCTTGTCCCCCATTGCCACCCCTCTCAGTCTCCTCTCTCCACGCAGCAGTCTTGACGCCGCGAAGGCCGTTTTGCCCGAAGGCGAGAGTTGCAGGGGCTGCGACACGAAATATTGTCCGTTTAATTCAAAATCACACATCAGAAAGTCTAATTTTATACTCAAATTACTATCAAAATACTAGCATATGATACATCATTTTATTCCTCTTTCCATGATCTATCGATTGCTGGTGAGAAAAATATACGTTCCATTTAAAATATCAAAAATGATTAAATTTCTCGAAAACTAAAAATGTTTTAGACAATTTCTCTAAGGCATGTTACTTGCCCCATGATTCCGCATTATTCAGCGAAAACTGCATTTCGATATCCTGAACTGTTTATAAGTTATGAGGGTGGTCCATAGTTGGTGGGACACCCTGTATGCAAATAATAAAGGTAACGTCAATTAAAATACCTACAGATGAGAGAAGGTAAAATAAATTCAGTGCAAAAAGAAGATTGTATATGTTTTTTTTTTGACAAACCGCAAAAACCAATTTCTAAATTTGCATTCATCATTATCTACACAGGTTGAAAGAGGATTCGAAAAATTTTCCGAGAGTGATTAACGTCGTGAAGGTGAATGATTTATTACGTTGACACATACAAAATAAGAATTAACACGAAAATTATTAATGTTTACATTTACTCTTACCTTAGCCTTTTCCGACCAAGGGCCTTTTTCGAGTTTCAGCAACGCCTGTATGTCATCTGCGAACAAAGTATATTAGATTTCTATAAACAAGCTTTATCACTGTCATTTAAAATGGGGGCGGGTACATCTCGCTCGTAGTAATTTTCAAATGATTATTTGATTAGAATCCTACCAACTATGGGTCACCCCAATGACTTCCAAACTGTTCACGACACGGAAATGCAGTTTTCGCTTAACAATGCGCAATCTTGGGGCAAGCAACATGCTGAAGAGGTATTGTATGATCTTTGCCCCGCTGGTTGGCGAGATCCGGCGCCGACCTACCGTCGGCTAACAGGCTTTTCCCGAACAACGTACTGCCACCAGCGGAGCACCGCCCCAGCCGGGGCAAGCTCTAAGCCCCTTACCGTTCTCCCGGCATGCGTGGTAGTGTAGTGCATGTTAGTGTAAGTGTGTGTGCAAAAGGAGAGGATAGGACAAGGAAGAGGAAGGAAAGATCGCGCGCGATCTGTGGCCCGTTTGTTACGGTACTGCTCCGGCATTCGACTGGTGTTGATGGAAGAAATTAAGGAAAACTACCGATCAGAGCAGTCGGCCGCTAGAATTCTCCTTCAGACCACGACTGAATTCGATCTAGCTGACACGCCAGTGTCGAAAATCCTGCCGCCGTCGGGAGTCGAACCTAGGACCTCCCGGTCAGAGGCACTGCAGTGACATCAATTGATGCACTGAGCCACCTTTCTCGGTACCATTCATTGTTCAATAATAATACATAAATTAATATTTTCTGGAATTTATTGCTGTTTTTAAATTCTGGATGTTTGTGCAGATACTACGCATATGTTCGTAAGTCACAAAGGGAAATATTTGATATGAAATGAAATGATTCAGTTATTATAAGGTGAAACTCATGAAAAACATTAAAAGTTTCTTACCGTCAGACACACCAACTTTTTTCTGGCAAAATTCAGCTTCTGGTAGAATCTTTTCCTTAAAAGGGACCATAGTTTCGGCCTGCAACAAGAGTCAGTTTCACATCACAATAGTTAACCACAGTTCTCATTGTTTCTTCTGGAGAGCTAATATCGAACGTTTTTGGAGAAAGTTCTTGTTGAGAGAATTTCAAAATGTACCTATTATCAAGTGTAATCGCTAGCTTCCGCGTTCACATTATAACGCTTCCGAACCTTAAAGATCCTGAACTGAACCTGATGATGAACTAATTTAGCACGTGACGGACAGAGGGCTCTGCAAACACAATTCCCACTAGAAAATCGTACGCCTCACCAGATTCACCAATCAGAGAATTTGTAGACAATACCTATGAATTATACTGCGATTTTTCCTTAGCTGCCTCTCAAGACCCGTCTTCACGATGGAATATGTCACGGCATTTCGCGTCTTTCTGGGTCGTGCCGCTAGATGTTCCATGATCGCGACCGTAACAAGCACTGCTTGATAGTACGACATTTCGCGGCACGACCGAGAAAGACACGAAATGCCATGAGATATTCCATCGTGAAGACAGGCCTTCACGCGCCAAGAAATAAAAAGCCGAAGAATACGCGTGCCTTAAATTCATTGAAATAGTGATTAAATGAGAAACTAATGCGAATGCGAATGATTAGGCGAGCAAAAGGGCATCGTCTCAGGATCAGACAGCTCCGAGACCTGGGAGTTCTATGCTAAGCCATAAGAATCCTTTTCTCTCTTCCTAATTGACTGATGATTTTGAATATTAATCTGTAGTTGCAGTGCACATTTAAACACACTTTGACATTCTTTGTTTAACTATTTTGGGATATGTGTACGAGAAAAAGTTATTTGAATGATCATAGGTGTGAAGTTTGCAAAATTGATAGCTCAAATACCTGTAGTAATGTTTAAAAACTGTAACATTACTGTAATTTAACATGTAAAAATGTGCATTTGTGTATGTTTAAACCACTTTTAAATTTTCCATTGAATTGGCTGATAAGTTCATGAGAAAAATATACCTATGTTAGTATGGCTTTGCACAGAACTCCCAGGTCCCCTTAAGATGTTGTTTGTTCTTTTTAACTAATTATATTAGTAGGGTATCATAACTCAATGTAACGCAACATCAGTGAAGAAGACACTCTGAATAATGATATTCATTTTATACTTCGGTTTTTCTTTCTTGGCGCACGGGGGGTGTCAATAAAATGAAATATCTCACGGTATTTCGCGTCGTTCTCCGTTGTGCCGTCAGGAATCGCATGATCACCAGCACTGCTCGATACAGTAGCGATCATGCAACTCCTAGCGGCACAACCGAGAACGCCACGAAATACCGTGAGATATTCCATTTTATTGACATCCCCCGTGCGCCAAGAAAGAAAAACCGAAGTACAGTACAGGTGCTAACGCCTTTGGAAGTCCCTCCCATATGAGTTGCAGATCCCGTAAGCAGCTCTCCTCGCCCGCACTTCCTTCGGAGTGGAGCCTTGCGCTGCTTCCCCTCCTCCTCCCCTCCCCCCCCGTGTCGTCGAGCGCCAGCCGTTCCCTCCCATGCTCTCCGCGCAGAAGGTTCGCCCTGGCGGCGGCAGGTGGCGCTCGGATGCACTCCACAGACGAAGCGAGAGAAGCTTTGATGTTCTGTGCCGCCCTCGAGCAGCTCTTCTCAACCTATCCTGTTTTCACGTGAGTCTGCTGTTCCTCTGGCTGCGCGCTCGCCTTGGTTCGTAATCATTCATTCTAATTAAATTTATGTTTCCTTTCAATGTGACATTGGATAAACAAGTGAAATTCCAATTTTAATAACTTCTCGTCGAGAATTTATTCCTTATGATTTTACCATGTCACCAATACTCACTTTGATTTACTCTCTGTTTCATCAAATTACGACAACATGTGGTATTCATTGACAGTGTTATTTTAGACTTGATTAGATTTGTTAATGATGATCATTCCTGTCTATGTATTGTACCTCGTGTATAATAATTTTCTGTATTTCCGTTTTTTCATAGTGCATGACGTGCAAAAGCCTGATGATAAAAGAATCTTTTTTTCGGAAACTTGCCACTGATTGATTGTGTCTTTGAAATAAATGTTGATTGAAATGTAGAAAGATGACCGGTGTACTTTCATTTGTTGACTGTCTATAATTCTATGGATCTAATTAGTGAAATAACAAGAGAAATAACATACAGCCATTAGGTCAAAGATGAAGTTACATTTTATAACTAGCGCTGCGACGTACTGTCAAGGTCAAATAGCCAGCAAGCTCATAAAGTGCCGTAGATAACGTTAGTTGGAGCCAGATGATATACGTAAATGATAGAAACTCTTATAATTTTTGTAAAAGACCATGACTAGAAAAAGTAACGAGCCGAAAATTAAATGATTGATTAGATACATACCTGCATATACAGGAAAACCTTTTAAAATATAATTTACTTAGCAACCGTCAAACTGAAAGTGAATGCTCATTTAGAGATGAATTAAAAAATAAGTAATTAACTAAGATTAAATATTCAAGGAAACAAGTATGCAACCTGAAATAACAATTGTAAATATGCACAATTAGTTGTTTTCTACTTTGGTTTAGATCATTAATTTTATTAAGGTAATATTTCAAGAACTGAATATGTGCTATTTCCTGACTGTGAACATATTTCTTGTGTACGTGCTTTTGATTTTTTTCGCATTGATATTGTATTTCTTTTTCAGTAATTTTGATTGTGTTTTATGTATTGTATGTTTTGGTCATTGAAGGTTAGTGTGACAGTAATAAGTGTGAACGTTCTTTCTTAATTTTTGTGTTTTTTGGAGGAAGAATTATTTTCTGTTCAAAGGCCAAAATGATAACAGATTATTTCTTTCATTTCCTAATCGGAAAAAACGATACCCCGACTCTGGCCACAGTCTAAACCTCCCTTTAGCTGTATTTATTCTCGCGACATCGAGTGTGTACCCAGATGTCACGCATCGAGAAATTTTGTTTGAGATGCTCGAGTCATCTGGGTCAGGAACCAACGTTTTGATCTATTTGACACTAACAGTTTCATCTTTCATTCTCCATTCCGTTGGCTGTTTTGGAACATGGAGAGAATCGGAATGCTGAACTGGGCGCATTGCAGATTCCAAATTTGGAAAAGGAACTGTGCGTTTTGATTTTTTTATATTCCTGTTACTTTCGTTAAACAAAAGTAGCAATCTGCAAGGTGGCCTCTAGGTTCCATCTACAACTGTCGTACGGCAAATGCCATAGATGCGTCGGTTCCGTAGAACCAGCCTCTTTACAGGGTGAGTAACATGAGCAACAATTCTGTGGTGACGAACACCTCTCATACGTCATATGCAGTTTTTACAGTTTTTTGACCAAATAAATAAATAATTAAAAAAAGAATTAAAAAATAAATAAAAAATAAACACTTAACCGTATCTACTTTTCATTCAAAATACAACTCGTACTCCTTTTTGACGATCGGAGAAATGGGATGTCTTTGAGACTTTTTTCGTAAACTCGCCACACACATAACAGAAACTATCTGGTGAATTAAGACTTCCCAGACATCTTTGAATATAAGAAACGCAAGAACATGCTCTAACAATTTTCTTCACGTTAGCGGATTTACACACGTCGAGAATAGCTTCTGTGCGATCTCGCAATCGACTGGCTGATGCAAGTGCAACGTCCCTTCACCTGCTCACGTGCATATTTCCCTTCCCCCTCTACTACCAACACTAGGCAATGACATTGCTAAAATAACAATGGGATAAGCGCCGCGACAACATCAATGAAGACCTTGGGGGCAATAACATGCAAAGCCACGTTTCTGATAAAATCGAGATATTAGTGTATTTCGACATAATGTATCTAAATGATGTGCTTTTATTTCAAAGATTCACCGCGAGATGGAAGTGTAATTCATAAATTAAACTTCTTTATCTCAGTGTCGAGAATGCAATGTCTAAATTTTACTCCCCTTTTTCTCAGAACATACTTATCGTGGCATAGCATGTCATTATCCCGAGTTTTCAAATAACGCAGCCGAGCGCAGTTAAAATTGCGTTTCTAGAAGAAAGTTTGGCTGTTAGCGAAAACTGATTTTCACTATTGTCATCAGTCCCCTGAACTACAAAACAATCACATATTATTGTTCTGCTTCAAATTTCATAGTCGCACTGTGTAATTGCATGTGACATAAATTATCAAAATGTGTGAATTGCCTTTAAATTAAACATAAATTATGGGAAATCGACTCTTTTTTTAAATTTGGACTTGATCTTATTTGAAGAACTATTTTTTAGAATAGATTAAAATAAATGTACCAGGTGACTTACTAAATTGTTCAATTTCCTTCATATAGGTATGGGGTCATCCATAAATTACATACCGCTAAAGGGGGAAAGAGGAGGTCTGAGGCAGCGTTACTCTGCGTTACATAGAGATAAGGAAGTGCGTTGCAAGGGGGGGGTATTGAAAATACGCGTTAATTTTGCGTTACGTAATTTATGGACGTTTGCGTTTCGTAGTTACGTATAAATACGTAATTACGTATATTTGAGTTACGTAATTATGTCAAATTTCTTATATCTGCTACCCTGGCTCATCGAGATCCATGGAATACTTTCTGAAGAGAGACGTAGCTTCTAAAAACTCATGGTGTTACAAGAACACATGCGTTCTCGCTATATAACTAAAGGGTCCCCCCCCCCCGATAAGATGGTAAAAAGTTCCCCTCAACCAAATTACATATGAGTGGTTACACTATAATTCTCACACAAAAATAATATTTTTGAAAGGTTTCTTAGCCCCCGTCCCACCACCCACACCCATATACAGCCAAAAACGTGTCTTTTTAATTTCAATTTTTTTCGACAACTTGACACTATTTTATCTGACTGAAAAAAATATGATAAATAAGAACACAATTTGTACTATTAGAAAAACATTTTTTAATAATTTCTCAGGCCCAAATTCAAACACAAAAAAATATTTTGAAAAAAAAATATCTAGAAATATTTTTTACTGTATCTTAGAAGCCTGGAACAGGCTCGAAAAACATGTCAAAGGTTCCTCTTAAAACACAAATTAGTGTGCATTTTTTTCAGGTATTTTCGATCGCTGGGCTGCAGTTAAAAAATAAAAACCATTTTCCCCGCCTTTAAAACACCTGGACTTTCAATATACTTTGAAAATGACTGCGACGGTTCTGTGCATTTATTTTAGTGTTTATTATACATTTGTATACATTGTTGTAGCACCCAATAAAGTTTTGATTTGGGAATGTAGTTACAAATTATAATTTTTTAAAGCTTTCTAATCCTTTGTATAAGTAATCGTACGCTACGGAAAGACGATAGTTTTGGCAATTTATAAGAAACAATCGACACAAGACCTTGTAAGTGTGATACTGGTGGATAAAGAATTACACCCCATCCTACATCAAACAGATTTTAGAAGAAAAAATAGAAGTTTGCAGATTATGACATACAAAAAAAGATTATTGCAATACACATTATAATGGCAAATAACTTGGAAGCGATGCTTCCTAGGCCTTTTAAACCAGGTTTGCTTGTCTCATGGAGACACGACTGTTTTTTGAGAACAAGTAAATTCTAACAGAAGACGTGTTTTGGGGGACGGGTAGATGACAAATGGGGAAATGAGGGACATTTCGGGTGCAGGTAAAGGATAGAGGTGCGACAGTGGGGAAATGAAGGGGAACAGATTAGGCCCCGATTATGTTGTTGGGCTGTATTTTTCAAAATGCCACTTTTATGATCATCCTATTTTACAATTTTGCATATTAGTTCTTTTGGGTGCTCCCTTTCCATAGCATAGGTGGACAGAAAAGAGAAGCCGATATCAATGTCAAATTAAATTGAAGGAAAATACTGAAATTATCTTTCACGATAAAATTAAGGGAACTATTTTATTTTCTGCGAATTTTTCTCTCAACGCTCAGCAATATTGGAATGGATTCTCTCGCACAGTACCTGGTCTATAAAGTCGTAAACTACTTTTTGGGGGATGGGAGTTTGTAGTTGGGTGCTACGTTAAATGAATTTTCAATTTTCGTACAATCATTATTCACAAAGTGCAGAGTTTTCGCACATGTACGAGTGTCTACATATTTAGACGTATTCAAGAACAAATACGTAGGTAAAGAAAAGACAACTTTTTCTCTAGTCTGAAACATGTACAGACGTGAGACCACAGGCTTCCGCAGCCAATGTATTACTATTTATCGAGACGCCGCGTTCTAGGCTCAGTTGTCAACGTTTCAGCTGCTATTCTGTGGCCTTCCTCCTCGAGCAAGGTCGCACGTGCCTAGGACGCGGCAACTGCCGAACAGCCAACTGGTTGACTGCAAATGTCTTAGTTTTTTTGAACTATGACCCAACTATTAAAAAATATGAAAAAATACACAAGCATTCTGAGATGAAGTTTTTAGATTATTTTTGTGCTAGTGTCGCTGTTCTAAGACAAGTAAAACAGTTCTTGTAAATCTGGGTCTAACCTCTTCCCCTTCATTTTTCCACATGTCTCCCAATTATCCCTCAAATATGACCAAATTATTATTTAATAAACTGTCAAAAACTGTTGTCTTTCCTTAGCATATGATATTCTCATACAAAGGATTAGAAAGCTTTAAAAAATGATAATTTGTAACTACATTCCCAAATCAAAACTTTATTGGGTGCTACAACAATGTATACAAATGTATAATCTCCTCTTCCTCTTAAAACACTAAAATGAATGCACAGAACCGTTGCAGTCATTTTCAAAGTATATTGAAAGTCCAGGTGTTTTAAAGGCGGGAAAATGGTTTTTATTTTTTTAACTGCAGCCCAGCGATCGAAAAAATCTGAAAAAAATGCACACTAATTTGTGTTTTAAGAGGAACCTTTAACATGTTTTTCGAGCCTGTTCCAGGCTTCTAAGATACAGCAAAAAATATTTCTAGATATTTTTTTTCAAAAATATTTTTTTGTGTTTGAATTTGGGCCTGAGAAATTATTAAAAAATGTTTTTCTGATAGTACAAATTGTGTTCTTATTTATCATATTTTTTTCAGTCAGATAAAATAGTGTCAAGTTGTCGAAAAAAAATTGAAATTAAAAAGACTCGTTTTTGGCTGTATATGGGTGTGGGTGGTGGGACGGGGGCTAAGAAACCTTTCAAAAATATTATTTTTGTGCGAGAATTATAGTGTAACCACTCATATGTAATTTGGTTGAGGGGAACTTTTTACCATCTTATCGGGGGGGACCCTTTGCAGTTTTCGGAAATTCAGACTTCAACGAAAACAAGACCCGCTTCGTTCTTTTAAGCGCCTGTTGGCACATACATTGTTTATTTGTTCATATTTGGCGCCGTGGCGGGAGATTGTGTTTTAATAACGATCTTTGGCCCTTAATTGATAGCTCAGAATTTGCATTTTGAACGTACCGCGTCGGACTTATAAAAAATTCCCCCCAAAACCGCGCGCAAGGCGCTAAAAGAGCGGGTATATAAAATTCCTTTGTTTTCTGTCGAAATTGCAGTCCGCCTAGTCTCTGGTCGTAATAGTTTCATCTGTCTTCGACAGGGGGCAGCACTTGCTGGGGTTCCGTCCCAGGCCCTTAGCAATTTAGCAAGGTTGGCATACCTGTCGCCTTTTAGTAAGACTTTCAAAGAGAAGCCATATTTTCGCGGGAACCTGCACATTGCATGAGCAGATTTGTGTAATACAGATTAAAAGAAGGCATTGCTTTTCGTGTGAGACTCAGGTAACGGGTTGAACGATTTATTCCCTGATTGCTTATTTATTGATTATATTATCTTCTAATAAGAAGGGTATACTGTGTCTTTTCAGAGATCGCACGAGCGAACGAATATTTCGTCTCGCCGTAACCAACCAAACTTATGAACGCTCTCCCAAAAATTGAAAAATAACCCAAATCTGGAAAAAGGAGCTATATCGCTGCCTTAACAGCGCCCGTTCTTCTATACATGCAAAAAAAATTGAAGAAATATTGGAGCGGTTTTGGAGGAATATTTTTTATATACTCTATTAATTTCAAACACAACTGACTAAAAAAACACTCCTTGTTAAAACAGAATACATGATCTATTTTACAATAGAACTTGTGTACGGTAAAAATCTCTATCTTCAACTTTGGAGTTATGAAATGTTTACTAAAATGTCGTCTCTTGATACATATGAGGAGAAAATTTAAAGAAATATTTTGTAGCGTTTTTTTGAGAAACAAATTGTTAAAAAGATCAGCCTCAATTTCGCTCAAAATTATACAAACATTACTCATAATTTCGTAAAATAGAACATAACTTTAATTGAACAGATTTTTTCAGCAAAAAAACTATTTTCAATATTGTAATAGTAGAAAGCACATTTGCAGTATTCGAAAAATCAGGGATCTCAACGATCACGAGATCTCTCTTTTCTTATGCGTGCTTTACCCTATCCGAGGACAAATTTAAAGAAAAACTAGTGGTGCTACAACAGCACTTACTTTCCCGTATTAGAGGAAACAGCTAAGTAGTACTGTAATATTGCACTTTATGCGCTACTAACATCTTCGCTTGGAACTCACTATTTCCAATGCAGTGTTGTCAGAACTATGTGAATTCTACAACTTCACAAAAATAGAATGCAAAAGTTTTGTAACCCTGTATTGGAAAAAGAAGCCTGATACCCTGGAAATATAGAAATGCCTTCCATTGGGCCATGATTAGGGAAGAGTATTTTAAAACCATGCAACAAATTCTCTACTCACTACAAATGGTACAGCATTTGGTGCAAAACTAAATATTTGCCTGCAAATATCAACATAAATTAGACAATTATAACTCCTTTTCATACAGCTCCATTAGGTCACAACAATGACACTAATTCACAGATATTCGCGAGCGCAAAGTGAATTCCATTGTTGCAGACCCTGCATTGTCGCTATTCTGAGAGCTATTAATTCTTTTTACTTATTTCAAATATTTCAAAATAAACAATTTCTAAAATATTAATGTGTAAGTCTATAACAAAGTTCGAATGTAAGAAACGAAGAAAGAAATAATATACAAAATTGCACATTCTAATTTACGACGCATCCAGCTGTCCGAAGCGCAGTAAATTTACAGCGGCCTATTACGTTTGTCACAAAATTAAAGAAAAACTACTCGTATTTTGAAAAAATTAAGCATGACCGTATTTATTTTATTTATTTATTTGTCAAAAAACAGAAACAGAATGGCACAGACTTTCCCGTATTAGTTTTCTATTTTCCTGGGTCTTCTCTAGCTATTCGGAATTGCCACATACTCTTTCTTGTCAGCTACCATCTGTCATCGCCAAAAGTACATTTTTTGTCATTTTCTTAATTTTTCGGTTTCCTATTGGTAGAACAGAAACATTAATTTTAGAATATTAAAGAACACAAAAACCTAGCCGTAAATGGCAATTTTCTTTTGAAAATTATATGCCGTTTAAGAGAAAATGGCGTTTTAGCACTACTAAAAATGCGAAATTTGAAGCTCATTTTCACAGAAAATTTTTGAGTTTTCAAAATACTTTATTTGAAGTTATTTGAAGCACTTACACTCACAAATATAATCATCTTTACAAATTGCGGATAATGTGCATATTAAAGATGTGAGAGATCTTTCAAAAAATTTACATTTATATAATTTTTGAAAAAAACAAAAAAAACTCAAAATAAACTTCACGCTATACTAATGAGTGTAATTAGCACTATCCGTTACAAAAGTTTCAAGGAAAAAATTGCAGCCATATACGAGAAAATGACGTTTGAGCATTTCTGAAAATGCCGAAATTTGAGCTACTTTTCACAGAAAACGGTAGTGTTTTCGAGAAACTTTACTTGACATTATTTAAAGCATATATACTCGTAAATATAATAATGTAAAAAAATCGCCGATAATGTAAATATTAACGGCGTGACAGACAAGTAAAAAAATTTACATTTTGGTAATTTTTGAAAAAACCAACCGATAGACCAAAATGGCTTTTATGTCATTGATAGAGTACATTTACCACTATCCCTACCAAAAGTTTAAAGAAAAAATTTGGAGCCGTTTTTGAGAAAATCTTGTTTTTGTAATTTTTTAAAATTGCACATATTGCACGCAATATTGCACGAAAACTACCAAAATTGTGAAAAACATTTACATGACCTTTATTAAAGAACTTAATATGCAGAAAAAATTTTATTTGAAGAAAAAAGCTCTATCTTCAATTTTGTAGTTGGAGAAAGACGCCGAAAAAAATTCAAACTTTCCCAATTTTCGAAAATTCAGAGCTGTACGTGAAAATCGGACCTATGCCATGTTAAAAAGTGTATTTTCCTCTATTCATACAAGAAATTTAAAGAAAAAATTTGGAGCCGTTTTTGAGAAAATGTTGAAAATCCCCGGGGGGCTTCATATAAAGTACCCCCAAATTTCAAAGAATCTTTTTCAAAATCACAAAGCTTTGACTAGAATCAGATCGACTGGGGAATATCAATTTTGAAGAAAATCGACGGAACGGTTTAGGCGCTAGCGTTGACCACAGACGGACAGACGGACGGAATGCCCGTCAATCGATTTTTAAGTATAAAGAAGCAACAAATCATCGATTTTGACCACACCACGAGATAGAGGATTTTTTTTTCTTAATTTAGCAACTGGTATTATCCACTTATTCGTTTTCACGGCCCGGCAATTAATTTTTTTTTCGCCGAAAATTGGCCATTTTTTTTCGCGCAGCATTACCTAACTTTCCCTATACTACGTATATCACTCCGTGTATACGTACGTATACGGGAAAGTAACAATTAAGGCCATTTTTGACTCAAATTTTGAAAATGATTTGAGGCTTCCTATAAAGTTGTCTCACCAATCTAAATATCAGAAACTGCCAAAACCTCGATCATTCAGATCGATCGAGCGAGGATTATCCATTTTCGAGGAAATGGGCTGAACGGTTTAGGCACTAGAGTTTACTACAGATGGACGAACGAACGAACGAATGGACGGACGGACGGACGGACGAACGGACGGACGGACGGACGAACGGACGGAGAGACGGGCGGACGGAGAGACGGGCGGACGGAGAGACGGGCGGACGGAGAGACGGGCGGACGGAGAGACGGGCGGACGGAGAGACGGGCGGACGGAGAGACGGGCGGACGGAGAGACGGGCGGACGGAGAGACGGGCGGACGGAGAGACGGGCGGACGGAGAGACGGGCGGACGGAGAGACGGGCGGACGGAGAGACGGGCGGACGGAGAGACGGGCGGACGGAGAGACGGGCGGACGGAGAGACGGGCGGACGGAGAGACGGGCGGACGGAGAGACGGGCGGACGGAGAGACGGGCGGACGGAGAGACGGGCGGACGGAGAGACGGGCGGACGGAGAGACGGGCGGACGGAGAGACGGGCGGACGGAGAGACGGGCGGACGGAGAGACGGGCGGACGGAGAGACGGGCGGACGGAGAGACGGGCGGACGGAGAGACGGGCGGACGGAGAGACGGGCGGACGGAGAGACGGGCGGACGGAGAGACGGGCGGACGGAGAGACGGGCGGACGGAGAGACGGGCGGACGGAGAGACGGGCGGACGGAGAGACGGGCGGACGGAGAGACGGGCGGACGGAGAGACTTTTTCCGTGAATCGATTTTCTGATAAGCATAATTCACAAATTTTGATATTTTATGAAGTACGCACATCGACCATTTGAATGAAGGAAACCAAACCTTCACTAACCACGTAATTTTATCTACGAACGATTTTAAATGATGAACGCAAAACGTAGCTTCATCAGTCACTGAAAGCCTCTATCGTTTTCTTAAATTTCTCAAGCACTTACACCTTAGTGGCTTCACTTTAGGCAATTTAAATGCTGACGTAGGTATGAGACGCATTGCAATATTTTCGTTTGCAATCAAAAATATTACACGAACGCATTTCAGCAATAAAACGATTCACTTTTGATGTGATTGAAATACATTCACTACGTGAGTAGTACACTAAGATGATACTTCTACAACACTGAATTATTTTTTAAGTATTCCACTGATGAATCACTTTATCCAATAAAAGAATCGTCAAACTTCATGTAAATGGCTTCCAACTTCATGCATCCTGATCAAAACACATTACTTAATAACATTCTTCTCATTGTAACCAATGTCAACGTAATCCACCTGCTAAATCCTTAGCCAGCCAATGCAAAAAGTTTACGTTTTCGGTAATATTTACAAAAATGTTACATTTTATGAGAGGAAATATTTAGAGAACTTTTCAATTAACGCGATGGAATACTTTTCGTTTTTGTGCTGGTATTATAGTTTTTATAGTAATTATATTTTGTTGTTATGTACTTGATTAAAACGGACCTATATTTTTGAGTACTTTTTTATTTTTCGGGTCTCAAATATCTTCGTCAAAAAGACGGTTTCGGAACATCGGATAAAATTAAATTCTTTTCCATTGTGGAGACTCTTTTGGTGAAAGTTTCCATAGTTTTTGAGAAAATGTTGTTCGAAGGTTTCCAAAAATTCGCCGTTTTTAGTCTCCATATACTCAAAACCTCTCGATTTTTCAAAAACCATCATTAGAGATACTTGGAAGTTAATGTATTTACAAACGCGTTAAACAATGAAATACAACTATAATTTAAACGATGTGACTTATATTTAAAAAATTAAATTTGTGTATACTTAAAAGAAAGCAAAATGGCTTTTATGATTTTTCATAGTGTACACTTAGTTCTACTCGTACAAAAATTTTGAAGACAAATTTGAAGCCGTTTTTTGAGAAAAGCGTGTGTTTAATCTTTTTAGTGTGGGCCATATTTCAATCGAAATTGTTCAAAACTGTAGAAATGTTCGAAAAAATGTACATGACTTTAAGAAAGAACTAATTAAGATAAAGAAACTTTAAGACTTAATAGATCTTCATTTGAAGAAGAAATCGCTGTTTACAATATTGAAGTTGTTGGACAACACCACGGAAAAATCAAAATTTTGTAATTTTTCGAAAATTCAGAGTTACCAGTAAAAATTGGACATATGCCACCTTTATAAGTGCATTATACACTTTCTTACAAAACAATTGTGGGTTCTTGATACCGAAAATGTGTTTTTTTTTTCTTCGTAAAGTAAGTTTCCCGTCTCTCTCTTGTGAACAACACTAACGCCTAACTGTGCGTAGGATTTTTTCCAAACTGATTACTCCTCTGTCGATCTGAAAATCGAAATACGTAACGTGAGAGAGGAAGTAATTTGCTACAGACTGAAACAGGATTTATCCACTTTGTATCAGAGCTTCACATTATGTATTTTTCTTACGAAAAATCGTTGTTTTGTGCCGCAGCATTACATAACTCTCTTATATTACTCCGTATATACTTACGTATACGGGAAAGCAAAAATGACTTTTTGTGTTCAACATAAATTTAATGTTTTTGATAAAAATCAAGTGACCGGAAAACATACTACCTGTACCCCCTCCTTAAAAACAATTTTCCTGCGTGCATCTCTGACTAGGTATAAAATATTATTTGCATGAGATAAGTGTCTGGCATGCCCAATGAAATTATTGGTCGTTAATAAAATATTACGATTATTGCACATGTTAATTAATAAAACTTATTAATAAATCCAATGGTTATTAACCAATTGATCTGTTTTTTCATTTGCTACGATTTATTGTCACTTAAGCGGGAACGAAATAAAGCTTTAAAGTTTTAAATTAAATTTTTGTTTTCTGTTTCTCGATAAAAGGTAAATATTTGAAATTCTCTCAATAATCGTTGAACATTTGTTTAAGCTCGTTCAACATTACGGAATTCTTATAAATTTTATTTATATCATTTACATCCGTGTTAATATAATTACTTGATTTGACAGCGTTTATTATCTTTTAAAACGAATGTTACATAATTACATAAATGATAGCAATACACCCATTTAAGATTAATCATCATTTATTGTTATAATATACTATTATTGTTACTGTTATTATCATTGAAACAACACAATGTAAATAAAGGATATTAAAAAATATTCTCGTGACCTTTCTTCCACTAAATTCGATGTAAACAATTTACAAGTCTAGACCGCCAAATTTTATCTCGATCAAAAATTTTCATTTTATGTAAGAGTAATATAACGTAAAAAATAGCTCTCCAGGTGAGATTGCAAACGATAGTAATCGATGAGGGGAACTCACCAAAATTGCACTCACGAGAAACAGCAGAGCAACGACAGCGCGCATGCCGGCGCCCGTTGACGTCTCCCAGAAGAAACTGCATCGGGCACTCGACGTTCACTTATTTATAGGTGGGCAGGGTGGGGGGTCAAGATTTGGCAACAAGTGCTCCCAAAAATGTGGCGTTAAACTGCAGGACGCTTTTAGCCAGGGCCGAGTTTCTATTATTGGAGGGAAGTTGGTGAAAGCTCTTTATCATAATACTGAACAAATAACATTTATCCATTTTCATTGTACCAAGTCAAACTTTACAAAACTGAAATCAGTGTTGTAAGAGTTATTACGATACATATTTCCTAATAATCCATTAACCATAAAGTTTCGAACATTCACGATTAAAGAAATACTGCCGGTTTTAACAGACGCGACTTCAACATTCGCTGGTGCGTCTTTTGAACGTACTACATTTTTCTAAAAAAGCAGAGAAAACAAAAGAGAATTTCAGTTTCTTCAAAGGCGTCGTGTGGGAATTCGACTTACATTCTGGGAAAATGTGCATTTGAAATGTCAATTCCGATTAATAGAATAACACAATTGTGAAATAATTCAATTCAGTTCCTCGAAATTGGAGGGCTTTGACGACACGACCAGAAAATCCATCCAGGATCAGTGCAACTCTCCTTTTCAGGGCCCCTGTAGAGAGGAGCTTCCAGAAATAATCAGTGAAGGAAATCTCCTCGAACGCGGTGATAAAGTAATGGAAGAAAAACGGCCATCCGGTACTATTTCAAAGTCAAAACTGCCAATGACCTTGGAGTACTTCAACAGGCTCTGGTGAAAAGGTCTCCGGAATGCGACCGGAACTTCAAAATCACTTTGAAATTTAAGAGAGAAATACGAGCAGCAACTTTTCCATGTCTCTAGACTAAAGCATTGAGGAGGTCAATGAAACAAATACCATGCCCACTCACACTCAACTTTGAAACAGCATTCAAATATTGTTTTTTCTACTCCCGTTATATGATGCTGTCATTAGATGGCTTCAACCAGTTGCATAATAATAGTCTTTTCAATACAGTTTTCATTATGATACAGGTTCGTAAGATACATATGCTTACAAACCAAGTATTTGCACTTCATTAATCATTGAGAATAGTTGCAGTAAATGTTTCGTTCGAGTGTGTACATTAAAATTGCATTTAATACTAAATTATTCTTCTAAGTTTTACTTTTGTTTATTAGTAGTAATTTTTACGTAAAATATTATTTAAAATAAATTGGATCTTATTTCACTGTTATCCTATTTGACTAGCGCAGTGGTAGTTATTGCAGAGAACAATTGAGTGACGTTAAGATATGAACGCAAGTCATTTTGCGTTATTTGCAGCTGCCGTGTGGTTGTCCTTAAAAAACCGGCCAATTCTTTAGTTTAAAATATTTAGTAAATAGTAGTTCTTTCTGGTGTTGACGATACCAGAAATGAGAGAAAATGCGAAAATGGTGACGTCGGAATATTATTGTCGCAACTTTTGTAGTCCCACGCAGGCGCTCTGGTAAAACAAAGCCACCTCCGCATGTAGGGTAGAGAGGTGTCCGCTAGGTGGCCTTGGCTGAATCTTGCATGTCGACTGCCACGAAACGATTCAGTGGAGAAATTGAACTTATAAAAGTTACCATAAGTCGTAGAAAAAGTACCGTATGAACCTCGATGTAATGGGTATTAATGCACTGTGTGAAGTTTACGATACTCCCTCGTTCCTCGCTTGTATCGTAATATCACGCTCGTGTATTAATTCCCATCATTACATCATCGTTTCATAATGTACTATTATTCCTTCTCTTTGAAATTGCGAATTATGTTTGTTAAAGTGCTTACTCAGTCCTACTACAATTGTTTGTCATATATTTGTTTTCTTTTTTCTCTTTCAGTTTTTTGATATCCAGGAACCTAAACCAACTTTCTTCATTAAAAAGTTGATACAACATTGGGGAGAACTAGTGGTGGTGGCCTTGCTCTATAATTCCTCGCGAACTAGTAAATCGCCTAAATTTGATTGATTTACAAGTTTTTATCACAAGCGTGCCCAGTATTATCATCACGATGGGACGCGCCAACTCCTTAAGCAACAAGATCCGTTCATAGCTGAACCAAATACTTAATAATATTCTTATTTTGTGCAATGGAAGTGAACACCAAATAGTGTTACAACTAAAACATGGACGAAAACAGCTGCCCCTCCGCGGGGAGCATGCTGCAAATACTGAGATCTTTTCACAAAATTATTACAACGAAGAAGTGAATGGTGAACAAGTAATTTTTCAAAACAACAGCTTTTCACATGGTTTGGAAACCCAAGTACCACATATTCAACATCTTCAGCAGCAAATTCAATACTTACAGTATCAACTTCATCTGAAACAGTTACAATATCAACAAGAAATTCAACGATTAAGAGAAATACAAAATATTTAAATCAGTAAAGAAAAGAAAATTCACAGCCTTCAAATCTGGTATCAAACTCAACCAAAGAGATGTAATTCTCTAAAAAGACCAAGACACTCTTCAGAAAATACTGAATACATATATAACGTGCCTACATCCTCAAGATACGAACCATTAAGAGAAGAAGAACCCGAAATAGAAAATGAAACATCAAAAATTAAAATTCCACCCATTTATGTAATAGACAGAAACTATTCTCTTCTCGTACAAGACATAAAAATATTGCCCACTTTGAAGCATAGCAAAATTCTTCTGGTTAAAAGCATCATCGCTCTCCAACTTAGTACTTAATCGTTTCATTTCTTAACATTTTCCAACCACGACACGTGCACCCTCCAGCTGTAAATGGTTAGGCATAGACAGAAATCGCACACTTTCTCTCACAATACTAAGTCAATAGCCTCATCTCTACCATGACGAACTTTTGGGCGCCTGGAGAGAAAAGATCTGCGCATTTTCCACCCAAAAATGTATAGCTGATTTTTGTGAAAACATGGAAAGCCATTAGAAAATTACGCGTGTAACTTAATAATTATTTTTATTCAAAAATTTGGGAGTTTCAATAAACTCACATATGGTAAAACACAGAAAGCTGACTTCTTACAGGGTTAAATTGTTATTATTCAAAATCTTCCTCACATGATCTTTTTTTTTAATTTATTTATTTATGGTCGCTTTTTAACAGCTCGGTCATCAGCGACCTCAGTTTGTTTACATCAGTATATTATATTACATAAGGTTACAAACAATGGTATCATTTCACAGTAAGCATTATATCAATATATCATTACAAAATTTGTCTCATTATTATATTACATTAAACAGCTTACTTATTTCTAGTAGTTTCAAAATTTTTTTACAACCTTCTTCTGATTTGAACAGAGAATATAAGCTGCCTTCTATTTTTAATGCTTTTCTGACATTCTCAAGTCCTTGACACTCGAGAATAATATGAGAAGTAGACATGGTAGCGCCACATTTAGGACAGGGTTCAGGGTTAGAATTTTTGAACAGATGACTAATTTAGATTAAAGTGACCGATCCTTAATCTTGTTATGACGACTTCTTCTCTTCTTTTGAAGTTTGATCTTGGTAGACTTGGTTCCAGGATTCACATGATCTTTGTTCTACAAGTTATTATAATTAAATAATTAATGTAATTGTAATAACTTTGCAATGAGAGAACAATAAACAATTTTCATTGATGTTTTCATTGAAGCATTGCAGTCAATTTTATGTCCCTCTTCATCGAAGCGTTTTCCTGTTACCATTTTGTCCGGAGATATTCAATTGTGTGAAAAGTGGAGATGTATTGTTATCATGTAAATAATCTTTTCCGTTTTATTTATACAAAATATTCGATAGTAGATTATGTAGCATTCAGAGACATGCAACTTTGGGACATTAATAGAAAGATCAATGAATCTCCCCTACCAAAGTAAGATCATAGACAACGCTAATGTCTTCCGAGATTAATTCAACTACAATGATAAATAACAACTCTCTGAAGAAACAAACCAAAGGTTTAGTAAATAATGAAAGAAAATATATTATTTTTATAAACTTAGATTGTAAAGTAATAGAATCAAATGGATAAACGTAATTTATTCTCTAACATTAAGTAAAGTATGCTTTTAAATATTATTGACAACATAACGATTTTATTATCTGATGATATAAAGAATATAATTATTGGATTTTCTAATTTTATTTCCGTAGGCCGTCGGTGTAGAGATGAGCAGCAGACTTATTCTTGTGGAAGAAAGTCTTTCAGAACTTTCTGGTATGCTTGCACTGCTCGTGTGTCATTACCGTAATGTAATCATTTTCTAGTGTTATTGCGGTTATAGAGGTTATAGAGGTTAATCAATATTACATAGTATTACAACTTCTATCCCTTTCTCCTTCAAAATGTCAATTTACGTTTCTTATACTTGAATAATAACACAAAATATTTATAAATTTTATTCAATTTTTCTTGCTTTCGTCTACATAATCTTACTGGTTAAAATAATGTTTGGAACTCGTGAGTAAGCGAATTTTATTTAGTTGTGAAACAGCACAATTAGCATCCAACGTCACCTTGTCCTCTGAATGTATTCTCCCGTAAATGAAAAAAATAGTTTCTGGTGCCACAAATTACGATTTTATTCTGAAAGGGGGCAACTCCGTTTGAAACATGGCGTTGATGTCATCGTTCCTCGGCCAATCGCTAATTAGTCAGTCGCCAAAAACACTGTATGGCGTCGTACACCATATCGCAAACTTCTCCCTGCCTGTCTTCGAACTTCTCGTCAGCTGCAACACAAGAAAAGTGTGCGGACAAAATTGTATAGAGGCAAAGCAACTTGCAACAAGGACAAAATACCACAAATTGAGTTCTTTATCTTCATACAGTAATCCCTCGACATCCGCGAATTCGCTATTCGCGAGTTCCGAATATTTGCTATTCGAGAAATGTTACCGATATTAATATTCGTGACGTCAACATTCGGGCTTCTTTTGTTCGTATTACATTTTTTTTGAAAGCGAGCACATTTCATTTCATTTATAGCGTCAAAGCACTAACCCGGCACACAAAAGTATCACGTTCTGCACTCACTCTATCACTCAAATATCACGTTCTGCAAAAAGGTTAAACTTGGAATGTCAATTCATATTTTGGCCACAGAAAAGAAACATTCAGAAAGAAAAAACAGAAAAGACATTCAGGATCTGCGCAACTTTCTTAATAATGACCTCACTAAAGAGGAGCTTCGGGAAATCATCAGCAAAGAAAACCTCCGGCAACGTAAAGACGAAGTACCAGAAGCGAAACTGCGTCCTGGAGCAACTTCAATGTCAAAACTGTCAATGGCGTTCTGTAACTGTAAAAATCTCCCGTGGAAAGGACATTAAAATGTGATACGGACGTGGAAATAACTTCTCAATGTAAGAGACTTATAGAAGCAGGAACTCTTCCATACTTGGATATTAGAATATCGAGGAGGATGACGTAAAATAAAAAATAAAAATATCCTATATCCAATCACTTTCAACTTTTAAAGAAATTTCAAATATTGTTCTATTTCTTCTCTTTGGGACGTAAATTGTGAATTCTGTTTGCAATAGCGCTTAGCCAGTTCTACTGCGATTGTCAGATAAAAAAAAAGTGTTCGGTATCCAGGAACCTAACCTAACATCAGATAGATTCTACATTCGCGAATTTGACATCCGCGATGCTTTATGGGAACCTAACTCTCGCAGATATTGAGGGATTACTGTATTACGTTGGGAGACAAACTCCGACAACCCTACAAACCCACGGAAACACACAGTGTGGTGCTAAAACAACGTCTGTACTACAAACTGGAGAACAATTTCGTCTTAATGGTTTGGTGGCCGGGAGAGGTGGTTCAGAACGTCAGTTGATGTTACTATAGTGCCTCTGACCGGGACGATCTAGGTTCGAGTCCCGACGAAGGCAGGATTTTCGGCACCAGCCAGATAGCGAGGTCGACTTCTCTCGCTGTCCGGAGGAGAATTCAAGAGGCCGGCTGCTTTGAACGGTAGTTTTCCGTGGTTTCTCCGAACAACACCAGGCGAATGCCCGAGCAGTACCCTAATAAACGGGCCACGGACCGCGCGCGACCTTTCCTACTTCTTCCTTGTCCTATCATCTCTTACACACACATACACATACATTTACACCTACTGCATTACATTACCACACATACCGGAAGACCGGTCGGGAGATAAGAGCTTGCCCCGGCAGGAGCAGTGGAGGTACCTGGTTGGGGAAAACCCCGCTAGCCGACGGTAGGTCGGCACCAGATCTCGCCACCAGCGGGGGAAGACCACCGCCACCACCCGAGCAAAAAGCATGCACTACATTTACCGGACTAATGACCTTAGCAGTTGACACGCCCGTATTAATCAATCGATCATTAACGTTTAGGTGCAGCTAGAGCAAAGTCCTCGTGGATATTAAACATTTAAAGTGCAAAAAAAATATTTCGTTTCCTTTTATCCACAAGAAGCTTCTCTCGGAGGTTAGCTGCCATATAAAACCTGTCCTATTATGAAGAATTCCATATCTACCGAACAAAATCCTAGTTATCTTGAAATTAAATTAATATATTTTTCTACTAAACAAATATAATTTATTAGTAATTATATTACAATAATAAAAACATGAAAACCAAGAATGAGGTATTGGAAAATAAGAGATTCCATGTGGAAAGTTGTATCGCGTTGTAGCAAGAAAAGAGAACGTCTGCTTTGTTCGATTACAATGCGAATAAAATAGGTGTGACACATGACAATCATTGAAATCCATTGACTGATCTTTTAGTGCAACGGAAGCGCCGGCTACTGTGGTCATATGTCCCGTTAGTGTAGTGCATGCACATATCACGTTGGATGTTGTTGTTGGTGGGGGTGGGGTGTCATCTCCTTCCCCCAATGAATGGCGAGACTCGGCGTCGGCCTGCACATCGACTAGCGGGGTTTTCCCAGCCAGGTATCTCCCACCAGGCGAGCACTTCCCAAACTGGGACAAGCTCTACTCTCCAGACCGATCTCCCGACAGGTGTGGCAGTGTAATTCATGTTAGTGTGTGTGTGTATGTAAGGGATGAGGATAGGACAAGGAAGAGGAAGGAAAGATTGCGCGCGGTCCGTGGCCCGTTTGTTAGGGTACTGCTCCGGCATTCAGATCAGAGCAGCCGGCGGGTAGGTTTCTCCTCCAGACAGCGACCGAATTGGATTTAGCCTACAAGCGAGTGTCGAAAATCCTGCCACCGTCGGGACTCGAACCCCAGACCACCCGATCAGGGGCACTGCAGTGGCATCAGCGGATTGCCTGCAAAAGCGTTAGAAAGAATGGGCTCGCGGACGTTGCCATGCAACTGACCTTGTACGTGGCAGATGTTGACGACTGAATCCGCCGCCTCGAGGCGCATGACGTCGTCGGCGAACACGTGCTTGTACACCTGCAGCCGCTTCTCCGCCGGCACGGCGCCCCACCGGCCCCCCTCGGTCATCCCCAGCCTCTCCACCACGCAGGCCGCCAGGCACTGGAACAGGGCGTAGGCGGCAGCACTTGCGCCACTACCACCTCCAAAGAATGTCCCTGAACAGCCACCCCAACGAATCTAAAGTCCCCGCCACAGATATATAGTAAATAGATTGGCAATGCCTATGCTGGACGATAGGGTAGCACTGAAGCCAAGAAACTGCGCGTGACGCCATCTTACTATCACCCCGATCTGAGGCGTTATACATGAATGCAAAGCAAATGAGTTGTATGCTCATACTCGTTTTAATGTTACGAGTAATAATCCTAACAAAGTGAACCACTGTCTGATTCATGAGTTTAATTTTAAAAATTTCAATAGTCCTTCCGCGGATGACATTCGAAATACTTATCTGTATTCGTAAGCTTTGCACCTCTATAACCTCAATTACTTTCTATATAATACCTGAAAAATTACACTTTATTGGGTGCTGCAGAAATTAGTTCATTGGAGCTAACATATGTAGTTCAAGCATTAAATACTTGAATGATCAAAATTAGATGTACTGTCTCTCTTAACAGTTCACAATTTCTAAAAATCGCCAGTAAAGCGAATTACTTAGCAGGAGTAAGATGGACAAAAAAGTGGCATTTAAAATTTAACTTTTCTCATCTCAGTGCAGTAAATGAAAAATATAGTAAGTACTAAAGATCGGTTGTTATGTTTAAACTAGATCATTTCCTAGCTGAAAGGAGTAATTTACAGTAATTATTACAGTAATAAATTATCATTTATTGATATTTTCCTAATGCAAAATAAAAGCATTGCGGTTGGCAAACAAATTAAGATCAAGCAAAAGATATACTTTAAGTTGTTTAAGACTATATTACCATTGCTACCCGTATAAATGAAGTCAAAAGTTGCGCGCGCCGCCATCTTACCTTCTCCCGCTTGGCTTCACTTGCTGGGGCAGCACTTCCAATCTAGTTCTATATATCTGTGGTCCCCGCCTTCAGAACGGAACACGCTTCCCACCAGTTGACCAACGGCGGGAGCTGCCACTGACGGTTCCTTTCGCCCCCCCCCCCTTACATGCAAATTATTCGCATCAACCAATCACCGTCCCCCTAGCTACTTAAAGCAGTGTACTGCCTTCGTTTTTTCTCATGCTATTCTTTCTCTGTGTCTGTTGTTCATTATTATTTTCCTGAATACGGAGTAATATACACACCCACACGTCATATACAGTTTTTACTGTTTTTTTGACAAATAAATAAATAAATAAATATACGTAGTATTGGGAAAGTTACGTGATGCTGCGCGAATGATGGGGAATTTTCGCCAGAACAAAATTCATTTCCGGGCCCTGATAACGAAAGAGTAGATAAATCCAGTTGCTAAATAAACAAAAAAATTCCCTAACACGTGGTTAGCCAGAAACCCTGTTTTGTAAGTCCTTGATACCGAAAAAACAATTAAAAGCAATACGTCTTTCTGTCGTTCAGTCCGTCCTTCCGTCTGTGAACACTACTAGCGCCTAAACCATACGTACGATTTGTTTCAAATTGAAGAAACCCAGTTGATCTGACTCAAGTTAAAGCTTTGAGATTTTGAAAAAGATTTTGTAAAATTTGGGGGTACTTTACATGAAGCCCCACGAACATTTTCAAACTTTTCTCGAAAACGGCTCCAATTTTTTTCTTCAAATTTCGTGTAAGAATAGAGTAAAATACACTTATGAAGGTGTCATAGATCCGAATGTCGCTGTTAACTCTAGAATTTTCGAAAATTGCAAAAGTTTGACTTTTATTCCGCTTCTTCCAACAACTACAAAATTAAAGATAGAGATTTTTTCCTCAAATAAAATTTGTGATTCATAGAGAGTTTATTAAGGTCATGTAAATGTATTTGAAACTTTTATTAGTTTTCGCGCCAACATTCTGTGCAATATGTGCAATTATATTTTCTAATAAACGGCTCCAAATTTCTTCGTTAAACGTTTGGTAGGTATAGTGACTAATGTACTCGATGAGATGGCATAAACGCCATACTGCTCTATTCTTTTGTTGTTTATTTTTTCAAAAATTAAAAAATGTAATTTTTTTCACTGGTCTCCCACATCGTTAATATTTATTTAAGCAGCGATTTGTTCCCATTATTATATTTACGAGTACATATACTTTAAATAATGTCAAGCAAAGTTTCTCGAGAACTCAACCATTTTTTGTGAAAACTAGCTCAAAATTCCGCATTTTCAGATACGCTCAAACGCTATTTTCTCATAAATGGCTCCAAATTTTCTCGTCAAACTTTTCAAAAGGATAATGCTAATTGCACTCTTTAATATGACGTAAAGTTCATTTTGAGGTATTTTTTTGTTTTTTCACTAATTACACAAATGTATTTTTATTGAAATATCTCTCACATCTTTAATGAGCACATTACCAGCAATTTGTAAACATTATTATATTTGTGAGAGTGTAAGTGCTTCAAATGACTTTAAATGAAGTTTTTTTGAAATCTCAAAAATTTTCTGTGAAAAAGAGCTTCACATTTCGCGTTTTTAGAGGCGCTTAAACGCCATTTTCTTAAAAACAGCTACAAATTTTAAAAAGAAAATTACCGTTTAGAACGAGGGTTTTGTGTTTTTTAATATTCTAAAATTAATATTTCCATTCTACCATTAGGAAACCGAAAAAATCAAGTAAATGTCAAAAAAAATGTACCTTGGGCGGCGATAGATGGCAGCTGTCAAGAGTATGTGGCAAGTATGAATAGCTAGTACAGACCGAAGGAAATAAAAAAGAATACGGGAAAGTCTGTGCTATTCTGTAGCACCACTAGTTACATTTATGCTTACCTTGGCCTTTTGCGACCAGGAGCCCTTTTCGAGTTTCATCAACGTCTTCAGGTCCTCTGTGAGCAGAGAGCATTGGGTTTGTACAAAGAAAGTTTGTTGCTGCCTTTTAAAAATTGATTTCTGTGGATCATTTGATTATTTAGGGTTTCGAAACGCATCAAACATTATTGTCGTTTGTCCCGTAAGTGTAGTTGATTGATGGATCACTCATTCCGAGCGCATTAACTGTTGTCATTGGTCCCGCAAGTGTAGTGAATATTTTTCCTTAGGAGATGGCAATGATATCTCCCCTTGAATACCGGAATCTAGCACCACCATACGGTTGTCAAGTGGGGTTTTCCCTACTAGGTATCTCCCACCAGGATGCCGCCACCGCCCCAGCGGGAGGCTCTGATCTCCCGACCGGTCTCGCGTCATGTGTGGTGGTGTAGTGCATGTGAGTGTGAGTGTAAGTAAGGGATAGGACAAGGAAGAGGAAGGAAAGATCGCGCACGGCTCGTTTGTTAGGGTACTGTTCCGGCGTTCGCCAGGTGTTGATGAGAGAAACCACGAAAAACTACCGACCGCAGCAGCCGGCCGCTAGAAATCTCCTTCAGACAGTGTCCCGTAAGTGGAGTAAACGTTATTTTCTGGGAGGAGGCGGTCTACATCCAGCACATGAGATCCGCAGCCAATCTGCAACACGTACGCATACCCAACGCACACCCAACACATACGCATACATAGTCGCAGCAGGTGCGGGACTGCCCAATAGGCGATCAGTGAAATGGCGTCTGTTAAACTTAAACGCGATTAATCTCCAAGATAAACGAAGTTAAATACATAAACGAAGGTGGTGAAATCGGCCCCAAGTGAGTGTAATTAAGGGATAGAATCGGACAAGGGTTGGGAAGGAAATATCGCGCGCGGCCCGTGGCCCGTTGGATAGGGTATTGCATTTGTCTAGTTTTTATCGGAGGAACTACGTAAAACTACTGATCAATGCAGCCGGTCGCTAGAATTCTTCTCCAGACGGCAACTGAATTCGACCTACAGTGACTCACAAAACTATTTGGACATTCATTAATTTAACCAAAATTTGCTTAAATTTTCCTCAGAAAACCACATAATCATTAGTTAAAGTACAAATTTGAAAGAATAGAATGCTCTGATGTACCTAAACATTATAAACAATTTCAAAAACTTGTATTTGTTTGATTAAAAGGAAAATGAATCTCCAATGCAGAGACTTGGCTTCAACAAAACTATTCGGACAGCCGTTGGGGCAACGTGGTAACGGATCTTTTGATCTCCGAAAAGAACGTTGAAACATTCAACCCTTGCTATGAATTCAAGGCCACCTGTCAGTCGATGAACCAGATGCGTGAGAACCTAAACATTTAAGCAAAATGAATCGCTGAGAAAAGAACAACACTTTTGAACAGCTTGCATAGTGTCATAATCTCACGGTACATCAGTGAATAGGGGTGAACACGGTACAGTGAACTGCAACCCGAAGGAGGACGCCCGAAGACATTTTCTGATCGAGAAGAGAATCTTGAAGTGAGAATTATAAAGAAAGAACCTCTATTAATGCACCAACAATTACTCCACCGTTATAAATTGACATTGGCAAGAAAGTAAATCCCGAAACCGTGCGAAGGATACTAAAGAGGCCCAATTCCATAGCCGTGTTACCAGAAGGAAGCCACTTGCAAGTAAAGCGAATCGACGGCGAAGGCAAAGGCTTGCTAAATAACTTGCAGAAAAGGATGAAGATTGGCGAGATAGAGTAATCTTTCTTGACGAATCGAAAATGAACATCTGTGGATACCATGCAATAATTCGGATGTGAAGACTAATTAAGAGCTGAAAGGAGAACACTCGTAAGCAACCGTGAAGCAGGAGTAGGAAATGTAATGGTGTGGATCTGCATATCAGTCAATGGTGGCGGTGAAAATGCGTTCGCAGAGCAAACGATGAACACGTTCAGCTATCTTAACATTCTTAAACAAAATTTAAAACCGAATGCTGAAAATCTTCGTATTATTGACAGATTTTATTTTTATCATGATATCCGATAATGATGCCTCTCACAAGTTGCAGGTTGTTCAACTTTGGCTGCTGTACAACTTCCAAAAGGTACTTCAACAGAGAGAACAAGTTTGGGAAAAATTGGAAAAGAAAATAAGAAAATAGTTGATACGTTCCAAACAAGAATTAAAACAAATAATTTAACATGATTGGAGAAAAATGTGTCCTTCTTATGCCCAAAAACTTGGTACAAAGTGTACCAAATTTACTGAATGAAGTGCTGCAGCGAAAGAGGATGGCTACAAGATACTGAACTTTCTTACTGAGTTATTTTTTTACATATTTGTCTATTTGAACATTATTTACTATGCATATGTTTACATTTCTACTCAAATGTCTGAATAGTTTTGTGAGTTAACTTTCCAGCATAAACAATTCAAATTCAAAAATACCAGTTGATTATTGTGATTTTCAAGAAACTTTCGTCAGTATCTTATAACTGTCTATGAAAGTAATCGTATAACATACATTTTACATTTAATTTCTTCTTTGAATATACCTAATCCATGATTATTCTGTTAAATGTCTCGTGTCCGAATAGTTTTGTGAGTCACTGTAGCTGACAAGCTATTCTCGAAAACCCTGCTACCGTGGGGACTCGAACCTAGGAACACTAGAGGCACTCCAGTGACATCGGTTGATGCCCTGAGCCACCTCTCCTGGGTGGAAACTCGAAATATCTTCCACGCTGCGATCCAGTGAGGTATTTGTGAGGGTTTGGGGACCAATGATTAAGAAACATGAAACGGACAAAGGAGATGTGCTCCGAAAACGGAAGGCATCTCTGGTGTGCCTTAGATTTGCTCTAAAGGAGCATCTTATAACTGATACTTTGATGATTTTCAGTACTCAGAAAATTTAATATAATTTCAGAAGATTTGTTCTCAGCATCATGTAATTCAAGAGCCAAGTGTGTACAAACAACATTAGTTTTTAATTTTCCATAAAACGCAACCAAAAGCCTAAATAAAAATGAGAATAAATCATTGAGAACAAATTGTTAAATTCGTAGTACATCACATTAATATTTTATAGAATTTATTGGTATTGTGATTAGACTCAGCGTGTAGATATCTTGTGTAGTTTAGAAATTTACAAATGAATGTACGGATACGATATGACCTGATAAGATTCAAATAGTTCTTCTAAGATGAAATACATGGACCTTACATTACTTACCGTCCGACGCGCCAACTTGCTTCGTGCAAATTTCAGCTTCTGGTAAAACTCTTCCTTTGTAGGCGTCCATAGTTTTCGCCTGGAACAGATGTTCGTTTCACGTCATAATATTTAACCAAAGTTAGTGACCATGATACTTTCTTCCGGTGACCTAACACCGAACGGTTTGCGGAAAAGTTCACAAATATTCTTACGTCTATTCAACCAATATTTGAAATACAGTCATCTCCGCCGGCAGTGAACTCGGATTGAGTGAACTCTCGGTTATAGAGAGTAGTCACTCGTGCCGTTTCACTTAAGATACAAATAGCCACAAGAAGATTCGGTTGTAGGGATCTCTGAACCTCTGTTAGAGTGAACGTAGAAAATACAACAACCTGGAAATTAATTCCTTCTTGAAAAAAATCAGCCTCAGAGCCACAAATTGCAACACTGGGCTGCTTGGAAAGAATCAGGGCCCTTCAACTCCCATATAACGTGGAGGAGACCATTATAGTGGCGCACTCTTCTGTAGCACCTTCTTACAGGAACTAAAATACGAACTGCTGCCAACGATACTTCAAACGTGTGTGGCTGCTACGTAGGTTCGCATTACACTCAAGCAAGCGTGTAATGCTACAAAAGATAGCGTCGATGTTCGCGCTTTCTTCAGCGGTTTCCTATATGTATATATTATGAATAATTGAACATTAAGAAGACACTCTTCGTATTTCTCACGATTTAGCCAATTTTTAGGTGAGGATGTTGGCGAGCCTGTACCCGGCGCCACTAGCGCCTCTTATAGCAGCACCTTCGCGCTTTGTCCCCGGTTTTGATGGAGAGTTGCAGGGCCCTGGAGAGAGTGTCGGACAGCGGTCGGCTTCAAAGACGTCTTTCTTGAGGAGGAGGGATCGGACAAACACCCCCCCCCGGTGCCTTGTGCCCTTGACCTTCTCTGCGACAAAAGCGCGCGGGAGAGCGATCGGCTTCGTCAGCCGAAGGGATTCGTGCGCTGCTAGGGCGAGCAGGGGGCCGCCGGGGAGCGGGCTGGCAGGGCTCCTGAGAGAGAGCGCCAACTCTGGAGGAGGATATGGTGAATGGAGTAACGAAAAAATACGCTCCAAACAATTGAAAATAAGTCATTTTTAAGGTAAAATTTTCATTGAAATTTGTACTTCGTGCTCTTAATTTATTTTGCTTTATCTTTATATTAATAAAACCAATCATTGTTGAGAACATCTACTTAATGCAGTGGTGTCAAGAAATTCTACTGGTAGCAGTGGCACGCTTCGTGGCACCGTAGTATGCCACGAGCTTCTCTGCGCAACTAGCGTCGGGAAAAGGGTACTATTAGTAGTAACCCTGTCGTTTTACAATAGGGATGGCGTTGTCTCTGGTGGTGGGGTGACGAACTGCGTTGTTGGCATTGGCATCAAAAGAGATTCAAATTTGCCGCCGTGGCGGGAGACTGGTTTATAATAACAATCTTTGGCCTTTATTACCAGCTCAGAATTTGCATTTTAAACGTAACTCGTCGGACTTCCCTCCAAAACCGCGTGCTACCCACGAAAAAAGCGGGTAATACAACTTCTTTGCTTTCGACGTCTTTGCATTGTTTCTGGCGGGCCTACTCGTTAGTTCATCTCCCTTCGCCAGGTGGCAGCTCCTACCGGGCTCCGCCGCAAAGCACTCGTGTACATTAAGGATTATTTAGACACACTAAATCTCCGTTTTTAACCTATGACAGCATAGTCGCCAAATTCAAACGCCGAAACAGGCACTTCCCAGCAGTTGCTTCGCCCAGGGAATAATTTTCAGTGAGCGTGCATTAACGTTCCATGAGAACAGGTTAAGCTCTCAAAGTTGGTACTAGTGTCGTCCTGCTCTGCTCCCCGCCAAAGAGTAACCATCGTTTGCGTGCGAAGCAGGCAGCAAGCGTCTAACTTGTTCCAGGCAAATTAACAAAAAGGAACTTGCTGTCACGTGAGAAACAGGTAGAAAGGTGAACGATTTATTCAATGGTTGCTTATTTCTTGATACTATCTTCTAATCAGAGGGTACATTGTGTCTTTCCAGAGATCGAGCGAGCGAGCGTTTTCCAGAATGTTCGTTTCGCCCTAACCCAATTCAATAGCTCTCGCAATCTGAATTTGAATATGAAGCTTCCTCGCTGCCTTAACATGTGTGAAGGGGCGATTTCGTCGTGGCACTCGTACCACGGACTCCAGCTCGTGGCATGGACCTTGACAACATTGACTTAATCTATATCATATAACATTAAATTATGATTTTCTTTTCTGTCTGTAGATATGACAACTTTGTCAGGCTGTACTTCGTCTTTATTTTGCAGACAAAAGTGGATAAAAGTTTGATGTATTTTGGATAAAAGTTTTATATCAAAATAATATGTTTGCAATATACTGAAAAGTGTAATACATAAATAGCGTCGTTTCGGAAATGATTATTTTCATCTTCACGCTGGAGTTATAATGTCAAAACAAATAATTTCTACAAAATGAAAACAAAAAAGTCAGTTGTTAGTCAAATATTACTTTGTATTTTTTACGCTGAGAAGCAGAATTCTTTCTGAAAATACTTGTCTGGAAATGAAAACACTGACTGTTGTCGTGGTTGGATCTCTCTGCTTGTAACGCGCGTGCTGCATTGCAAGGTCAGGCCAATCTGGCAGGTCGCCAAAGGCCTCGGGGGAGGCCCTTGGCCTCTCTCAACCCCACACGCCGAACGGCACTTGTGGCCACACAGATCCCACGGCGTCAAGGGATTACGAATAAGGAATAATTGGCAAGGGAACGCGGCATTTGCTCAACTACAATGAGAAGCACGACGTCACAAACATTGAAGTGTGATGCTGATAAGAAAGGTATTCGAAAAGGGCAAACGACTGAAATGTAGGAATTAAGTAAGTTCCGGAATAAAACATAATAACACGCATGTAATAAAACTAAATTAATTTCGTTTGAAGAAAACAAATTGTACAAGAAAATTTGTGATGAAACCGAAATTTCAACCCTTTTCCGGCCACCGATCGAGACATTTGAGGTGTCATTCATCGCGTCTCGGTCCCCTGATGGGGAACTGAAGGCCAGAAGCTGTAAAGACATTTCCAAAAAGGTGCTTTTGCGTGTTTTTTAGCGCTGCCAGCTTAGTGAGTAGGTCTGGAATTAAAACGTCACGCAAACAGATCCATGTAGGTGGCGTTGAAGGCGACAAGTGAATTGCCGTGCGACAGGTTTCATTTAACTGGAATACGTATTAACGTATTTAAAAAAACTATGTTTTCAAAAATATACGAACAGTATAACCTTGGAACTTATTGAACTTCAAGAAAATACGCAGAAAAACTGTGAGTAATGGTACACAAGCATATATACGTTTTTACGTTTGATTTGTTAGATTTGCATTTTTAAGCGTTCAATTACCAATTTTCAAATGAATGTGACTAACAACTTATACTTATTAAAACGTAATAAACGCCTCATTCACATAAACGCACAAAACAGATGCAACTTAATGCTTATATAGATTCGCCTATAAAATGTGCGCAGATAATCTCTTCCCCCATGCGTCATGTACAGTTTTTACTGTTTTTTGACCAAATAAATAAATAAACAAATAAACAAAAACGATAAATAGAGCAAGCTGAAGTAGAATTGAAAACAATTAGACTGACTTTGAGAAGTTTTAATATTTTCACAAATTATAGGACAAAAATATGGAAACGTTAAGCAAATTCGGGGAAGAATAAAATGTAGTTGTAGAAGATTTTGCGACAGAATTTTCGAAACTAATTGAGAATAATTTTATTAGAGAACTACGCTGAAGACCAGCTAACATGATATTTTTATGTGGATTTTTGTGCATATTAGCAAAAAACTTAAAAAATGTAGCGGTACTAAACTCTAAAAATTCTGTATCATGCATACCTGCAAGTATTTTTACGGCGTTTATAATTTTGAAAATGCAATATTACCAGTTCATGTCTCCTATGGAGGTAACATACAAGACCGTTGGGTGTTGAGAATTTTTGAACAGGAGTAAAACATTAGCTTCTACGATTCATTGGTATGTCCTACGCTAAAGACTGAAAGAAATTATTTGAACAAAGTTATGCATGACAAATTTTCAACACATGAAAATACTTTTAAAACAGTTTACAGTGTTGGCGACGTCACATTTAACTAGTAAAAAATAATTTGCAAGATAAGTGACTGGCATGTAGTATCAAATTATTAGTCGTTAATGAAATAATATAATTATTAATCCACACGTTAATTCATGAATTGAAATTATAGTTATTAATAAGTGGAACTATTTATTAGATTTGCTATGTTTTATTGTCGCAATATGAGGAATGAAAAGAAACTTTGAAATATTGAATTGATTTATGTTTCCTGTTTCTTGAAGACTGGCGGATACTTGAAATTCTATCATCCATTATTTAACAATGTTTAAGCTCGTAAAACAATACAGAGTTCTTAAAAAATATTTATTTACGTAATTTAATAGTACTTAAAACTGTACGTGACAGCGTAAATTATGTTATTTTATAAAACGAATGTTACATAATTACGTAAATGATAGCAATTAACACATTTTAAGATTAAAAATAATTTCTTATTATAAAGCAATATATTATTATTTCTATTATTATTGAAATAATTGTTGATGAAATTTTGAAATAATTGGTAATCGGCACAATGTTAATTAATTAAATTTTAAAAAATTAAATGTTGTACTTCAATGACATTTCTTTCACTAAATTGGTCGTAAACCATTTAGAAGTCTAGACCGACAAATTTTAAGTCTAAAATTTTCATAGGAAGAGTAATATAACGCAAAAGTAGCTTCGCAGGTGAGAGTGCAGACGATAGTAATCGATGCGGAAGCTCACCGAAATGGCGCCCACGAGAAACAGCAGAGCAACGACAGCGCGCATGTCGGCGCCCGTTGACGTCTCCCAGAAGAAACAGCATCGAGCACTCGACGTTCACTTATTTATAGGAGGGCAGGGTGGGGGTCAAGTCTTGGCAACAAGTGCTCCCGAAAATGTGGGCGTCAAACCGCAGGACGCTTTTAGCCAGGGCCGAATTTCTATTATTGGAGGGAAGTTGGTGAAAGCCCCTTTATCATAATACTGAACGAATTAACATTTATCCACATTCATTGTGCCAAGTCAAACTTTACAAAACTGAAATCAATGTCGTAAAAGAGTTATTACGATACGAATTATCTAATAATCCGCAACCCACTATCTTCGGCCTAGCCAGGTATTTCACTAGGGGGCGGGGAAACGAGAGGAAAGAATAATTAATTGAATAGAAGTGAAATAAAGTTATAAATAATACAATATTAAAATTAATAATTATTAAATACGCATTTATATTTAAACAATAATATTATTCAACATTAATATTAATAAGTTACAAATAATGTTTAGTGAAAAGAAACTTACACATTTTTTTAAAATTTATTTTAAGTCTTATTAACAGTTAGGTCATTAGAGACTAAATAAATACATTTTACATTAACAATATTAAGTTTTTACGATATTGAGGTTTCATTACAATGATTATGTATTCAAAAACGTAAACATTAAAATTACATCAATGATAATGATTACAGAAAGGAATAAGAGATTACATTATTCTAATATCTTTAGATGTTGCCCCAAACCAAACTATTTCGATTTTATTGCATTTTTGGTATGTATTATTGCTTAGAATAGAACTAGAATTATCTGTATTATACAATAAATTGATGTCTGAAGGAATTGTATTGGCTACGTTCCTGAAGAATGTGATTAATTACATCCTCGCTAGTCTTGCATCGCAGATATAAATGTAAAATCTGCCTTCCTTTTTTCCTGCAATTTGTCAACAATTGAGGCATTCAGGTGTTGGGGATAATTTCTGACATTTTGCGAAAGTAAAATTATTGACTTTTCTCGTCCTTCTTGTAAATAAGAAACATGGGCTTTCTTTGTATCATGTTGGCTTTAGAGTCCAGAAAATGGACAATGAAAATATTCATACTCATCATACAGTTGTGTGCAGCACATTTCCGTTAGCTTATACGATCATTGCACTTTCGTAAATAACGTGAAATGTCAGCTACCATTGTTTCCACCCGAACGCCTCAATTGTAATTAAAGAAATGTAAATATTTATGTGGTTAGATGGAAGAGCCACGCCAGAAATAGACATTATTATTATTATTATTATTATTATTATTATTATTAGTAGTAGTAGTAGTAGTAGTAGTAGTAGTAGTAGTAGTAGTAGTAGTAGTAGTAGTAGTAGTAGTAGTAGTAGTAGTAGTAGTAGTAGTAGTGGTAGTAGTAGTAGTAGTAGTAGTAGTAGTGGTGGTGGTGGTGGTGGTGGTGGTGGTGGTGGTACAGACAGCAAAACGTTCATCAATTTTGTCATGAATTTGCTTTGAGATTATTGCAATGGTTTGATCACATCGTCTTCGTGAGTTTGCCACTAAAGTTCAGGTAGTCCTCAGTTGCGTGAGACATTTTGTTGTTTATATTCCCTTCAAAGTCAATAAGCAACACAGGTCAGGTGATTTGCACATTCTTTTAGACTAGTTTATTACCTTACAAACAAAATGCACATTTTGTGGTATAATGCAAGATTAACACAGTGAGCCCTGCCCTGGCTATGTTAAATGTTGGCGCGAGGTGGTGAATAGGGACTTTGCACGAAAATATGTTCGTCAGATTTTTCTATCAAATAACCGAAAATTGTATTATGTGTACATTCTTCAGTACTTATTACCATGTAACGTTTATTTTCTTACTAAATTTTCCCTTATCTAAGCGTTTTTGCTAAGTAACAGGAATACGTTTGAAGGCGAATTCTGTCCTTGTTTTTGTTTGTGTTGTGTTATTACATCCTTCAGTTATAAAGTGAAATTATTAACTAATTAACAATTTATGTAAATGTTAATACAAATCGAAATCAATATTAGATGTAGGCTCCCCATCGTAACAGTTTATTGTGGCATAAAGCTTAAAGAAAACTGGAAAAGTATAATATAAAATGTGTAATACTTTTCCAGTTTTCTTTCACTCCAGTTTACTTCATAATATTATTTGTAATAGATTCCATTTATTTAATTTAATTTTCATTTGTCATTTTTTAAAAAATTTATATGTCCATTTCACATTTTACATTTTCTTAAAAACCAATTCTTGACAATATTCTGTACAAAGTTTTTAATTCTTTAAAAAATTTAAAATTTTTGGTAATTTAGATATATTATTATTATTATTATTATTATTATTACTATTATTATTTTTGTAGCACTGAAGATGGCCGCAATGCGGCCGAAAAAGCTTCATGCCACAATAAACTGTTACGATGGGGAGCCTACATCTAATATTGATTTCGATGATAGCATCGTAAATGCCACACCATTTCCTACTATGTTAATACAAATGTTCATTATTAAAAATTATTATTCTCGCGTATGGACGGATAGCTCTTTTAACAGACAAAAATATTTGTTTGGCGAACCTTCCAACCCGAACGGCAGAAAGTTCATGCTTTTATATTACTGTTAAGTAAAAAGGTTTATCAACTCGAGATACTTTTGATTCGATTTCTTTTATTTTACTCTCAATTGAGAAATTGCAATCGGACTGAGTATTATTTCATTTTATTGAATCATCTTTGCTTGAAAGAGAAAATAGGGATTAATACAGCTACATTTGTGTCAGTGAATCTCGAGTAACTCCTCCCAAAGCCTGTCATGGGTCAGGTATCCAGTGGCGTACCGCCACTCCAGAGTGATTTGTGTAACCCTGACTGTAAAATCTCGCGCCAATTTCTCTGGAGGCAGTGCCCGCGAGCTTGACGTGCCCGGCTAACGCAGTATAAACGAAGTTATGTAATGCTGTGGGGGAAAACGGCGAATTTTCGATAGGAAAATTGTCGGGCCTGGTAACGAAAAAATGAATCAATCTTATCTCTACACTTAGTAAACTACTTCCTCTAACAGGTAATACACGTTTTATGGGTCCTTGATACCGAAAAATCGATTGACGGCTAAACGTCTGTCCATCTCACGTGGTCAACGCTAGCACCTAAATCGTTAGCGACTAAACCGTTCAGTCGATTTCCTCCAAAATTGATATTCCCCAATCGATCTGGCTGATGTCGCGGATCCTGGAATGTTAAACAGATACTTTTTTGGGGGGGAAATACTTTACGTGAAGCCGGTCGGATATTTACATATTTTTCGAAAATAGTACCAAATTTTTACTTTAAAATTTGATTGGGTGGGTTTTTTTTTAGAAAATCTCGTTTTTGAATTTTTTACTTTTCCGTATACTATACGTACGTATAGTACAGGGAAAGTTATGTAATGTTGCGCGAAAAAACGGCGGATTGTTTCAGAAAAACTGGTAACGAAAAAGTGGATAAATCCAGTTGCTAAACTAAGAAAAATAATTTCCTAACATGTGCAGTGTTTTATGGGTTCTTGATACCGAAAAATCAATTGAAACAAAACGTCTGTCTGTGAACGACGCTAGCTACTAAACCGCTCCGCCGATTTTCTCCAAAATTGATACTTCTCGATCGATCTGGCTAATCTCTTGACCACTTGAATATTAAACCGATATTTTAATTTTGGAGGGTACTTTACATGAAACTCCCAGGACATTTGCGAAATTTTATCAAAAACGACCCCAATTTTTTTCTTTAAATTTGATCTAGGAATACAGTAGAATACACTTATTAAGGTGGCATAGGTCCGATTTTCACGGATAGCTCTGAATTTTCGAAAATTGCGAAAGTTTGAATTTTATTCGGAGTCTTCCGCCAACTACAAAATTGAAGATAGAGATTTTTCCTTCCAATAAAATTTGTTCTTCTTAGTAAGATCTTTTTTAAGGTCCTGTAGATTTTTTGAACATTTTAGTAGTTTTCGCGCAATATTGCATACAATATGTGCAATTAAAAAATCCAAAATTAAGATTTTCTCCAAAACAGCTTCAAATTCGTTCTTCAAACTTTTAATACAGACAGTAATAAATGTACTCTATTGGAAGATATAAACGTCAGATTGCTCATTTTTTTTTTTGTTTTTTCAAAAATTGCAAAAATGTAATTTTTTGATTTCCCTCTCACGTCGTTAATTTTTACATTATAGTCGATTTGTTTACATTGTTATATTAATTAGTACATGTGCTTTAAATAATTTCAAGTAAAGTTTCTCGAAAACTCAACCGTTTTCTTTGAAAACTACCTCAAAATTCCGCATTTTCAAGAACGCTCAAACGCCGTTTTCTCATAAATGGCTCCAAAATTTTTCTTCAAACTTTTGGAACGGATAGTGATAATTGCACTCTTTACTATGACGTTAAGTTCATTTTCGGGCATTTTTGTGTTTTTTCAAAAATTACACAAATCTATTTTTTTGAAAGATTTCTCAAATCTTTAAAATGCACATTACCAGCAATTTGTAAACATTGTTATATTTGTGAAAGTAGGTGGTTCAAATGACTTCAGATGAAGTGTTTTGAAAACTCAAAAATTGTATGTGATAAAGAGCTTTAAATTTCGCATTTTTAGTAGCACTTAAATGCCATTTTCTTAAAAATGGCTTCAAATTTTTACAAGAAAATTGCCATTTTGGACGCGGTTTTTGTGTTCTTTAATATTCTAAAATTATTATTTCCGTTCTACCATTCGGAAACCGAAAATTTGAGAAAATGTCAAAAAAATGTACTTTTGATGGCAGCTGGTTTTCTCAATGAAATATATTTATCAAAAATACATCTTCTAATAAGGTCATGCTTAATTTTTTAGTTTGTCTATAATTACGAGACAAACATTATAGCCCAATGCAAATTTACTGCGCTTCAGACAACCGGATGAGCCGTAAATTAGAATTTGCAATTTTGTGTATTACTTCTTTGTTCGTTTTTTACAATCACGTTTTGTTATACATTTACATATTAATCTTTAACGAAATTATTTATTTTTAAATATTTGAAATAAAAATTGTTAGCTCATTAAGGGAGTATTGACAATGCAGGGTACGCAACAATTGAATTCCGTACCGCTGTCGCGAATTTCTATGAATTACGTGTCATTGTTGTGACTTGATATAACTGTATGGTATTCTTTTCCCAATACACGTTTACAAACCTTTTGTATTTTGATGCAGTTGTACAATTCATTTTGTTAGTTTTGAAAACACTGCGATGGAAACAGTGAGTTGTTCGCTTCTTGGTTTAATTGGACGTTTTCAAATGATAGCAAAGATGTTTGTAGGGCAGAAAGTACAATATTTCAATCCTAAGTAGCCGTTTCCAATAATACGGGAAAGTATGTGCTGTTGTAGCACCACTAGTTTCTTAATGAAATGTTTTCATCAAAAATATCTTCCAAGATGGTCATGTTGAATGTTTCGAAAATATCAGTATGTTTTGAGTAATTTGGAGTTAAACTTTGTCGCCCGCTGCCAATATCCTGCGTTTCGTGAACGTAAGATGAAGTGATTCTAGGCAGTTGGATGCTACGTAAGTTAGAATTTGTATATTATTTCATATTTCTTTGTTCCTTTCTTACATTCGGTATTTTGTTATACGTTTACAAATTAACATTTTTGAAATTCTTTAAAATCTATTGGAAATACTGTATATGAAATACAAATTGCTGGCGTTCTGGGAATATTAGATTGGAAAGAAACAATGACATTTCGCCCCACGACTCGGCAGATACATTTTTGTGAATTGCGTCTTATTGTTGGGGCATGATTTCGCTCCGTGAAAAGTAGTTATAATTGTCAAATTTGTGTTGATATTTGCTTGAAAATATTTAGTTTTCGCACCAATTTTTAATGAGTTTGACAGAAAATGATTGTAATGGTTTTGTCATACTATTTATACCACAGTTTCTCTCCAAACCAGCTGATTACAAAGGGCGAGAAAGTGCGTGCTGTTTTAGCACCACTAGTTTTTTTCAAACCGTCCGTCTGTCTGTCTGTCCTTCCGTACGTCGGTGAACAACACTAGCAATTAAACTATTGCTAGAAATGTTCCCAAAATGAACATTTCCTGGTCGAACTGTCCCGACACACAGCTCTGCGAATGTGAAGGTTAATGTGTTATTAATTCTGTTTTAACTCCACTATCTGGCGCTGTGGAACAAAACTAAATGTTCACGTCAAATGCAACCTGCAACGCACTCGGCAGAATTTTGAATCTATATCGTCAAATAACTCCCCAACGAGGCGTTCTGGGGCCTTGAAACTAAAATTTTGAGGCCGAATGGTGCCTGCCCCCCCCCCCATTCTGGTCGTCATGTTCGTCATTTAGGCTACTCCAGTCTTGAGATTCTCTTGTATTATGTAGTCACTCAGTCATTCAATGTTACGTAACGTACTCCCTTCTCGAGTAAGGGTTGGCCAGGCCTTTTGGGTCGTTATGACTAATGTTTTTGTGTAAGTTTATGACTCATTGGTGTGATCAATCACTAATATGATCAATTTGCTGTTGTACTTTGTGTATAGCCACATGTGTATGCTCAGTGATTTGAGTTATTGAAATGTTCTCATGTGTTTGGGTTCACTCATTTGTTGTATGTGTATTGAATGTTCGCTCGTTATTTATAGTTCGTGTTCACCTTGCTGTTGGTCTAATTTTGTCGCTTCCTCAGCTTGTGTTAGAGGCACCTGCCTGTGATGCAAGTTGCCAGTGTAATTCTGGTAACGTATATTTCGTGAATGGATTGTTGCAGAAATGCTTGCTCCCAGCGGTTGAGAGCAGCTGAGTGCGGTCGCGGAGTCACCAAATGCTGAATCGGTTGTCCTGTTGAAAGCGCCCATTCGGCCCCGTAGGCAGGCGATCGGCCGGCCGGATTTGAGAGTACGCCGCCAGAAGGCTTAAGTACATTTGCCGCCCACTTTATTGTTTATAGTTGAATAATACATTTGTTTTATACCACAATCGGTAGAGTTCATTCTTGTTTTCATCTTTTCTTAAACATTAAAGCACAAATTCCATTTAGATTAGATAAAATTACAATTTTAATGTTTACACAAAAAATTACATAATTACACTAGTTCTTCTACTTGTTTTCTAGAAAAATCTTTCAAGATTAGTTGAAAAAAGGGGGTTCCTACTGAATTAAATAGTTCTTGGAGATCAGCGATTACTTTTTATTTTTCCCGTATACGTACGTATACACGGAGTGATATACATATATAGGGAAAGTTATGTAATGCTGCGCGAAAAAATGGCGAATTTTCTGCAGAAAAAAATTAATTGCCGGGCCGTGAAAACGAAGTGGGTAAAACCAGTGGCTGAATTAAGAAAAAAATCCCCTAACACGTGGTGTTGCCAGAAACCCTGTTTTCTAGGTCCTTGATACCGAAAAACCAATTAAAAGGAAAACGTCCGTCTGAGAACATTGTTAATGCCTAAAACATAGGTACGATTTCTTCCAAAATGGATATTCCCCGGTCGATCTGGCTTTAGTCACAGCTTTGAGATTTTGAAAAAGATTCTTCAAAATTTGGAGGTACTTTATATGAAGCCCCCCGGACATTTTCAAAATTTTCTCAAAAAGGCTCCAAATTTTTTCTTTAAATTTCTTGTATAGAGTAAAATACACTTAACATGGCATACGTCCGATTTTCACGGATAACTGAATTTTCGAAAATTGTGAAGGGAACTGGACGGGACGAAACTGGACGGGACGAAACTGGACGGGACGAAACTGGACGGGACGAAACTGGACGGGACGAAACTGGACGGGACGAAACTGGACGGGACGAAACTGGACGGGACGAAACTGGACGGGACCAATTTTTTTTAACTTTTGTATCCTATGAGATGACATAAACGCCATATTGCTGTATTCTTTTGTTTTTTTCAAAAATTGCAAAAATGTATTTTTTTACTTCGTCTCACGTCGTTAATATTTACACTAACGGTGAATTGTTCACATTATTATATTTATGATTACATGTGCTGTAAATAATGTCAAGTAAAGTTTCTTAAAAACATAACCGTTTTCTGTGAAAACTATCTCAAATTTCCGCATTTTCAGAAACGCTCAAACGCCATTTTCTTGTAAATGGCTAAAAAAATGTCTTCAAACATTTCGATCGGATAGTACTAATTGCACACTTTTTATACTTTGATGCTAAGGATTATGTTTTGCTTCATTGAAGATCCGCGTTCAATTTAAATAAGTTGCCAAACTGCCGGCCCTAAAACTTTGCCACTGTAGGCTGCAGCCTCATCAGCCTATTTAGAAATGCGGCCCTGGCGATCGGGGTGCGAGGCTGCGTTTGCGCTGCTGCTCTCAAGGACAACCTGCGTTCCTTCGGGTTCAGCGGGGCAGTCGCTGTGCGCTAGAGACCTGCAAAGCGAGCCATTCGCTTGCTCGAGCATTTCAGCCTCGAGTACGATGTCCTCGAGCATCCTGTGCTCGCTCGCGCGCGCTGGTTCACGGCGGGGGGCGGGGGCCGCAATGGGATCGGTCGGGAATTTTACGATATGCACCGCAATGAACTTGCACAAATTTGTTGAATAATGTATTATTTTAATTTAATTTAGAAACGTTTCTAATAAATAGGTGATACCAGAAAGATGTTTTTACTCTTTCCTTTGAGCAGCAGCAGGTCATTATGATGACATTATTGCGACGGAACACGTCGTGTCTTTGCGACGTGCCGGCATTAATCAACCTTCGTCGGGTCAGGGCGTTTGTACCCCACGAGAAGTGTTTCTGGCGTGGGTGTCACCGGGACTGTGCGGCGCTCCTGTCGCCGCTCCGTCGCCAGGCCCTGCCGGTTGGTTATCAATTGTTTTCAAGGATTCTCCCCCCTCCCAGGAAATCCTAATTGGTTAGTGACAAAGGGATAACACAGTTCACAAGTTCTTTGAAATTTCCTTCATTGACTGAAATAAGCTATACACAATTTACAATTCGCCGCGGGCAAACCACCGCTTCGCCGCGTGCTGACTATACACATTACATGCAAATTAATTCTACAAATCCTGCCTCCAGCTGGAGCTATCTGACTACTACCTTAGAAAATTAATCATTACTCTGATTTGGGTGGCAGTAAGCATCGCCCTCCACATTGAATCACATTTACAATAACACTTTGAATTAAAAAACTAATTTCAAACCCAAAATTGTCTGTATTAGTCTCTCCTGAATTATTAACAGTTTCTACCTTTGCGTCAATGTATGTGATTTTACGGGTACTCACGCTCGTTCTTCATAGGGCGACGAAATACCTCTACCAACCTCCCCTCTCTCGCGTTCCGGCGGGCGTCAGCTCGCCTACTAGCAGTCGGGACGGGCGGGGTGGATGACCTCGCCGGTTTCGCAGCCGCGCGGAGGGATGGGCTCCCGACGCGCTTGCAGGGAACGGCGTTGCTGCTGGCGACCTTGCGATGCAAACGGCGAGTTGTCCCGTAGCGCCTCTCGTCCTCGCAGGATTCCGCGTTCCGGACCAGCTTCTCGGATGCACCTCCAGTCTTCTTTCTTCTCCCCCACGTGCAAATTACTTGTAAATTCAAAGAATTTGGACGCCGTTAGTCTTTGCAATTCATGTTTCTTCGAAGGCTTTCCGGTGTCGGGCGACTAGTTTTCGGCAGCCTGGGTGACAAGGCAGTGGCGTGGGGCGTCTGCTTTCACGCTTTTGCTGCCTCGGGAATTATGTAACTTCCCGGTGAGGCACAACTCCAGTCTCGCAGTCCGAAATTCCTGTCCTCTCCGGAATCTTCCTCACGAATTAACTTCGATTAATAGTTCATTGAATAACTCTCTCGAAATCCGGTCCGCGTAGCTTTACTCCCGCACACTTTCAGACATCTTGTTCCGTTGGAAACTTCTTACGAGGATACGTCTAGCTTCGTCGTAAATTTTTACGAGACTCTTTCCCTATGCAGATTGCCAGGATGCCTTTTCCATCCTCCCCTGGCGTGACCTGCACCGGCCAATGGCTAGTGTGGGTTTATCTGCCTTCCTCTTATTGGTAACCGTCGTTCCGGTCGCTTATCTTGAAAATAGCTGTCGCCTGCGTCACTCTCTGACGTCGACAGCGCGCGGTTTTCAAATTGCATGGGCTCTTATGGCGTGCGGATACAGCACGGATTTATCACGGGACGACTGGACTTCGTCCATTTCGTCTCAGAAAGATGTTTTTACTCTTTCCTTTGAGCAGCAGCAGGTCATTATGATGACATTATAAATATTGTATTCCTGTTGAAATGTTTCAATCACTGTATTAATTATTATTATTATTATTATTATTATTATTATTATTATTATTATTATTATTCCATTACATCACGACTAAAGATCTTATGAGTCGGCTGAATATAAAATCTACTCCAGGTTGCAACCAGCTACCTAAGGAGCAGATTCGGTGACTATCAGTGCCACTACAATACTTTACGCAAAATGTGGGCTGTTCCAAATAAAGCAATTTCTTGCACTTCCCAGTCTTTTGAATTACCTGGGAGTTTAGACAAGTTCTTACTCAAATTTTGCGGAACAAATCCCAGAGCTCCGATAACTATCGGGACGACCTGTGCTTTTACGCCCCACATTCGGCTGATCTCGATTTCCAAACTCTTGTATTTAAGACGTTTCTCTGCCTCCTTCGTAACGACGTTTTGATCGCAAGGTACAGCAACATCGATAAGTAAACACGATTTTTTGGCCAAATCCCGGATAACTATATCCGGTTTGTTTGCCGCTATCGTGCGATCAGTTTGAATTTGTTGGTCGTACAATATCGTACACAATCCAACAGACGTCACCGGTTTCGGTGAGTGTTCGTACCACTTGGGGCATGTGTTTGGAACTTCGAGGGCGGTACAGATCTGCCAGTGGAGGTAGCTACACACCCTGTCATGTCTTTTAAGGTATTCGGTCTTTGCTAGGATTGGACAAGCTGAGACAATATGATCAATGGTTTCTACTTGCTCCAGGCAAATGCGGCATTTATCATCTTGGGAAATTTTGAGAACCGCTTTATCATAATGTCGTGTTCTCAAGGCCTGATCTTGGGCAGCTATTACAAGTGCTTCCGATTCTGGCTTCATCCTTCCCCTTTTAAGCCACATAAATGATTGATCTTTATTGATCTGCACCTTGTCCATTCTTTTTAGGTATTGACCGTGGAGTGGTTTGTCTCTCCACGATTTCTTTAACATTTTTTGTGTCTCACACTTCATGTTTAGCAGCATCAGAAGTTCAGTGTCTGTGTTATTCGACGTGTCTTGCCTAGTTTTCTTCGCAATGTTTCTTGCTACACTAACAATGCCTCTGTTTCCCATTCTTCGGTCAGATTTCATGACCTGCCTCATTAGAGGGTCGTCTTGATGGCTGACTACATACTTACCCAACCCGACTATTGCGTTGTGCCAGGAGGCCTCAATTTGTCTGAGGCCTCTTCCTCCTTCCTTACGTGCCACATAAAGTCTATGTATATCAGCTCGAGGGTGGGAAACATGATGCATTGTCAGCAGTTTTCTGGTTTTTCGATCCATGGTGCGAATTTCTTGCTCAGTCCAGTCCACTAGTCCAAAACTGTATTCGGCTACAGGTACCGCCAAACTACCTATTGCAGATATTTTATTCCTGGAATTCAGAGCGGACTGCAGGACCAGTCTCACTCTTCTATAATACTCCCTACGAATTCTCTCTTTCATTCTGTCATTCGAGATGGTTTCACATTCTTCAATGCCCAGATATTTGTAAGTTTTACCTGGCTCAAGATCTTGAATCACAGTGTGCGTATCAATTTCAATGTTCTCAGACGTTGTGAGTTTCCCTCTTTTTAAATTGATTTTTGCACACTTGTCAAGACCAAACTTCATGCAGATGTCATTGCTAAAGTCATTCACGACAGACAGCATTTGGGAGAGAATCGCTTCATTCTTGGCAAACACTTTCAGATCATCCATGTAAAACAAATGTGATACTGGCCTTTCATCACCATGGAGCTTAAAACCAAAGTCAGCTTGCGACAACTGTCTCGATAGTGGGATCAAACTAATGCAAAACAGCAGAGGGGATAGTGAATCTCCTTGAAAAATACCCCTGTTAATCTGAATACTTCTTGTTTCTACTGCTTCCTTTCCGCTGTGGATTAGTAACCTGGTACTCCACGACTTCATACTAGCCTTGCAAAACTCAACAAGTCTAGGATGAAATCGATAGATCTCCAGGGTCTTCAAAATCCAATCGTGTGGTACACTATCAAAGGCCTTTTGGTAGTCAATCCAAGCCATGCTCAAATTACGTTTGCGTTTCTTTACATCATTCAAGATGACTTTATTCAGTAGCAAGATTTCCTTACACCCATAAGAGCCTTTACGACATCCTTTTTGTTCAGCTGGCATTAGATGATTCTTATCTAGATGTCTATACATTTTGTCAGCTATAGCTGAAGTTATAACTTTGTACAGTACTGGCAGACAAGTAATTGGCCTGTAGTTCTTCGCCAAAGAGCTGTCTCCCGCTTTGGGTAGCAAATACGTGATGCCGCGTGTGAGCCATTCCGGGATTTCCTTTGGGTTTTAAAAAATTTTATTAACAGCCTTTGCTAGATGAGAATGTATTGCTGTTAATTTCTTAATCCAATAAATCTGGATCTTATCAATCCCGGGGGACTTCCAGTTTCCCATGTTCTTAATTGCTTGGAAGAGGTCCTCTTCCGAGAATTGGTGAACATCTTCCACTGTTTCTACAAGTTCATCGGCAGCATCAACTTCAGATTGAAGCCAAGATGCGTCTTTGTTGTAGGATCTGCTCTCTTCCCAGATTCCTGCCCAAAATGCTTCGACGTCATCTTTTGAAGGAGTAACAGCTTTGCCATTCGGTTTTTGAGTCAGATTGCGATAGAATCTCTTCGCGTCTGTTTCAAACAACCGGTTCTGTACACGGAAATCTATTCTACGTTTGTACCTTCTTATTCGTTGAGCCCATGCTTGAATTTTCTCTTTTAGCTTCTCAACTACCATTAGCCTGCTGGTGTCATTTTCAATTTGGTATTTTTGTTCAACATTGAATATTTTTCGTTGAACTTTAGAGGTGTGCGTTGATTTAGAAGATGCCTCAGCTAAGAATGATATTTCACGCCGGGTGTCGGCTATCCGTTTCATAATTCTGTTCATCCATGGGGGTACAGAGCTGTTTACTCTGTTTTGCTGTCGGCCGTCGGTGTTCTTGGCTGGCCCCAAAATTATCTGAGATACTAGATATCCAGTTGCATATATGATGTGATTGATTTCAGTAATATCTAGATCTCTGCCTGGGGTCTCCACCACCTCATTTAAGACAGAATTAACTGTTTCTATCACTCTTTTAGCTTTGGCATTTTCGTATATTCTCCTCAACGGTTCGCGAGATTCAAACGGAAGTTGACTAACTCTTTCTATTTCGCGCCGAAGGAGATTTCGCATCATGTCCTTATCGTGTAATTCATTGCCAGATGAGTTTTCACCACTGACGTGTGTTTCACTGGAAAGCGATGAACCTTCCACGGGATCATCATTTTCAAGTTCTACATGTTCGTCATGTGGATTGTTCGAGCGAAGTACATATTCCGCATTTCTCTCAATGTCAGCAAGTTGATCTGCTGTGAATTTTCCACTGCTGAGTATGTATCGTCGTTGACTGGCAAGCTTCTTTGAGTCTAGGGTAGGTCTCATATCTGGGTTCCGCTCTCTCCATACCTTGAAAACTTCTATTTCAGAGCCCCCATTTTTCGCTTTTGCGTAGTAAAAGCACCACATCACCTCCTTTAATTCATCCCGGGTCCATCTCTGACGATGGCTTCGAGCTACTGCCGGCTCTGGGTCCCTGGGACTAGCATCCGTGGGATGGCCAGACGTCGACAAGGTGACATTAGCTCGGTTTCTGAGCAGGTATGGGACATTGGTAGAACAAGGCACGTTAAGATTCATTACATTGCTTGTTCTATCCATTTTGCTCATTGGTTTGAATTGAAGATTCGCAGGACGCAAGTTCGAGTTCACAGATCACACTTAACCCTCGGGTTGTTTCCTGCCATCCGTTACTGCGACCCACAGTGGCCTCGGGGCATCCCCCCGCAGGGCCCAGCAAGGGGTCCCTCCGATCGCCAGTCGGCATTACTAAACCCTACGGGATTTTCACTGACTGCTGAAGGCAGCCTCCTTCGCTGGCTAATGCAAGGTTCGGGCCTCCACTCTAATCAGTGGCCTGGTGTGCCAAACCAGTTTCTCTCCTGTACCCTCTATGGGCCGACAACAGGAAGTCCAAAGGTTCATGACCCTTCCCTCTCTACTTACTTCCCACTCTCCTCAAAATGGAGTACTTCTTCGTCTGACCCCTCACCTTCAACCCATTCAGCAAGGGAGGCCCCACCGGTAGCTAGGCTACCACTGACATAGCTTTAAGGCTCATGGGGTACTCAAGCTCCACCACCAACTGCAAGGTCGTGTACTCCCTAGGTGGAGTTGTTATTATTATTATTATTATTATTATTATTATTATTATTAGTTTATTATTATTTGGAGCGTAATACTTCCATCCATGAGCATAAAGTGTCTCGTTTTTCCATGCCAACATCACCTTATTTTAGCTCATACAGCCGTTGCTTTTATTAGTATTTATTGTGTACTAGCGTGCCCGTGCAAGAACTCTAGCATGGTAAACCCCACCCTTTCCCTATCCATTTGTCTATCCTTTCCAGAAAGAAGGAGAGGGAAGGAGAGGAACTACTAATGTACACAGAATATCAAACAAAAGAACAATGCAAGTGATGTTGGAAACAAATTTTCAATAAAAGTTTATTCAGCATTATAGATACATGTTCTTGGAACAATTCATAATTCTTTAAAAACATTTGAAAAAATTATTCAGTCTTCCTAGAGAGTTAGCTTTTCGCTTTCCTTGATAGTCACAAAAATAATAGAACAAGTTTTTACTCTTGAAAAATCCAAGTAAAGTAGTGCAAAAATACTGGATCGGGCAAGTACAGACCTACTCTTTGCAATATTATTTAACTTTCCTTGATTTGTTATGAGGAACCGAGGGGGTTTTGGAGAAACAGGGTGCCAGCTTGCTCGGGTGCGAAAATTAAAAATTATTTCTATACTAAAATGTAGAGGATTATTTTCTGCGTTCTTACGTACACCTCAAGAAAAGCAATTCCGAGCCAAAAATAATCAAACTAATATTTTCACCTTTGAGTACTAAATATCGTTTGTTGCCATTAGAAACAATTTAGTAGGCTTAGACTTCGCTTCGGTACATAGGAATGTTGCTCAAACGATGTTTGCATATTGAATATCTTAACGAACCGACACCTTGAGTTTAATATCAAACGGTCTATTCTTTACTATATGAGTTTGGAGCTGAGCGTTGATGTACACACTTCCCAGATACCGCCAACATTTAAATCGTGCGTTTGGACTGCGATCGTTGGCAGTTGTCGAGTGACTTGCGCTATTCTTTCTATAATTTTAAATTTAGTTGTGTTTTTTAATTAATTCAAGTAGTATTGTAGTCTAGCGCGTTTTGATTTTTGCTTTCCATTTATTTCAAGCTATTTTCCTTTAGCTACTTTAAAAAGTTTGTTCTTTGTGTTGTGCCATAGCACAAGTTTCCCCCCACAATCTCTGCGTACTCGTGCGAGAACTATCGCATGTTAGACCCCACACTCATCCATATCCTTCTATTTTCATTCTAAGAGGGCAAGTAGTTAACGAAACGTGTTTATTTGTTAAAAAATTAATAAAGGCAACTTGCCATGTACTAACACAATAACAAATAAAAAACAATGCAATAAAAGTGTAAAATAAATTTTCAATATATATTTATTCAATATCATGGAGAATTTTCTTGTTACAATTCACCACACATCCTTAAAGACAATATTTGAAGTAATTATTCAATATTCTTTGTCAGTTAGGTTTTAGCTTTTCGTGATGGTCACAAAAATATTAGCTTTTTACATTTGAGAAAGCTACGTGTCTGAACCCGCTGAGTTGAAAATTTCATCTAATGATATCGAAAATATTGGTACACGTAAAACACAAACGGCCTTCACTCTTCACTGAAAACTCACATTCCTCCACAATTAAGTACACAGCACTTACACACCATCAAAAAACGTTAATTGAATAGTTTTACTACACGCACAAGAAACAATTTTCATAGGTATCAAGCAACTATAATAGTACTTCTAGTTGTTGGTGGAGAGCAAATCTTGAATTAATGATTATGCAAATAAACCTAATCAGACTGCACAAACCACGGTGTATACAGAAAGCGTAAATATAAGCTTTGAGGAATCTAAGCCTTCTAAGCGTGTCGTCACAAAAATGGCTACCAGCATCAAGGGCTGAAATATTGAGGTGGCCTTGATAGTATTGAAGCGCGGCACTGGAAATTTAACTGAATGTCAAGAAATGTCTCATAGATTATGGTATGATACTTTGAAGCCTCTGGCCTCAAAATTTTAGTTTTTTAAGGCTCTTAAACGCTTGGTTTTAGGAGTTACTTGACGAAAACTTTGGCAAGTATTGCGTGTTGCATTTGACTTGAATATTTAGATACTTTTTTTAGACAAATCCTTCATATTTTTAAAGTCAAAGTCCAATTCTTCACGTCTCCGTGAAATTCTCTTTCTTTAGAGATCTCATTTATGAAGATTGGTTGCGTGTGAGAGCCACAATGGAAAGGTATACTACTGAAATAATATAGAGACGAATAGTTCATATGAACACATCGTCTCATTGTGGGTCGCGGCCGAGGGAAAGCCTGTCCTACTGGCCTGACGCCTAGCGGATGTCCTGCGAACTGCGCGGGTGCTCGAGCAGAAGCGCCTCGTGCAGGGCTCTGTCGCGCACTCGGACGAAGAGAGCAACGAGCACGAGGGCGTTGTGGCTTCTGGCGTTGGCTGGTTGCTTGGCAAAGGAGCTTTTCAGAGCAAAGCCTGTAATTTTTCTTTAATTTAAAGTGGCAATTTACAAAGATTCTCTTGTGACTGACTTACGAGAATAGATATTTTATTGGCATTTGTTGCCTTGTTTAACTTCAAATACAAAAACTATCCACTTTAAAGTTAATGATTGATGTAATTCTGATTACGATCATTTGAAGCTCAAGCTACGTGACGTTCATAGTATAGCACATTACTTTTTTATTTGTTTTTCGAGGGTCTACTGCTATTCGGGGCCCTGTCAAATTTGTGTAATAAATGTATAGTATTTTTGTAACCTTTGCAGTATTCTAAGTGGATAAGATTTCTATGCGTTTATAGTAACTCTGTATTAACGTCATTTTTTCAGGATACTTTTTGTAAAGAGGCATCTGTTTTACGTTTCTGTTAACAAGGTGTAATTCTGTGTCAAAGGATTTTCGCCCTACATTCATGAATAAAACGTAAAATGTTGTTTGAAATTCTGTGGATATTGTTGAATCGCTTTGAAGGGTAAAGTCCTTAAGCGTTGATGAGAGTTCACCTTTTCCCTGCTAGTTCATCTTCTTTGCGAAGTGTAGCTTCCCAGAAGTTTTTGCGTTAGCTTCGCCCAGGGCATTAGAGTGCAGGAGTCAGAATTAAATTAACTGAATTTATTCCTTGCCTTGGTACTTTGATGAAAAGGAATTAGGACAGGTATCATTTGTCGCAATTGAGCTTGCGGCTGGCGACCGAATTTGGTTTTGTTATTGTTTATTGCCAAACGTAACACCTTCCCAGCGGGGCAAGGATCAAATGTCTCGTCCCCGGCACGTGTGGTGGTGTGGTGCTTGTAATGCAGCGAGCAATGATCGCGCGCTGTCCGTGGCCCGTTGTTCAGGGAACTACACTCGCCTGCTGTTGATGGGAGAAACCACGAAGAACTACGATCAGAGCAGCCGGCCGCGCGAATTCTCCTACAGACAGCGACTGAATTCGACCTAGCTGACAAGCCAGTGTCGAAAATCCTGCCGCCGTCGGGAGTAGAACCTAGGACCTCCCGATGAAAGGCACTTCAGTGACATCAGCTGATACCCTAATCCAGCTCTCCCGGTCTATTGCAAGAAGCATCAAAACACTCTGCATGCATTAACCAAGGATGTAAGTACTCATGGGCATGTAAGCTTTGCGACTCAAAACAAAATAAAATTTAAAACAAATAGTATTTAGGTAATTTAAATTCACTATATTCAAAACATTGAAGAGCATGTATGTGGAACAAGGAGAATAAATAATCAAAAAGAAACAATAAATAATGTATATTTCTTTCAACTTCTGATGCTTTCGTGTACAGAGTAATCTTCCTGACTAAAATAATGTACGAGAAAATACATTTTATTTAGTTGCGATGCAGCAATGTTATCCTTCATCTTTGCCTTGACTGAATAATTGCGTCTATCTTGTTTTCCTCCGAACAAACTCGTAAATTGTGAAAAGGTAGAACCCCACTCCGTGTTCTGGCCATCGTCGGCGACCATTCCTCGGCCAATGGCTAATTAGTGTAGTGCCAAAAGCACTCTATGGCGTCGTAGGCCACGTTGCAGCCTTCTCCCTGTCGTCCTTGGAACCTCTCGTCAGCTGCAACACAGGAAGAAATACAGCGATACATGAGGGAAAACACAGAGATACGAAATTACACCAGGAGGGGAACAGGCAGCCAACTGTGAACCAACTGCTCCAACTACGTCACAGCCCACGTCAACCTCTCGTCTGGTGCCAAGAAGACGTCTGCACTGAAGCCTGGAAATGTTTTTGTATTTTAATACACTGGCAATCCATGTCCTCTCAAATACGTTTAGTTTATTTAAGGTTTTAAAATGAAAAATAAATACGACAGTATGTTCGGCTAGTTAGGTGAAACGAGAAAAGAAATGTGACAACACAATGCAATGCATTGATTTCTTTCTATAATATTTTATAATAATGTGACATTTAATGTAATAAATTATATTTAACAATGAAACATTATTAAAATATAACAAAAGGGATTAATGTTATACACATAACAAGGGTTACAGCGTAGCGTCGAAGTGCTACAGGAACAATGGAAACAAAAAAACAATCAGAGAAAAAAGTATTATTGAGAGCAGGAAAACTGTGAGATGGTTGTGAGCCGTGAGCGAGTAAAGATGTGTGTTCAGGGAAGGAAGTTGTTTGGCGGGACGACAGATGAGCGTAGAAATCGCAGTAGATCGTAATGTTGCTGAACGTAGAAACGAACAATGCGTGTAGTAGAAATTGAGGTTAATTTAGGAACTATGTTTGTCACAATAAAAGTTGATTTGTGTACTATACACGTAGCAACGAGCAATTTTGGAAAAATTTGGGAAAGATTGTATTCGCTCCCGTCTAATACAAACTATATTCAATAACACATACTTTCGGATTTTGTTGGTTATTGCTTTAAACCGCGCACATAGAGTGAAGCCAGGAGCGTAGCGTCCATGGATGTGGATGATGGGTTACATACCCTGACAATATAAGCCATTTTTATTTTAAAATTATTGTAAATTGTCCATTTGTTATTTTCTTTTTCTACTACTATTCTCTTTTTCTTTTTCATTATATTTCAAACATTGCGCCGTTGAGAATTCGATTCTTCACAAGGATGAACGAATCAGTCCGAAATACCGCCTAGCCTGCGCTGTGAATCAGATGCACAGTGACCCATTACATCCAAGGTGCCTACGAAAAAGCTGTCGTTTTACGAAACTTCATTGTTCTCTTTGGTGTTAGTAAAAGAACGAGACTAATTAATTAACATTGTCGTTTTATTTAAGTTTTATTACCTTATTTTAATGCATTTAGCAACTATATCTTTGTAGCCAATTTAGGGTAGGGGTTGTGCTGGTTGAATGCACAAGGGTAGTGACTGCAATCCACATATGTGCCCTGGAATGGCGAGCACAACGCGATCCTAAGTGCCTACCTAATTATGGAATCGTATTGTTGTGCCCTGGGCAAATTATAGCACGTGAGAAACCGTTAAAATATAGAAAAAAATGAGAGGATAGGATTTTATTTAAATAGGCAACACAGGCTATGTTGAGCAATACAACAGTGATATAAGGGATAATAGGGAAATTCTGTCACACTTCATTCCAGTTGTGTCCTTTTTTGGGAGACAAGCCATAATGAAAATAGAGGATCATCAAATAAAGAGAATTTCTTGGATTACATACGTAAAATAATGAAATATAATAAAACTGACAAGGATGATATGGAAAATTCCAGTGTTTCGTGCAATCTCGCCAGAAATTCAGATTGATTGGATTTCAAGTGTGAGAATTAGAGCGGGGCAAAACGCATTCTATTATCGATCGTTCTCGCTGGCTTTGCTTTCGCAGTCTCGGAGCCTCGAAGGTCGCGCGCGCGCTCCTTATCTGCCTGATGAAATCTACACGTAGGTCTCTCTCAAGAATCGGGACGACCGGAAACGCTCCATTCTCGGCTGTTATCGTCAGTATCGGCCGGTAACCGCAGTCTCGGCGGAAGCGGCCGCCGCCGGGTGCTCGGCGCAGGCTCGGCGGCTCGGCAGCTCGACGCAATTGCGGGATTTAAGATCGCCACATATTGTGATCACAGAACTCTTTCATTTAATTGTAACTGATTAATTATAATCGTAATAAAATACAATTTCAGTTTATCTATTAATTGGTTGAAAAGTAACAATCACTCGATTATTTGCAAATAATTTTAGAGAGAAAATAATACAATTTTTGAAATAATTAAACGCAAAAATGTGAGCAAAAAGTAATTTAAAATTAACTTTTTAGCAATATCAATAAAATAGAATAAATAATTTTTATCAATTGTTTTTACATTGTGAATTATTACACAATATTGGTATCAAGGTTACTAATCAGAATTTCTAATAATGTAAATGGACCTGCAGTTTATTTTCAAGTAAGCAAAGAAAATAATGATAAAAGCTTACATTCCAGAATTACATATTGTCACCACCTTTCCTTTTTGTCTCCCTCACAATGTCGGGCGATGGCACGATGGGTGAGGCAGTAACCAACCACCTAGCGCCTGGTCCAACAATTGGGGTAAAATTACCTCGCATATGGGAGGAGACGGGTGACTCGAGTAATTCTCCCTTGTTACTCGTTGTTGTGGCTTTAATAAAGTTAAGCCACAACGCACTCATATAAGAAGGTCCTAGCAGACATTCTTTCCAAGGGAAAGGGTTCAAGATTTAGTACACTGGGATAGATAAAGAACACTTTTGTCGTATGTTTTACGAAAATAACAACAAACAATATATTCTGTACTGAAAAATTAGTACATCAACATAACATGAATTGACTATTAATGTCCTGTTTAAATCTGATGTGCAAAAAAAGCCAAAAATTGTTACAACATGTAAGAAAAATCTAATTGCAAATAAACCCTTGAAATCTTCCAATTAAATTCAAAAGAATGGATTCAAGAATCGGAATTCCAATAATACATAACTAATACACGATTATCTCTACACACATTTCCTGAAATACACATAGAATAATACACACTCAAAATGTTGTACCTGAAATTATCATTCGTGTATAACATAAATCGATAATATCAATACCATGTTCTATTCAAAAAAAATATCAATCTTCTACTTGTTCTAACAAATTCACTTGATTCAATTAGAATGCATAACTGTTATCGTTATTACAATGTCTAATCTTACCAACACTAGGCAAAGTTAAATTAATTTACTCTTATGAGATCTCAGACTTAAAAAAATATGTTAAGTTAAATGCTACACAGTTGAACTTTGCATCCGACACAATATGTCAATCAATTGAATAATTGTCTATCTTTACTTCTGAATTTATTTTCCAGTAACACTTTTTTAAATATCTGCGTCCAGTAACGAAACTGTAATTCGATTTGGCACACGGATATGTATTGAAAATTTCATGAATAAAGTCAAGCAATATTACAGTTAACCATCTAGTGAAATATGATATTAAAATCGTTCTACATCTGGCCCACGTTTCTGCCGTTAACTTGAAAAGGGTTTGCCGAACTCACGATGTCTCCCGCGACGTGCGAAGCCTTGAAGTTTTTCAGGGTCGTCCGGAAAGGAACTCGAACACGAGAAGATCCCGTTGACTGCACCGTTCTCCTCGGGACTTGCGTCGTTGGCGTCGGCGTTGCAGTCACGTCCAATGATCGAATTTTATTCGAGCTGGTTCAAGTATTCTTATACAAAAAAGCTGCAATAAATCACACATTGCTTGTAACATTTCTATTTCAATTAGCTACTCGTTACATTTCTTTTCGTTTCAATTCATAGCATCACTCTTGTTAAGTATTCTTCTTTTTTTTTAAATTATCCACGTTTCATGTATTTTATTTATTCCCTCTCATGAATAAATTATCATAATAATAAGATGAGTTACCTTTTCTAAAAGCTTGTGTACTGTCGAAATCTTGAACTGGCGTGGTCCGTCGATCCAAAAGTTTGTCCAGAGTAGTTCAGAGCACCTTCTCGTTCCGCTGACTTTCGGTAAAATGGCCGAGTTGGTCTCTTCTTGTTCTAAATTCTCCAATATTCGTTTTCTTTATTCCCATTGGTCGATCGCTTCGTTCCGCTGACCGATTTCGTTATCACGCTTCTAGTACTAGTGATAAGCGCTCCTGTTAGCTTATTTTAAAACTATGTACGTCGCCTGGCGTTCTCTCTCGGTTAGTGTTGTAACTACTAGATCCTAAAATAACAGGACGCGTTTACGAAGAAAAAACTGATATTTTCTTGCTGTAAACGGCTTTAGCGGTTACAATATCAAAGCACAAAAATATATGTTAAGGGAAAAATAATTCATTTCAAACCTATCGTTACGTCATTTAAGTTTCTTACAAGTTCGAATGTAAGGTATATTTATTAAACACAATTAACATCTGGTATTAATTTCATCATTACATAATAAAAACGCATATGCGAAACAAAATTGAAGTGGGTACTGTTCTTCCCTGCGTGAAAACGTCCTTTCGTCACTGGGCACAATTCATTGTGTAGCAGTGGATGTAAGCCACCTTGGCCTCTGAATTGGGTGAAACAATTGGCGGCCAAACAATGCAAATCAGCCACTGCAAATCAGCCTATTCAACTTCTTGCCCCGTCGCCACACACGGTTAGAGAAATTCAGAAATTCGAAATACATAATTAAATAAAATATACTACATTGATACACCATATAAAATGAGGGAAATTAATAAATTTATAACATTTTTGCGCCATAGAAAAATGCTGTAATTTAGTATAAGCCTAGAAATGATAAAAATAAATTTTTCAATTGACTTTAATTGTATCACTGGCATACGAAACAGATCTAACGCGTAATTCTTTCAATTAACAGAACCTTCCTTCCATTTCCTTTACCTTCCTGGAAGAACACGTGGGACGGAGAGATATCAAAGTCGGAAGTCGCCGTTATCGACTTGCCCCCTGAGACGCGAGTGATGTTTGCATTGCGAATCTGATCTCAGCGATCACCCATGACCCATCGGTCACCTACGATAATCCGCTTCTTTTCTTTGTATAAAGAATTTAGAGGAAAGCGAGTATCTAAAGATTCATAATGTCGAATTAAAAAACAAATGACATCCTCGGTCTAGATCTAGATAAAAAATAGAGGTACGGTGCCAAACGGCTGGGATTAGTGAAAGTGGAAATGATTTGAACATACGTTTTTAACCAAAGTAGAAGAAAATAAAAATACATTTCAAGAAAAAAGGCTTAGAAAGTTAAATATGCCTTAAAATATGAATTTACGTGAAAATAGGCGAAATAAATATTGATCATAATTGTTATTTGTTCATTATTTTTATTATATACATGTCAAAAACCGAAGGCTGTCTACAAAAATTACAGGTGCCGCTAGATTGCTTGTGCATTGGTCAACGTACAAATCACGCTAATCGCAAAAATAGTTTGTCTTCTTCAAGAAGACATGCCGCCAGACTGCCTCGAGTTTGAACTATACTAAACGCTGGCGAGAGCTCCGGTGGCGCCTCCAGCATTTATTCGACGCGGTCGGCGCACACCGATAACAGGCCAAGTTTCGGTATCGTTCGTTCTCGATAATGGTAGTTCCGGAACTGGCATTCCCGGACACAGTAGTATCGGCGCGCCTGGTATCGTCCCCGAGAACGAACGGAACTGAGGGCGTTTTTGTCCGGCTCTAGTGAGAATGGTAATGTCCCTTGAAATTGAAAATGAAATTTCTAAAGCCTCTTTTGTCCCCTCGACACCGGATGAAACCCTTTTTGTAAGCAGCATAGGACACCTGTCAACTGTTTTTCATTACGTGTCTGAAAATGGATTGATTTTCTCTTTCGTATTGTATTTTTATTACTTACCATTACTTTATTGCTTACCATTTTATAAATTATGCCATTTCTAATGAGTTCGAAATGATATAAATTGAACAATTTTGAAAATCATTGGGTTTGATAGTGCTCTTATTATTAAAGTATGAGGACACACATTTATATTTTGCTAGGTCATGAACTTCAGTCAACGTTTTCTTACTTTCAACCAGTAAACTATATGAAGTACGTGAGCCATTATTACTTATACTGGATCAGTTTTATTTTAAATATTCAAATTAATGGTGTGCTCTAATTGACCAAACTGACAGAAATGGTATTGGTGAATGAGGAATATTTAGGAGTTTTAAAATTATTTCCTCATTTCTCGAGTTACATACCCTAAGCCAAAACACAGGATACGCCACTAAGTAATACTATGTTTACATCCACAAGCAGAAGCAAAACAAGGGGCCATATCAGCATTTGTTCAAAGGATCATGGAAACTGAACGAGAAAAACTGTTTGAAAAGCGAGGTCATTGATCCAGAAGCTGTGAAAAATATTTGTTGCAGACTGTGAAAGAATATTTAAGATTTATTATTTTAGAAATAGAAAGTACAAATGATAATTCACGCATTGAATATCAGATATTTCAAAATTATTTTTCTTTTTTAGGGCTAGTATCTGTGTTACTCACTTCGTGTGTGGGGAGACGTCTACGGAAGCCTAAGCAGCCTGTGATCACGTGAGAGGTGACAGCTTCGTGCCATGCCCAGGAGATTTTGAATTTTTTTAAATTAGAAAATCACTGCTGTTTTATAAATTTCTGCACTTATGCCTGAAAGCGGGAATATACTAATTCTCGAAAAGTTGCAAGTATTTCGTCCACGTTTTTACCGGGAGAGATGGCTCAGTGCATCAACCTGATGTCACTGCAGTCCCTCTGACCGGGAGGTTGTAGGTTCGAATCTAGGGTCAGGATTTTCGACACTAGCTTGTCAGCTAGGTCGAATTCAGTCGCTGCCTGGCGGAGAATTCTAGCGGCCGGCTGCTCTAATCGGTAGTTTTCCGTGGTTTCTCCGATCAGCACCAGGCGAATGCCGGAGCAGTACACTTACAAACGGACCATGGACCGCGCGCGATCTTTTCTTCCTCTTCCTTGTCATATCCTCTCCTCTTACACACACACTAACATGCACTACACTACCACATATCCCGGAAGATCGGTCGGGAACTTATAGCTTGTCCCGGCTGGGGCGGTGCCCCGCTGGTGGGAGATACCTGGTTGAGGGGGAAAACCCCGCTAGTCGACGGTAGGTCGGCGCCAGATCTCGCCATCCAGCAGGATAAAGATCATCGCCACCTCCCGAGAAAAAACACGAACTACACTTACGGGACTAATGACCTAAGATATTGACGCGCCAGGAAACACGAACCAACTAATCAATCAATCAATCGTCCACGTTTTTAATAAATTGTAATTAATGTGAACTTCGTTTGATATTCTGTGCATTTAATCTTGTGTACATTGACCGTCATTCAACCAAAGGGCCAAAACCTAGTGTAAAAACAACGGAAGGATATATAAAGTTTTTCAATTAAAAGTTAAGACTCCCAGTGGTAAGTTTTAAAGCAGACATTTACATGACATTAGCAATGAAAAGCAAAAGTGATCGTCTTCTTTGTAGCATTGGAACAGAACTAAGACGTGGCCTTTTTATGACAATTGAACTCACTAGAGGAAAAGGAATATCAAAATGTTTGATTGAAATACAACTCACTAATTCGTGTCTGTGTCGGTTACTCGAACGAAACAAATGAATGCAACGATTGATTGACCGATCATTATTTTGTTTAGAGACGCGCCAGCTAGGGTCATTAGTCTCTTGGGGTAGTGCATGTTCTAGTAAAGAGCTTGTGAAAGTGTGATGAGTAGGGAGCGGATTTTTATGACCTAAAAAGTCTTGAAATATGCTTTTAAAAATATGCATTTATGACCTAAAAATTCTGAAATGGGCCCTTTAATGTGCACTTAAAATTGACAAAATTACATTTCTTCTGCAAACCTGTGATGACGAAATTCTTGGAATTAAATGAAAATTTGCTTCAAATGAAAATATATATTTGTTGTGCAAACGTAATATAATTTTGTCTACTTCGCGAGAGGAAGAATCGAAGTAAATATTCACCTTAGTGAAGTACATTGTATGTCTTGTTGAGTTTCTTCTGACTTATTTAAAAATATGTTCTCAAGAAATATCCCACATTTGCCCGAGTATTTTATCATCTACAGAAAACAAAAACCCAAACTGTGACTGGCTCTTTCGAATCAATAAACGCTCACAATTACATAAGATTCTTTGAAAAGATGAAACGTTTTATAGATTTGTCTCTTTTTTAACAAAATATGCAAAATAAGCGCTTATAATTACACGAATATGCACTAACTGGAAAAATCAGCCAAATATGCACTAATATCCATCCATCCATCCATCATATTCTAACCAAACGTCGAGAAATTTCACTTAGTTATGCCCTGAACCAACGGACAAAAATATGCAAAATCATAGAAACCCGCTCGCTAGTGATGAGGGTGCTTGTGGTGTAAATGAGGGGAAAGGAGTGGTGACGGCTGAGGAAGGAATGATCGTGTGCGGCCCGCAACCCGAGAAGTTGCTTCTCTACATTCCCCTGAATTGGGCGGGAAAATCTAGCGATCGTAACACCCAGCTGGTGCAGATGTCCTCCAGACACCTGCTTTCGACCTTTCTCAAGAGCTGCCGACGAAAATTCGTCGGACTGAGGTGGCTCAGGGCATCAACCGATGTCACCGAAGGCTCTCTGACCGGGAGGCATGTTTTCAATTTGCACTAGACTTGTGCATGGGACTTCTTTGAGCGCTCCGTGATTGGACATTGAGGCGGCGCACGAAACGCAAGCGACACATTTCTCTGAGCACATACTCTTTGAAGAGACAGACACACAAACAGCTGTGGATAGCTGGTGCAATAGAAAAAAGTAGTGGCAGGGCGCTTGTGGGAATATTAGTGAGGTTTATGAAAGTTGGTTAATGTAAAAAAGAGTTTGGGGCTAATTTTTCAACTGCGAGGTGTAAGATAAATCAGAGATAACTTGCAACCCGTTTTGCAAACATGGAAGTCAAAAGAGAAGAATAAATATAATTGCTCTCACTAATATCTGTCTAAATTTGTTCCTCACAAAATTGCCTAAAATTGTTTTTCTTCCTTCAAATACCTATTACGTATCCCAAATTTCTTAAAAAAAGTATGAAAAGTCCTTTAATAATGTATTTTCTTTTGCTCTAAACTGCCCTAAAATTTTTCAATTAAGGATTACTGTTAAATTCGAATTACATAAATTATACGTTTTATAACTGTTTGGTGCCTCTAATTGTTCTTTCATTAACCTCACTAATATTCTCACAAGCGCCCTGCCACTACTCTCTTCGAATGCGCCAGCTGTCTACAGCAGTCTGTCTGTCTCTTCAGAGTGTTTGTGTTTCAGAGAGATATGTCGCTTGCGTTTCGTGCGCCGCCTCACTGTCCAATCAGAGAGCTCTCAAAGAAGTCCTATGCACAAGTCTAGTGCAAATTCAAAACATGCGACCGGGAGGTCCTAGGGTTCGAGCCCGACAGCGGCAGCATTATCGATTATCGATACTTGCCAGTCGAGATCAGTCGCTGTCTGGAGCAGAATTCTACCGGTCGGCTGCTCTGACAGGTAGTTTTCTCCGATCAACCCCAGGCGAATGCCGGAGCAGTACCCTAACCAACGGGCCACAGACTGCGCTTGATCTTTCCTTCCACCGCCTTATCGTTGATTGATTGTTCGTGATTCCTGGCGCGTCAACTACTTAGGCCATTAGTCCCGTATATGTAGTGCTTGTTTTTCTCAGGAGGTGGCGATGATCTTTTCCCCTCTGGATGGCAAGATCTGGCGCCGACCTACCGTCGACTAGTGGGGTTTCCCCTTACCAGGTATCTCCCACCAGCGGGGCACCGCTCCTGTCCGGTCAAGCTTTAAGCACCCAACCGATCTCCAAGCATGTGTGGTAGTGTAGTGCATGTTAGTGTAAGTGTGTGTGTGTAAGAGGAGAGGATAGGACAAGGATGAGGAAGGAAAGATCGCGCGCGGTCCGTGGCCCGTTTGTTAGGGTACTGCTCCGGCATTCGCCTGGCGTTGATCGCAGAAACCACGGAAAACTACCGATTAGAGCAGCCGGCCGCTAGAATTCTCCTCCCGACAGCGACTGAATTCGACCTAGCTGACAAGCTAGTGTCGAAAATCTGCCTTGTCGTGTCCTCGCCACCTTACTTACATTAACATGCCCTACACTGCCACACATGCCGGGAGCTTACAGCTCATCCCGACTGGGGCGGTGCCGCGTTGGTGGGAGATACCCGGTTGGGGAAAACACAAGCTGACGTGTAGGTCGCCGTTTTTTCGGGCAGCATTACATAACTTTCCCAATAATAAGTATATCACTCCGTGTATACGTACGTATACGGGAAAGTAAAAACTGAAATTAAAAAAAACTTGAGATTCAACAAAACTGAGCGAATAGGGTAATAATTCAATGCAGTAAAAACACTCCAATATTAGACATGCTGCACACTGAAATTTATGTCAATAAAACAGAATATTCAGTACCTGACGTTTATTTTTATTTGTGAATTAATTGAACATCAGATAACAGGAAATTCAGTAAACTAAATCCAAAGACTGAGAGATAAAACAAAAAGAAAAACAAGACAAGCACAAAATTTAGTAATTAATATCAGTAAAACTGTACAGACATAATATAGACAATTTGATAAAGAAATTGAATTATATAATGAATTACCATTGAAAATCAACAGTTGCAAAAAAATAAATAATTTAAAAGAAAAATATTATAAAATTCATAGAAGTAGAAAATTAATTTTGTAAATAGTTACGTGTAAATACAGTTGTAAACAATGTATGTAAAAAAAGTATTTTATGTAACAAACAGCCGAGAAGGCCAAATAAATCGAATCTATGTAACTGACCTTTCACGTGACAAATGTTGATGACGGCGTCCGCCGCTTCGAGCCGCATGACGTCACCCGCAAAGGCCTTGAGGTACACCTGCAGCCGCTTGTCCGCCGGCACAGCGGTCCACAGGCCGTGCCTCATCGCGCCCAGCCGCTCCAGCACGCAGGCGGCCAGACACTGAGAAGCACAGGACAGGGCTTCCAACATTGAAAAAGTGGATGGTACGAGATTTATTATATCTTCATCGCGTTTGTTTAAAAGAGATGCTCTTAAAACATGAAACACCAACATGATTTTATACATATTTAAACATTATTTCCACATAACATTATTTCGAAAGCTTAAACACAATATTTAATTTATTATTTTCTATTCCAATCATCCAAACTACAGGAGGTGTCAACTACAAAAGCAATTTTGTGGTCTTCTTTCCAGCCATTATCTCAATCACTTTGCGTCCACAGTAATATCCCTATGAATTGAAATCATGGCTAGTGCACAGAGTCTGTTATTACGCATTACACTACGTATAAAATGACTTTTATTACGTATAAAATTACATTTTGTACTCTCTTCATTGTAGAAAATGACCTCTCCACACTAGCAGTTGTTACTGGCAAGGTAGTTAAGATAGTAAGTATCTAATAGTACGTAAATATACTGGATCGCAGTTCTGGAAGACTTTCAACACCTCGAGGTTAGCATCTATGGTGGAAGCTTTTTTACAGGTTTTACTGCAGATCGTGATGTTCTGTTATCAAAATATGGAGCTAAATTTTCCAGCTTGTTCATTTCATGGATGGAAGCGAAGCCTGGAAGAAGCACCTGGAAACTTGGAAGAATATCTTCATTTGAAGTAAATCTGCCTGTTAAATTTTGAATCAAACTATCAAGACAAGGGATGAAGACTGTCACTTTGTAATAACTCTCAACCGAATCAACTTGTGGATTTGAGCGCTCTGTCTGCTTCGTTTTAAGTCGTGGAAGTTTCATGTCTGTTTTAAACATTTCATCTGAAAGCTGCGATGCAGAGTTGAAAATTTCTTTAAAGATTTTGCGTTTTGACGGTTATTTCTTAGTCACAAGGATCTCTTTCGCGTGATGCAGGGCTGATACTAGATTGAGAGATTTTTCATGAAGCACAGACAGTTGTAAAGTGAGACTGAAAAGTTTCTCACAAACGAGAAGACTAACCAGAAATTCACTTTTTCCTATAGCTGCCAGTCAGGTTGAGGCCGTTGAAGAAATTGTCCGCGTTTCCTTAGAAATGTCTGCCTAACCAATGCAAATACAGTTAAAGAGCTCGACGAATGTTAAGACATTTTCATGTCTTTCGATGAATCTGGTTTCGCAAAGACGGAGAAGTCTTCTTTTCTTACTCTCTGGCGCATATGTAGAAATCACATCCTGGCGAATTTTATTTGCGAATGGCTGATTTCGAAAGAGATTCACTACTTCGTTGACCGTACCAATGCAATTCTTAACCATAGAAATTAACATCGTATCAGATAACGCAAGGTTTAATTGATGGCTTGCACAATGAACGTATCTTGCATTCGGGTACCGTTGCCTGATTCTAGTGGACACCATCAACGTGACCTGCCATCGTCGCTGCGCCATCATATCCTTCGCCAGAACATTTGGACACATCAAGCTCATCACAGTGCACAAATATTTCAATAGCAGAATTTTCTTACCTCAACATAATATTACTCAAATAAAAATGCGAAATTTTATATTCAAACATATTATTTTCTGTTTACAAAATTGGCAAATCAAACAGGATAAGCTTTCAATGCAAAAACTAAAAACATAACCTCAACTTACCATTAGAATCTAAGTCAACTCCATATTTCTTAAAAAAAAGTGATGCGTAATTGACTCGATGAGGTTTTAGATTTTCATTTCAATTGCTTTCAAAATACGAGTAACACTGATAAAAACGAAATGGCGTAAAGCAAAATACGTCACGCTACAGACAATGTAGTTACATCAGCTGATACCTTCATCTAGTATTTTTGCATATCTGTTTTTAGTCATCTTTCCACGCAATTTTTTAGCGCGCGATTCAAACAATTTAAAGTATTTAAGCAGCATCAGTGTATTAATCAGCAGAGTTTTAATCTACTTTTATACATGTCGATGTATCTGGACAAATTTAAACTAATAAATAATGAATGAATGAATGAATGAAAAAGTCATTCGCCCCTCCCCTGGCGACGTGCCTGGCACGGAGGGCTGCGCCGGAACCACTTTCCATCGTTCTGCGCAGCGCCTGTTTGCGTCACGAGCCACGTGACTGCAGCACGGGCGCTTCCACGCAGTCTGCAGGAAGCAGATTCAGCTCCGGTGTTGGAGGCATGTTGGGGGTGTGCGAGAAACGTCGGCAGCTACTAGACTCCTTTTACTTCAGCGACATCACGCGGTGGGTGAAGGAATTGACTCACGAAGGAGCCGGTCAGTTGCTTGTTGGCGCATGTTGGCCTGTTGGCACTGCTGGGGCGGTCTTTGGGCGTGCCTCAAGCCAAGACTACAAGATAGAAAAGGGTTAGTAACGGGGCAATATTGTAGTGCTAGCAGACTTGGAACCGAATCGCGGTGATTGCTAGCTTCATCTAGAAGATTGTAAGGCAGTGACTTCCAGGTCTCTTGCCAGGTCTTAACAGAGTTTGTGCTGTATTTTTGTGAGATTTATAATAATTGATTTGTTAATAATGATTATCTTTATTGTCAAGAGTGTGTCCCGTTAATACTAGTAAATAAATAAATTGCTTCCCGCGGAAACGCTTGGCTTTGCTGTCATTAGCTGCATTGACTGGTTCCTTCGTGGTTCTTTCATTCACTTTCTTTCATTCATTTCTCACATCTTAGGCCTCAACGAGATGTCGCTGAAGCATGAGAAGTCTAGTTATGTTTAATTTTTCTAGTCTCTGTCGACGTTTTCGTTACATACCCCCACCACCAGAGTTGAGCCTCCTTCCTGTACACTTCGTGGGCACTTCGTTTGGAAAGTTAGACCAGTCGCAGGCCGCCATGTTGCATGGGAAACGACAAGTGTCGAAAGCATTTTAAAAGTGTCACAAAGGAACAATTTTAATGAAATGTAACACGATGACGGTGTAATTGAAGTAAAAGTTGCAATAAATGCTTCATAAATCTGTTTCAATGACTAGTAACAATGTGATAATCGATTGTGGTCAATCGATTTTTCTGTATGAAGGACCTATAAAATGTGGATTTTGGGTGCACTACGTCGTGGTGGATTTTTTAAAAATTTAGAAACGCTTTAGCACATTGACCCATTCCATTGGCTTACATAACTAGGATGCATGAGGATTCGAAACCCAAAATAAAAACAGTGTTATAAAATATTGCATGATTTACGTTCACGACTATTACGGGAACAATAGTTTTTCATTCTTACCTTGGCCTTTTCAGAAAACAAATCTTTTCGCATGTGTAGCAAGGCATTCAAGTCGCCTGCGAACAAAAAAGATTTCATTGGATTAAAGAAATTTTTACAACCGTTTTTACTTTCCCGCATATGTACATACATACGGAGCAATATACGTAGTATAGGGAAAGTTATGTACTGCAGCGGGAAGAAATGACGGATTTTCGGTAGAAAAAAATTCGTTGCCGGACGCTGGTAACGACAAAGTGGATAAATCCAGTTGCTAAATTAAGTAAAAAAATCCCTAACACGTGGTGTAGCCAGAAACCCTGTCTTGTGAGTCCGTGAGACCGAAAAACCAATTGAAAGGAAAACGTCCGTCCGTCTGTACGTCTATCTGTCCGGTGTATGTGAACAACTCCAGCACCTAAACCAAGGCTCTCCAACTTAGAACGGCTTATGGGTCACATATCAAATTCTAGTGGAGCCTCAGGCCGCACCGTAATTTAAGAAGATTTTTACCCTAACTTCTGAGATTATACTGAAACAAATATATATTCGATACGACTTTCATTCAAAATACCTAATGATTAATGTACATACAACAAGAAAATTAATACATCATTGAATAAAAATAAGATGAATTGTGCAATGGTATTGTCTTGGGTTAGAATAAGAAAATGTTTCAATGCAGTCGTGGGCCGCCAGTTGAAAAGCCCTGGCTTAAGCCATGCCTAGGATTTTTTTTTCAAATTGAGGACCCCTGTCCATCTGGCCTGAGCCGAAGCTCTGCGATTTTGAAAAACATTCATTAACTACTGGGAGTACATTTACAAGAAACCCTCCGGACATTTTCAAAATTGTCTCAAAAACGGCTCCAATTTTAAAAAAAAATATCTTGTAAGAATAGAGTAAAATACGCATAGAGGTGTCATAGATCTGATTTTCATGGTTAACTCTAAATTTTCGGTAATTACGAAAGTTTCAATTTACAACGGCGCCATTCTACAACTACACAATTGAAGATAGAACTTTTTTTTTCAAATAAAATTTGTCCTCCATAGTGAGTTCTTTCTTTAAGATCTAGCACATTTTTTGAAAATTTTAGTTGTTTAGTGCAGTATTGTGTGCAATATGTGCTATTTTAAAAAAATTACAAAAACAAGTTTTTCTTAAACACGGCTCCAATTTTTTACTTTCTCGTATACGTACGTATACACGGAGTGATATACGTAGTATAGGGAAAGTTATGTAATGTTGCGCGAAAAAGTGGCGAATTTTCGCCAGAAAAAAATTCATTGCCGAGCCGTGATAACGAAAACGTGGATAAAACCAGTTGCTAAATTAAGAACAAATCCCCTAACACGTGGTGTAGCCAGAAACCCTGTTTCGTGGGTCCTTGATACCGAAAACCCAATTGAAAGGAAAATGTCCGTCTGTCCGTCTCTCCGTCTGTCCGGCCGTCTGTGAACACTGCTAGCGCCTAAATCATACGTACGATTTCTTCCAAAATCGATAATCCCCGGTCGATCTGCTTCTAGTCAAAGCTTTGAGATTTTGAAAAAGATTCTGTAAAATTTGGGGGTACTTTTCATGAAGGCCCCCGAAATTTTCAAAATTTTCCCAAAAACGGCTCCAAATTTTTTCATTAAATTTCTTGTATAAATAGAGTAAAATACACTTATTAACATGGCATAGGTCCGATTTTCAGGAATCACTCTGAATTTTAGAAAATTGCAAAAGTTGAATTTTATTCGGCGTCTTCCATTAACTACAAAATTGCAGATAGAGACTGTTCCTTCAAATAATTTTTTTTCTTCATAGTGGGTCTTTAAGGTCATGTACATTTTTTTAAAAAAATAATAGTAGTATTCGCGCAATATGTGCAATTTTAAAAAATTACAAAAACAAGAATTTCTCAAAAACGGCTCCAAATTTATTCTCTAAACTTTTAATAGGTTAAGTGCCTAATGTATTGTATGAGATGACTAAAACGCTATATTTCTCTTGTCTTCTGTTTTTTCAAAAATTGTAAAAATGTATTTTTTTACTTGTCTCTCACGTTGTTAATGTTTGCATTAGCGGCGATTTTTTCACATTATTATATTTACGAGTACATGTGCTTGAAATAATGTCAAGTAAAGTTAATCGAAAACAACCGTTTTCTGTGAAAAGTAGCCCAAAATTCCGCATTTTCAGAAACGCTCGAACGCCATTTTCTCATATATGGCTGCAATTTTTTCTTTTGTAACGGAGAGTGCTAATTGCATTCTTTAATATGACGTAAAGTTTATTTTGAGTTATTTTTTTGTTTTTTTCCAAAAATTATATAATTTTTTTTTAAAGATATCTCACATCTTTAATATGCACATTATCAGCAATTTGTACCTATTATTATATTTGTGAATGTAAGTGCTTGAAATAACTTCAAATATAGTATTTTGGAAACTCAAAAATTTTCTGTGAAAAAGAGCTTCAAATTTCGCATTTTTAATAGTGCTGAAACGCAATTTTCTTTTAAACGGCACATAATTTTTAAAAGAAAATTGCCATTTACGGCTAGGTTTTTGTGTTCTTTAATATTCTAAAATTAATGTTTCTGTTCTACCAATAGGAAACCGAAAAATTAAGAAAATGACAAAAAAATGTACTTTTGGCGATGATAGATGGTAGCTGGCAAGAAAGAGTTTGTGGCAATTCCGAATATCTAGCGAAGACCCAAGAAAATAGAAAACCAATACGGGAAATTCTGCGCCATTCTGTAGCACCAATAGTTTCTTTTAACTTTTGGTGGAGATAGCGCTAAATATTCGCTATGAGATGACATAAACATTAGTTTGCTTCATTCTCTTGTTTTGAAAAAATAATAAAATGTAATTATTTTGACTTGTCTCTCACGTCGTATATTTTTACATTACTCGTGATTTATTCTCGTTATTACATTTAGGAGTACATGTGCTTTAAGTAATGTCATATACATTTTCTCGAAAACTCGAGTTTTCTGTGAAAAATATCTCAAAATTCCGCATTTTCAGAAACGCTCAAATGCCATTTTTTCATAAACGGCTTCAAATTATTTCCTAAAACTTTTCGAACGGATAGTGCTAACGGATTTCGCTATTTAATATGACATTATGTTATTATGAATTTTTTGTTTTTCAAATGTTACGCAAATGTAATATACTTGAATGATCTCTCACACAGTTATCATGCACACTTCCAGCAATTTATAAACACTATGATAGTGTAACGTTTTTGTAATTTTGTCATTGGTATATTTACATTCTGAGCCAGGTTGGGCAGGCCATTGTAACCTACTTCAATTTTAATGTTATCATTATCTTAATATTTTCAAAACTTTTCGATTATCACATTTACTCGTGGGTTCTGACACACAACATTCATCGTTTTACCTGTTGCATGCGTGTAATTCTACACAGAATTACGATTATTCGAAGTTCTGTGGAAGAAAAAAATTACTATTGTACGGATGGCAACTTCAATGAATTATCAGCCTTTTCTCTTTTAAAACCAAGTTTTAACATTTATTACTATGATTTTACAAAGTGTTCGAGATCTCTTGAATTTAATGATTTATCTTTCTCTCTGAAAGCATAAATGTAACTAACGGTCTTCTTCAAATAATGTTTGTAAGCTGGAGAGTTCTTCTAGGACGATTTTCTTCTGAAACGGTTGTCCCATCCGGAGCTGTCCAGTTGATGTCTTCTGTAACTGTTCTAGGTTTATTGTCCTAATGTTTATTGTCCTAATTATTGTCCCAAAATGTCTCTCATTATTTCATCTCTTAAGTAATTTTATATATTATCGCGACGCGACTGGCCCTCGCTAGATTTCATATGAAACCTCTGCTAGCGACTATCTTAATCAACTTATTAATATTTCTTTACCCAGCCACGGAGTTATCCTACCATGAACCCTTCGGAAAATACAGTCTTTTTAAATTAAATGGACTAAATGAGCGAAACACAAAATCACTATTATAATTTATGATTGATAATGCTTCTGAACTTTTATTATGCACTATGTCGATCTATAAGAGTTAACCATAAACTATTCGCCTCGATGTATTTTACCTAATAACCCAGAGTACAATGAAAACTAAAATTGACATGTACTTCTTTATCATCCGATGTTCACGCTCCACTGCTTTTTATGAGACTGAGAAAATGCTATTTTCTCTACGACTACTCCAGAATGTATCCATTTCTGCACGTTATCGGATTCAGTAATGATACCGATTCCACAAGCTGTGCGAGAATATTATTCTCGCACGGTTGTCGATCAGTCAGATTCGTCACAGTTCATTATACACGCCAGAGGGTTCTCGCATTCGCCTACAGAGGCGCTGCGTGCTCTGCCGCGGCAGATTGCAACTGTCGTAAGACAGGTGAACCACGAAACGTATGCGAGTTGGTGTTTGTTGGGGTCAGAGAACATAGCGTGTTCTGTGGCCGTTCTGTTAGGTTAAAGGGCGCATATAGTATTTTTAAAATACCAATTTGAAAGTCGTAGAGAAAGAACAGTCTTCTACTCGCGTAGAAAGGCTATTATTCACTCGTAGAAATTCCGACACTCGCTCCTACGTCGCTCGTGACGTAAACTCGTGAAAAATAGCTCTCATTCTACGCTCGTTGAAGAATATACTCCACAAAATCAAGACTTCCATAACCTACTTCACATTTGTAGGATCTTATGACAACCGGGCCGTGACGAAAACGCCAAATTTTCCTGCTTTAACATGGAACGTGGAATCTCTATATTTGTTGACAGGTTGCCTTAACAACCTCTATTCTTTGTCTCCATAATGTCCCGAAAAAGTATGATCTCCTCCTAATGGCGGGCTTGATATCATTATTTTCATGTCAAATAGCGTGGTGTCTTTTGGACTATCACAGTATTTGTGAGTTAAAGTGCTTAGAATGACTTCTAATGAAGTTTTTCGAAAACTCAAAAATTTTCTGTGAAATGAGCATCAAAATTCGCATTAACAGTAGCCATTAAACGCCATTTTCTTAAAAAACGGTTTCAAATTTTTTCAAACAAAATTACCTTTAGGACGAGGCTTTACTGTTCTTGAATATTCTTAAAATAAAATTTATGTTCTACTATTAGAAAACCGAAAAATTAAGAAAATGTCAAAAAAATATAGTTTAGGCGGCGATTGATGGCAGTTAGCAAGAGTATGTGACAATTCGGAATACTTAGCCCAGACCCAAGGAAATACAAAACGAATACAGGAAAGTCTGTGCCATTCTGTTGCACCACTAGTTATTTGATTGACGCGTCTCAGAGAACACTTTGAGATGTTTATTTTGTTTAATCAGTTGCATTAGTACAGGGTCATAACTTTTAGCAAACACGTCAGTCTTGATTTCTATTCATGGAAGAATTAATTTTGATGAATAATGATTCTCGCACTAAAGTTTTGTTCCACAGTTAAAACTGCCGGATTCTCAAAATCAGTTCTGTGATCCTGATTAATTCTGTGTGCTTTTGAAGAGGTAGTCTCATGTAACTTACATGCTCCTTAACTCTTTTATCTAACTTCCTAGTGTTTGTCCTATATAAGATAGCCTACAATCTAGACATTAAATTAAATAAACCGTATTCACCTTTTGCAACTTAGGAACAGACTCTTTCAAATGACGAATGACCTTTACCTTATTGTGGATGGTATTGCCCAAGGTTACATTTTTAAAATTATTGCGGATTTCTTTCTTTATCTGATTATTAATACTCGGAGCAAAATACAATGTAAACACAATTCTATCTTGAGGTGGAAGTGTGGATTGAGAGTAAACAATTGAACTATTTTGAAGCAAACAAGATTTTTGTAATGTCCGTTTCAATTTTTAGCAAAGAAATTTGGAAATAAATTGAATGGGATAACTATTACTAATCAATAACAAACATATGTTTTCAAGATTAACTTAATGGAACACTCTGTTGGATACCCCATCTCTACGAGATTCTTTACAATAGCAATGTTCATACTTGTAGGATGATTAGACTTAAATTCGAAGAAGAACCCGGCATAAGTGGGCTTGGCATACAGTTGGTGAGTCAGTAGGTTTGAATTCTAAATAAAGTAAAATCAAAAAAATTCAAAGTATAGTTAAGGTCTTGTTCTAAAGTGAAATTTAAATCAGAATGATAAGAATTAAATTTATCGAGCACACTTTCCACTCGATCGCGTTTTACGACTAACAAGGTATCGTTACACAGCGGATGTAGATCTTCGTATTTGGTTGAGAGAGAACTTCAGTTTACAATCGTCGCATTGTTATTTCACAGACGATGCAGCATAAAACTCTCGCTATTGAATATCCATCTCTTTGAAATGAAATTTTCTCAATAAATAAATATATTATATTGTTGAGAAATAACTTTGTTAATAAAATTTCCCAGTGTTTCTCATATTCGCCTCGAAAACAAAATTTGAAATTTTGACCTTATTCGGTATATTAATATTCAATATTTTAGAATTCTGAACTCTGTATCATGAGATTTTAATGCCATGATTGAATAAGTGAATTTACTTCTTATGTTTACCGTAAAAACGCTACTAAAAGGCTGAATTCCAACTAATAAAAAACTGCCAACAAATTGTGAAATGCAATTACATAATTTCATGTTTTCTCGGATTAGTTGATTTTGAAAATAGAGAGTCGTCAAAAAAACCGTAGTGATTTTTTTATCCAAATTCCGAAGACGCAGAGGGGAAACTACTCATACGAGCCGATAAGATTGAAATGGTTATTTTAAGGTGAAACGCTGAGCTTCCACACAAGGTAATGGGGTTGCTGTGAGTTACTTACTGTCTGATGCCCCAAGTTGTTTCTTGCAAATTTCAGCGTCTGGGCGCACGAAGGCCTTGAAGTTTTCCGTAGTTTCGGCCTGTAACAAGAGTCAATTTCAGATTGGAATGTTAACTACTGTATTTAGTACGGCGACAGAATACTGAATATTTTCGTAATGAATTTTAACCAGCCCACAAATATCCTGAAGTCTATTCAACGCTCTATTGGAAATTCCTTTTTCATTATTACGAAATATTCTGCAAGGTATAAATTGTGAGTATTAACACTTAACAAAGGAGAAGGCCCAAAAAGTATTCTTGGCAATCACCTTTTCAATGATTTTATTTCATTATTGAATACGACGTTTCGGAGAAGTTTTTGTCTCCTCCAGATAAATTCTCAACTTCAAAACTTAACGAAGAAAAGCAAATATCGGTATCATGGTCTGCTAGTAGTGCAGATGTTCTTACACCAGGTGTATGCAGGAGTCTTTTCCGGTTTCACTAAGTGATGTCCACAGCCAACAGTACGCAGCAAATGAATTTGACACCACGTCAGTTCGTTCTGCTGACATTCACCTACCAACATACACAAGTTGAGACCTCCGAACACTAGCGTGTGTGTTGTATCGTTCAGTGATCATGTCGACGTTTGTGCCCAAAAAATATCATTTGCGGCACGCATTGCTTTTATTGTTTAATCAAATAACATAAACATAAATAACATTATTACATAAAAATAATGTTATTTAGTGTACATTCTAAGAAACTACTTAAGTTCAATTATTCGATTGATATGAATGATACTACTTATCAAAAGAATTTGTTGCAAAATTTAAACTCATTTCGCAGAAAAAAGTAAACCTTCATTTATCTCACTTATTGCTCGTCAATCACTATTATTCAGGAACTTTATTGGCCAGATTTTTGACGGACACATTTTTAAAACTTTTGCATTTATTACACCATTATTGTCATTTGTACATCGCAACGTTTCGATGCTCACATGTGCCTCATCATCAGGTTTAGTGTGTAATACGCACAGTTCACTAGGAAAATTTAATTAAGAGAATTTAAAACATTTCATTAAGAGAATTTAATTAAGAGAAAACAAAACATTTCAACATTCAAAACATTTCTTCATCAGATACTGAAGGTCATAACTATTCATTTATTCAAAATCCAGTCATCATGTGAGCCTCGAAACGTGATTTACGAATTATAATAATGGTGTAATAAATGCAATAGTTTCAAAAAATGTGTTCGTCAAAAATATGGTCAAGAAAGTTCCTGAACAAACGTTTTTCTTCCAATATGAGGTGCAGACATGTCCAAATACAGTTAAAGTATTAATTGAGAAGATAGATTTACGACGAAATACATCGTGCTTTTTTTTCCGCAATAGTTTGGCACGGGTTTTCATTTTGAGTTGAGTATCCTTATACCTCTATCTCTGTCCTTTCGGCTCTAAACACAGACAGTGGCGCGCTCCTCTGAACTTCATTCTCAACCCGGTCGAGGTATAAGATTAGAATTTACTGAATGAAGTTGGAACTATTTTTACCGGGGAGCAACAGAGTTTTGTGATCGGGGTCCCACAACACTTAAACCCGACCCTGGGTACAAGACATCAAATATTTGAAGTGACAGAGGAACTGTATTCATCGGAAGAATCTGAAACGTCCTTAGGACAGTTGAGTGACTTTGAAACAGATGATTCGAATCTCAGTGGCCTGCCAGGTGGAGAAGAATCGACGGAAGAAGCAGATACTTTTGACCAAAATTTTATCGATGAGGACTTCGTTTCAATGCGACTTGCGAATAAGAGATCTGGTTTTCACTTCGTAGGCCAAGTGAAAGGAAAAGCTGATGAGGTGACATCGCGTCCGGCTTACGAACAGAAAACCTTCCTAATTCTTTCTCTTTTTCCAGAAGAAGGAGGCAATGCTAGGGTCGAAGTGCCAGATACGACAAAGTCGCCACAGCCAACACTCGGACAAATGACCCTAAGAACACGAGGCTTTTATAATTTTGACCGTATTAATTGACCTATTTAACACGCCGTATTTAATTTTGATTTTAATCGCTTTAACATTACTTGCAAATAAATTGTAATTTTAAATTCCTTAAAAGTATGAGTAAGTTACACGTTGTATTTTAATTTTGGTTGTTTTTAAATTCCTTATAAATAAATTGTGGGTAATATGAATTTCTTTAAAAAATATAAAATGGTCTTCTAATTCATGTGAACGACCGGGCAACAGTGGCTAGTCTTTTTAACCAATATTTTTCGAGAACTGCTCCTGATCTCACTATGGGTTTTCAGCCACAAAATTCAACATCAGAAGTTTCCTTAAACATTTTAGACACTATGTTCATATCTGAAATTCTTCCTATGAAATTCTCAAAATATTCGGTAAACTAAAAATTAGAATAGTTGGCCAGTTTATATGAAGATCGGAATGGTTAAAGACTTGTGCGACTGTCATTATACTCCAGGCGCGGATCCAGACTTCCCTTTTGGGAGGGGTCAGGTTAAGACTCAAGTCCTTTTTTGTCGGAAAGGGGGGAGGGTACAGAATACAAAAACATGTGCTTTTGACGTATACACGAATATCAGATTGAAATTATTAGACTATAAATATATTAGAAATTCAAATACAAATAATCATCAATTATCACGTATCAGGTTTCTATTGTTACGATTCTCACCGTATCCCTTGCGGGTGAGGCGGGGGTTATTTTGGAATTTTAAATTTGAACCCCATATTTTTGTTGCAGATTCGGATTTTGCATACAAAAATGTGTCAATTTTATTCGGTAGATTTTTAAAAAAAAATCAAATTTATAAAGTTATCGACAATAGTTTTCAAGTTAGAAAAAATAACTTTAATTTGATGCAATAAGAAACAATTTGTGAAGAAACAAATTTATATGAGAGAAACATGTAAATGTGTGTAATGAAAAAACAAAAATTATGTTTTTAATAATTATAATAATTAGTAAAAACATGCATATAATAAATAAATAAATAAACTAAATTGTACTTTTATATTTTCTCACTATTATTTGTTTCATTTTTCCTTTTTTTTTACATTTTTTTTTGTTTTATAGTGCTCTTTCGTATATTAATAAACTTGCACGATATTTGAATCTTCTTCAATGGCGATTCTACTATAACAGTGTTGTAAACTTCATTATAATTTTAGGGATAACTACATCAAGACATGCAAACATCTAATAAATGTAATTTAATGCAAATGCTCTTCAAAAAAGGTAACAAAAACGAAATTTTCTTTTGTCAATTTTTTTCAAAAATATTAGAGAGACATTTTACGTTCGAAAGTAAACCTTTCTCAGTAAACACGTTGCGTTTACAGATTTCCAACATGGATTTCGAAAATCAAAATCTGCTGAAAAGTCCATATTTTCTTTTCTTGATTATCTTCTCCCCTATACGTTACAGTTTTTACTGTTTTGACTCAAAAATCAAATTCTTAAATATGGATCACAACGAGGCACCTATGTCGTATGGATCACAACAAGGAACCTATTGAAATATATTTAGATCTTTCAAACACTTTTGACGAAACTAATCATTATTTTTTCTTTCGAAATTACCATCGTATGTAACCCGTGGTATTGCTCTAGATTGGTTATATTCGTACCTTAAACAGGTCACAGAGAGTTGAAATACCTTACAGAAATGATGGAACATTATGTACTTGTCCACACCTTTCCGATTCATTGCCAGTTACACATGGACTGCCATAGGGATCGATTTTAGTCCCTATTCTCTTCCTTCTACATGTAAGCGATATGCCCTTGGCGATTCGAAGCGGAAGAACAGTTCTCTTTGCGGATGATACGAATATTCTTTGCAATAAAGAAACTGTAAATAGCACAATATCAGACGTTTCAAATTGGTTCTTTAACAACAAATTAATAGTAAATGAAAAGAAACCGTTACTATGCTACGCAGTTTTCCATTTCTATTAAACAGTATTCTTCTCCATCGAATATAAACGGTGTGACATTGACTGATAATGTAACAAAATTTTTAGGTCTCTCAATTCAGTCTAACCTCAAATGAAACGTCCATTTAAATTAATTCAACAAAAAATTAAGTTCATTATGCTATGCGTTCAGATTTCTTTCAAATCCAGTCAGCCCTCTTATTGCTTGTGTATATTTCAAGAATGTTAATTTCCGCCTGAGATACGGCATAATATACTGGGGAAATACATCTTGTAGCTCCCTGACTTTTAGATTACCAAACGAAACTATACGAATAATAAGCAAATTACACCCACGTGATTCTTGTAAGTCTTTCTTTATTAATGTAGGAATTTTATAATTACCTTGTCTCTAGGTTTACAAATCAAATTTATTTTTGTCAAAAATGACTTAGTGGGAGGGAATATATTTTCAGCGAACGCCGATGTCCATAACACTCGATGTAGTAATCATACTCATCAGGTGACAGTATCTTCAGCTCACAACAAAAAAAATCAAGTACAATACATGTACATTATTTTACAACACTTTGCCAGATGACATTAGACGAATAAAATCGATACAAAAGTTTAAGTCTCAAGAAAACTCCTTTTGCTGCATAACTGTTTCTATACAATTAACAATTCTGGACTATACGGAGCATCAAAAAGGAAATTAGTATTAAGTTTAACAATGGTTTTTAATGTATTATTTACATTTGGACTGCATAATTCCAATCAACTTGTAACAAGTGTTGTACGTCAGCTTCTGAGTCAATGACCCCCAATTCGATCGGGTTTATCGTCCAGTTTCCCTGACCTCTTAAGCAAATGCTGACATGACCCCTTGTTTTGTTTCTGCACAAAAGCATAACATCATTATTTCTGCACGTCTTCTAGAATTCGTGGAAAATATAATTATTCAAATTATCTTCTCCTTGTTGTCATGACAGAACTACATTTCTACACGAAGAACATTATGAAGGAAAAGAACCCAATCTATGGCTGAGTTGCCTTTGAAAATAGATTTTATCACATTACAGAGAATGCTTTGTTAACAATTCTTGCCGAAAACTCTTATTCCTTTCTGTATTCAGAATTCAACTTGTGTATGGTTTAGGGCAGGGATCCAGAATTCAGAAAACGTACCCAGAATACACTTTTTACTTTCCCGTATATTACACGTACGTACATACGTATAGTATAGGAAAAGATTTGTAATGCTGCGCCAAGAAACGGCGGGTATTCAGCAGAAAATCTCTTATTACAGGGCCCTGGCAACGAAACAATTGATAAATCCAGTTGCTAAATTAAGGGAAAAAATCTCATAACACGTGGTGCAGCCAGAATCCCTATTTTGTGGGTCCTTGATACCGAAAAGCCAATTGAAAGCAAAATGTCTGTCCGTCCGTCCCTCTGTCTGTGAACAATGCTAGCGACTAAACCGTTCAGCCTATTATCTCCAAAATTGATACTCGTTGATCGATCTGAATGATCTCGCCGCTCCTCGAATTTGAAAGCGATATTTTAATTTTGGAGGATACTTTATATAAAGCCCCTGGGATAGTTTCAAAATTTTCAAAAAGATGGTGCCAACAATTTTGACTAAATTTTGTTGTTGGATAGTCTGAAAGTCATTTAGGAGAATGGCGTAGGTCGCATGTCGGTTGAAAATTCTGAATTTTCGAAAATTGCAAACGTTTGAATTTTTGTAGGCGTCTTCCTCTAACTATAAAATTGCAGATAGAGATTTTTCCTCCAAATAAAATTTCTTCTCGAAAGTGAGTTCTTTCATTAAAGTCACGTACATTTTTTTGAAAATTTTAATAGTTTTTGCACAATACTGCGTGAAATATGTGCAATTTAAAAAAATACAAAAACAAGATTTTCTCAAAAACTGCTCAAACTTTTTTCTTTAAACTTTTGGTAGAGAGAGTACTAAATGTGTACCCTCTCTACCAAATTACGCCATTTTTTTAAATACGTCTACGCCATTTTCTTAAATACGTCTCCAAATTTTTCAAAGAAAATTGCCACTTAGAACGAGATTTTACTGTTCTTTAATATTGTTAAAATAATATTTTTCTCCTACGAGGAAACCGAAAAATTAAGAAAATATCAAAGAAATGTACTTCGGGCGGCGATAGATGGCAGCTGGTAAGAGAATGTGGCAAGCCGAGACCAAAGGAAATAGAATACTAATTCGGGAAAGTCTGTGCCATGGTGTAGCACCACTAGTTGTTTGTTTTTAAATGAATTTCATAAATACTACAAAAACAATTATTGCGTCTGTTAATAACACCCAACTGAGTTTAATAACACCCAAGTTAGTTAGTTTTACTGACATAAGATGGAAAAATAAGTTGAGATTTGTTTTTTCTTGCCATTAAAAAAATCTTGAAAAAAAAAACATATCGATGTGTCGTATTTCCCTTAATGCATGTATCATTAATGAAAAGTAAATGTTTTCTTGAAAACTTTTTATCTCAATAGGAGGGGTCTATTGAGTGAAAAAGAGAAAAAATGCGATTCTGAAAAAAAGGACTTTTCGACCCAAGTCTTTCCGTCAGAGTAAGTAATAAAATACCTATATTCGCAGCAAATATCTCTAATGTTGCATAATGGAAATTTTCAAAAGATTCTTAAGTTACAATCGTCTGAAGCTGATTATCGTGTTAATTGATATTACAGTTGCAAATTATTATTACAAGTCGACTGTGTAACAGTTAATATCCTTACAATGCTTCATTTATATCTTTGCTTTCTAAAAATATGTTTTATTTAAACAAATCAGCATTCGGAACAGCGTCAATACGCTGCACAAATTTTAGTAGAAGTGTAGGTTAAATCAATCATAAAGCAATTAATTATTTTACATCATGACCTTTGTTTCACTAAATTGGTGACAGAATCTTTACCAGCCTGAACCGACAAAGTTGATCAAGGCCAAAAAGTTTCATTTTACGGACGACTAACTGCACGTAGTACGTAAAATGCAACCTTAGAGACGAGAGTGCAGATGATAGTAATCGATATGGAAGCTCACCGAAATGGCGCTCACGAGAAACAGAAGAGCAACGACAGCGCGCATGTCGTCGTCTGTTGTCTCCTCGAAGGAACTGCGTGGGGCACTTGACATTCGCTTATTTATAGGAGGGCAGGGCAGGGCAGGTGCAAGGCTTGGCAACAAATGCTCCCGAAAATTGAGCGTTAAATCGGCAGGACGCTTTTAGCCAGGGCCGACTTTCTATTGTTGGAGGAAAGATCGGTGAATGCCTTTCTTATGAAGAATGCCTTTCTGCTTCTTCATAAAACTGAATAAATGTTTTAGGAAAAATACTCTTTCAATTGTGCGCATCTTCATAAAAATATATACATTTTAATTTTTTAAAATTAACAATTTTATGTATTATCCGTTCTTCACTTGAACATGAGCATTACACATATATTTTTAATACGTTTTGTAGCAAATTGTATTTAACAATTAATCCTTTTAATTTTCTATCCAATTTGTTTTCTTATGACAATGGAACGGATTTGTATAATCTGCCCAAGCTGGGGATAGCCAAATTGAAATTATTGTATTTGAAAATATTTATTAACACAATGTGCCCGACATTGTGGAAGCCAATGTGAAATGTGTTTGTAATTCTGTATTTATAAATGCTTGAAAATATTTATCTTATGTATTAATTCCCGACTTCCTCCTTCTTTGTGAGCCCAGGGGCAAGACGTATCTAAGTTGTATTTAATTTAATTTACTAAATGTACTGTTCAATTTTTATCTATATATGTATGTATTACGTGGTTAGGCGGAAGAGCGGGCCTGATGGCCCGAGTCTCGCCACATAAATAAAGTCACTATTATTATTATTATTATTATTATTATTATTATTATTATTATTGTACATATATATATATATATATATATATATATATATATATATATATTACTTACGTGGGCCGACGTCTCATCCAGTACGCACTAGGTAAATGCTCAAACTTTATTCTTTTAAGAAGAACACGAGATGGTTGGTCGGCGGAGTCTAACTAGTGGTGCTACAAAAGGACATACTTTCTCGCATTATTCGAAACAGCTACGTAATATTGAAATATTGCATTTTCTGTTCTATTAACACTTCAGCTATTACTTGAAAACTCCACTTCTATCAATTCAAACAGACGCCTGTGATGCATGTCTGCATTCATTTCGATAGGAGCAGCAATCATCTATTTCCATAAATGAAACAAACAGGAAAGCATTTGACTGATACAGTATTCGCAGCAAAACACACAGAAGCGAGCAAAGCACTGTCGCTGTCCACCGTTGCCAAAACTATGTGCTGAATCTATTGGAACGCCTTAAATATGAGATACAATAAATTGGACAAACTATTAAAATTACACGAATGTAATAATGAATGTGAAAAATCTTATGCATATTTATTCCATGAGAAATGCGTTAACCTAATTGCTACATACATACCCCAAGATGTTGTAGATGTTGCTAGTACGGGCAAGAATTTCAGCGTGCTCACTACTAATTAAGATAAGAACTTTATTACATTTGAGGTCTTTAAAGAATTTGAGAATTCGATGTTTAATATTCCTGAACTATTTATAAATAAGGTTAGACTTGATGAAGCAAAACATTTGAATAAATATTTATATCAAAATATTAGGTTAAATAAACAACAAGTTGAAACAACAAGCAAATGCGAAACTATTTCACATTTACTTCGCATTTACAGTAGCACTTTAACGCCATTTTCTAAAACACGACTTAAAATTTTTTAAAGAAAATTGGCATTTAAGACGAAGTTTTACTGCTCTTTGATATTCTTAAAATAATATTTCAGTCTTACTATTAAGAAACCGAAAAATTAAGAAAATGTCAAAAAATGTACTATGAGCGGCGATAGATGGCAGCTGGCAAGAGTATGTAGCATGTCCGAAGAGCTATCCGAGACCAAAGGAAATAGAAAACTAATACGGAAAGTCTGTGCGATTCTGTAGCCATTCTGCACTAGTTCGGCATGAAGGACGCCCAAAACATGTATTCTGACTACACCACGTGTTAGAGGAATTTTTTTTCTAAAATTAGCAATTGTATTTATTCACTTTTTCGTGACCAGGACCCGTCAGCAAGAGATTTTGTGCGGAAAATTCGCCGTTTTCCGGCGCACGATTACAATACTTTCTCTTCTTACGTTAGTAAGGGCGAGAAAGCAAAAATCAGCCTTTATGGTTAGCTAACACAATTACATTATACAGGTAACTTTAGCACCTCCTGTAACTTTTGGACGGTTGAAGGTATTGCAATGCAGTTTTCACTGAAGTGCATGAGGGAATGGGGCTAATTCATACATGTATTCATTTCTATTTTATCTCATGTATTTAACGAGATATTTGAGGTCACCTCGTTTTTTCAAATGGAACTATACATATTTTTTCAGTCTATCCTGATGAGCGTAAAGAGACGAATCCAATGATATACTTTCTCATATGTTAGATAAGCATTTCTTAGAGAAATTCTGATTTTTTTTGCAACTAGTGTTTAACGCTACACCACGTGTTAGAGGATTTTTTTCTTAATTTAGCAACTCGATTTATACCCCTTTTACTTTCCCGTATACGTACGTATATACGGAGTACTATACGTAGTATAGGGAAAATTATGTAATGCTGCGCGAAAAAACGGCGAATTTTCGGCAGAAAAAAATTCATTGCTACGCCCTGATAACAAAACAGTGGATAAAGCCAGTTGCTAAATTAAGAAAGAAAATCCTCTAACAGGTGGTTTAGCCAGAATCCTTCATTTGTGCTTCCTTCATACCGAAAAACCAAATGAAAGCAAAACGTCCGTCCGTCCGTCAGTGAACAACATTAGCGCCTAAGTATGATTTCTTCCAAAATGAATATTCCCCGATCGATCTGATTCCACTCGAAGCGCCGCGATTTTGAAACACTTTCTTCAAAATTTGGGGGTACTTTACATGAAGACACCCCCGGACATTTTCAAATTTTTTTCAAAAATGGCTCCAATTTGTTGCTTTAAATTTCGTATAAGAATAGAGTAAAATTCACGTATTAATTTGGCATAGGTCCTAATTTCACGATTAACTCTAATTTTTGAAAATTGCTTCAATTTCAATGTTTTTCGGCCTCTTCCTTTAACTACACGATAAAAGAGATTTTTCTTTCAAATAAAATTTGTTCTTCATAGTGAGTTCCTTCATTTAGATCCTCTACATCTTTTGAAAATTTTAGTAGTTCTGGCGCAATATTGTGTGTAATATGTGCAATTTTAAAAATTACAAATTCAAGATTTTCTCAAAAATGGCTCCATATTTTTTCTTTAAACTTTTAGTAAGGATAGTGCCTAACGTACTCTATGAGATGACAGAAACGCCATATTGCTTTATCCTTTTGTTTTTCAAAAATTATAAAAATTTATTTTTTTACTTGTCTCTCACGTCATTAATATTTACATTAGCGGCTATTTGTTCACATTATTATATTTACGAGTATATTTGCTTTAAAAATTCTCGAGTAAAGTGTGTGGAACACCCAACCGTTTTCTGTGAAAAGTGGCTCAAAATTCCGCATTTTCACAAACGCTCAAACGCCATTTTCTCAAAAATGGCTACAAATCTTCTCTTCAAACTTTTGGAACGGATAGTGCTAATTGCACTCTTTAATATGACGTAAAGATCAATTATTTTTTGGTTTTTGCAAAAATTACATAAATGTAATTTTTTTTTAGAAAGCCCTCACACCTTTAATATGCACATTACCAGCAATTCCTAAACACTATTTATTTGTAAGTCAAAGTGCTAAAAATTACTTCAAATTAAGTGTTTCAAAAATTCGAAAATGTTCTCTGAAAAAGAGCTTCAAATGTCGCATATTTTAGTAGCGCTTAAACGCTATTTTCTTAAAAACGACCACAAATTTTTAAAATATAATTGCCATTTATTTATTTACATCAAAAACAGTTTAAAACTGTGTGACGAGCTATGGGGAGATGTGAAATTTGTGCACGTTTTCATAATTCTGTGATCTCTATCCTAAACCATATTCTAGTCGAATTTTGAATACAGAAAAAAGAGCGTTTTTTTCATGTTTTGTTAACAAAAATATTCGCTCCTTTATAATAAAATAAATTTCGAAAAAAAAATTAGCTATGAATTTGTGCCCTTAACCCTCATCATGTTCTTCACAAAAGAATAATACTTTTTGCCGCGACAATATGAAAAACAATAATTTCAATAACTATATTTCCCACTGAAATTCAGAAGACGTACACAAATAATGAAGTTACATTTATGTCCAGAAGCAAAACAAGAGACCATCTCAGCATTTGCTCAAAGGATCAGGGAAACTGGACGAAAAATAATCGAGATGGGGGCCATCAAACCAGAAAATGTTGTACAGTACTTGTTACAGGTTCTTTAGAATTATACAGTCCAAATGATAAATAATTACATTAACTATCGTTGGTAAAATTAATGTTACTTTCCTTTTGATGCTCGGTATAGTCTCGATTAGTATAGAAACAGTTATGCAGCAGAAAATATTTCACGTGGGACTTAAACGATTAAATTCGATAGAAAAGTTTAATGTCATCTGGCAAAGTGTTGTAGAGTAATGTACATGAATTGTATGTGAATTTTTTGTAGTGAGCTGTTGATACTGCCACTTGATGAATATGATTACTACGTCGTGTGTTATACTTATAGACATCGGCGTTTGCTGAAAATATATTCCCGCCTTTAAGTAAGTCATTTTTGACAAAAACTACTGATTCGTAAATCAGGAGACAAGGTAATGGTAAAATTCCTAGATTAATAAAGAGAGACTTACAAGAATCACGTGGGTTGGATTTGCTTATTATTCGTACAATTCTTTTTTGTAATCTGAAAGTCCGGGATCTATAAGATGTGTTTACCAAGACCTAAAATGTTATGCCATATCTCAAGCGGGAATGAACATTCGCAAAATATACACGTGCAGTGTGAAGGCTGATGCAATTTGAAAGAATTCTGAACGCGCAGAATAATGAACTTTATTTTGTGTTCAATTCATTTAAGTGGTCTTCCATTTGAAGTTCGAGTGAATTGATAGACCTAAAAATTTTGTTACTTTAACATCAGTCAATGGCACACCGTTCATTTTCAATTGAGTACTGAATTGTTTATTTGAAATGGAAAACTGCACTGAAACAGTTTTCTTTTCATTTACTATTAATTTGTTATTACGGAACCAATTTGAAACTTCTGATATTATACTATTTACGGTTTCTTTGTTGCAAAGAATATTTGTATCATCCAGGCGCGGATCCAGACTTCTCTTTTGGGAGGGGTCAGGTTAAGACTCAAGTGCATTTATTTCGGAAACGGGGGAGGATACGGAATGTAATAAACATATATTTGACGTATGTTATATGTATGTCAGATTGACTTTATACTATAAACATATTAGAAATTCAATGTACCAATAATCACATATGAGATATCAATCAGCTTACTATTGTTACGATCCTCACTCTATCCCCTGGGGGTGAGGCAGGTGTAACTTTGGAATTTTAAATGGTAACCCCCAATTTTTGTTGCAGATTCAAATTCTGCCTACAAAAATATGTCAATTTTATTCGGTACATTTGTTTTTAAAAAAATAAAAATTTATAAAGTTATCAACAATAACTTTCAAATTAGCAAAAATAACTTTCATTTGATGCAATATGAAACAATTTGTGAAGAAACTTATGAGAGAAACATGTAAATGTGTATAATAAAAAAACAAAAATTATATTTTAATAAATTATTATAATTAATAAATACATGCACATAATAAATAAATAAACTAAATTATACTTTTATTTTTTCTCAAATTATTTTGTTTCATTCTTCCGTGTTTTACATTTTTTCGTTTATAGAGTTCTTTCGTATATTAATAAAATTGCACCACAATTGAATCTCCTTCAATGGCGATTCTTCTATAACAATGTTGTAAATTTCATTATAATTTTGGGGACAGCTACACCAAGACATGGAAACATCTAATAAATTTAATTTAATGCAATATTTAATATATTGCAAATAAGTGATCTGCTTCCTTTTGCATTGCCAAGGTGCTTTGTATAATTAAAACCCAAATAAAGTACATCATTGCAATACTATTCATCAACAATGAGAGCTATCAAAAGATACTTTTGAGACCGGATTCGGTTTAAGCGACAGCAAAACATTGAAAGAAGGTCTTTTAGTAGTGGCGGTTCTGAAGGGTAATCTGAGAGCCTTATAATACCTAAATTATTTTTCAATAAAATCTGTCGTTGTGTGCCATTTTTCTGCGGCTGAGAACGTCGCGAAATAACGGTGTCATATTCCATTCTGAAGACAGGCCTTGAGGGGCAAAGTTAGAAAAATCGCAATATAGATATATTTCTTTGTACTAAAAATATTTTAAAGTGATCTTGAACACGCGTATGTTTTTATACAAATTAAATTACAATTTCTATATAAATTTATTAGTTTCAGCCTGCTAAATTTTTAGAAATTTCTAGAATTGTCTGAAAATATCTGAAAATGTCTCAAAAATGTCTCGGTCAGTCCCGATTCTGAAGGAACACTGGAAAGGTTACCAGTTTCTCAGAGGTTTTTTTTAGATATGTTAGAGTTTTTCACAAAATTGTGACGGTTCATCATTTGGGGGGTGGGTCATGACCCCCGTGACCCCCCCTTGGATCCGCGCCTGGTATCATCCGCAGAGAGAACTGTTCTTCTGCTTCGAATCGCTAAAGGCATGTCGTTTACGTATAATAGGAAGAGAATAGGGCCTAACATATATCCTTGCGGGACTCCACGTGCAATTGGCAAAGAACCGGAAAGGTGTGTACATAAAGTTCCATCATTCCCGTAAGGTATTTCTACTCTCTGAGATCGTGAGTCTGGTACGAATATAGCCAATCTAGAGCAATACCACGGATTCCACATGAAGGTAATTTTGAAAGTAAAATGTTATGATCAATGACGTCAAAAGCTTTTGAAAGATCTAAAAATATTCCAATAGTTGATTCGCTTTGATCCAATGATGAGGCAACATCTTTAAGAAAAGAAAAAATGGCTGTTTCCGTAGATTTTGATTTTCGGAATCCATGTTGTCAATCTGAAAACGCGTCGTGTTTATTGAGAAAAGTTTCCATTCGCACATAAAAAAGTCCCTAATATTTTTGAAAAAAACTGATAAAAGTGAAATTGGCCGATAATTTTGAATTTCATTTTTGTTACCTTTGTTGAAGAGCGGTTTAATCTTAGCTGTTTTAAAATATCTGCAAATATTCCGCTGCATAAGGATGCATTAAATATGTGAGTTAACGGGTGTATCATGGCAGGCGCACACGTCCTTAACAAACAATCTGGAAATTCATCTAAACCGGCCGTATATTTATTTTTTAGTTTACCGATTATTTTGAGAATTTCATAGGAAGAGGTTCCGGAAACGAACATTGTGTCTAAGATTTTTAGGGAAACGTCAGATGTTGAATTTGTGGCTGAAAACCCTTAGTGAGATCGACAGCAATTCTCGAAAAGTATTGGTTAAAGAGACTAGCCACTGTTGCCGGATCGTTCACATCTCTATCGTTATCTTTTAAAACAACATTCTCTACAAGGTTTCTAGTTGGTTTGGTCGCATTTTTTACTATATCCCACCTTTCTTCTTCTTCCCACCTTCTCTTCTTCCCACCAGAATATACCTTTACCTGCGAGAATATACCTTTCCTCATAAGAATACCATCTCTTCCGAAACAAATCCTAATGGTATTCAAATTAAATTGACATATTTTCCACAAAAAATATTAATAAATATTTTATATTAAGAAAATGGAAAAAACATAGAATGATGTATCGGAATGATGTATCGGGAGATCGGCAGCAAAACTCGAAAAGTATTGTTTAAAGAGACCAGCCACTGTTGCAGGATCGTTGACATCTCTATCATTACCTTTTAAAACAACATTCTCGACAAGGTTTCTAATTGATTTGGTCGTATTTTTTACTATATTCCACATTGATTTTGTTTTGTTATTTGAGTTCAAAATATCCTGATCGTGTTTCACTATTTTAGCCTGCCTTATGACTTTTCTTAACAATGATTTGTAGTTTTGAAAGCAGAGTGAAAATCTTGAGATACGTTGTGATGCTTAGAAATGAAAGAAAGAACTCGTTTGTTTTTACATGATCCCTTGTGTTATCCAAAAATTGCTTTTCCGTGAAATATTATTATTATTATTATTATTATTATTATTATTCCATTACATCACGACTAAGGATGTTATGAGTCGGCTGAATATAAAATCTACTCCAGGCTGCAACCAGCTACCTAAAGAGCAGATCCGGTGACTATCAGTGCCTCTACAATACTTTACGCAAAATGTGGGCTGTTCCAAATAAAGCAATTTCTTGCACTTCCCAGTCTTTTGAATTACCTGGGAGTTTAGACAAGTTCTTACTCAAATTTTGCGGAACAAATCCCAGAGCTCCGATAACTATCGGGACGACCTGTGCTTTTACGCCCCACATTCGGCTGATCTCGATTTCCAAACTCTTGTATTTAAGACGTTTCTCTGCCTCCTTGGTAACGACGTTTTGATCGCAAGGTACAGCGACATCGATAAGTAAACACGATTTTTTCGCCAAATCCCGGATAACTATATCCGGTTTGTTTGCCGCTATCGTGCGATCAGTTTGAATTTGTTGGTCGTACAATATCGTACACAATCCAACAGACGTCACCGGTTTTGGTGAGTGTTCGTACCACTTGGGGCATGTGTTTGGAACTTCGAGGGTGGTACAGATCTGCCAGTGGAGGTAGCTACACACCCTGTCATGTCTTTTCAGGTATTCCGTCTTTGTTAGGATTGGACAAGCTGAGACAATATGATCAATGGTTTCTACTTGCTCCTGGCAAATGCGGCATTTATCATCTTGGGAAATTTTGAGAACCGCTTTATCATAATGTCGTGTTCTCAAGGCCTTTATCATAATGTCGTGATCTTGGGCAGCTATTACAAGTGCTTCCGATTCTGGCTTCATTCTTCCCCTTTTAAGCCACATAAATGATTGATCTTTATTGATCTGCACCTTGTCCATTCTTTTTAGGTATTGTCCGTGGAGTGGTTTGTCTCTCCACGATTTCTTTAACATTTTTTGTGTTTCACACTTCATGTTTAACAGCATCAGAAGTTCAGTGTCTGTGTTATTCGACGTGTCTTGCCTAGTTTTCTTCGCAATGCTTCTAGCTACACTAACAATGCCTCTGTTTCCCATTCTTCGGTCAGATTTCATGACCTGCCTCATTAGAGGGTCATCTTGATGGCTGACTACATACTTTCCCATCCCAACTATTGCGCTGTGCCAGGAGGCCTCAATTTGTCTGAGGCCTCTTCCTCCTTCCTTACGTGACACATAAAGTCTATGTATATCAGCTCGAGGGTGGGCAACATGATGCATTGTTAGCAGTTTTCTGGTTTTTCGATCCATGGTGCGAATTTCTTGCTCAGTCCAGTCCACTAGTCCAAAACTGTATTCGGCTACAGGTACCGCCAAACTACCTATTGCAGAAATTTTATTCCTGGAATTCAGAGCGGACTGCAGGACCAGTCTCACTCTCCTATAATACTCCCTACGAATTCTCTCTTTCATTCTGTCATTCGAGATGGTTTCACATTCTTCAATGCCCAGATATTTGTAAGTTTTACCTGGCTCAAGATCTTGAATCACAGTGTGCGTATCAATTTCAATGTTCTCAGACGTTGTGAGTTTCCCTCTTTTTAAATTGATTTTTGCACATTTGTCAAGACCAAACTTCATGCAGATGTCATTGCTAAAGTCATTCACGACAGACAGCATTTGGGAGAGAATCGCTTCATTCTTAGCAAACAATTTCAGATCATCCATGTAAAACAAATGTGATACTGGCCTTTCATCACCATGGAGCTTGAAACTAAAGTCAGCTTGCGACAACTGTCTCGATAGTGGGATCAAACTAATTATTATTATTATTATTATTATTATTATTATTATTATTATTATTATTATTATTTTTGAAGAGGAAAGCAAGTGTTAAAATGAAATGAAAGTGTTGAAAAAAAGAATAGTATTTAGGACGACATTTAGGACGAGGTTTTTGTGTTCTTTAATATTCTAAAATTAATATTTCCGTTCTACCAATAGGCAACCGAAAAATTAAGAAAATGACAAAAAAAATGTACTTTTGGCGGTGTAAGATGACAGCTGGTAAGAAAGTGTTTGTGGTAATTCCGAATAGCTAGCGAAGACCCAAGGAAATAGAAAACTAATACGGGAAAGTCTGTGCCATTCTGTAGTACCACAAGTTTCGCGCAGCATTACATAACTTTCCCTATACTACGTATATCACTCCGTGTATACGTACGTACATTGGAAAGTAAAACGCTCCTTTAAAGTGACTTCCAACCCACACTTCAGGGTTTTTAATACTATGTACGATAGATACCATTAAAGAATCATGCCAACTTCCTATCTCCGGGAGTGTCTTTGGCTTAATGTGTCTGGGCCTGAGTCGGGCGGGCGGCGAGCGAGAAGGCCGTGCACATACGTCTGCTTCATAGATTCATCCCTAGAGGGCAGCACTAGTCAGTGACTGGGCACGCCACGCACGGCCGTCTGGGGTACTACGTGACGGCAGCGTCTCGCGTGGCGCTCGGAGGGAAGGGAGTTCGCCTGCCCGTCCGTGCGCTGGGGGCAGGCGAAACGAGGCCTTCCTAAGCAGCGCCATCGCGAGGGCGAAATCGTACGTTCTGGGCGACTGCACGAGCGGGTGTCTTGATTTTGTTGCGTACACTCGAAAGAACGGTGACATCGAGGATGTTGTAGCCACCCTCCTCAAATGGTATTTACAGAAGGGTCATACAACATACATTGAGTGTCAAAAGTATTGGATCACCTTGAAAATCTGAGAATATTAATAAGTTGTACGTTCGAAAAGTAATCTAAATAACAAATTTTCAGCGCAATTAAATACGGGATATACACTAAAGTTGCTACAATAAAAAACTCTTAAAATTAAACACAGGAAATTGAGAACCCATAAATATAAGCAATAATCTTATAGAAAAAGGAAGCCAAAAGTATTGGAACACGCAAACTCTCAAACTTCTTATGTACTTATTGAATATCAAACAAAAATAACAATGCAATTGATGTTTCAAATAAATATTCTGAACTGAACCCCGCGAAGGGAAGTTAGGGTGCCTTCTGGCGCCAGGGGAATTGACCCTGAGGCACAAACAGATACCTGCAAGTGTACAGTGTCGTAGTCAGCGCAAACGTTCAGTAAACGACATTTTATTGTTGAGGTTTGGGCCAGGATTTCGGGAAAGTGCACTGCCGTGCAGCGGTCAGCGACCGGCCGGCCGTGACAAAAAACTTCGAAGTCTTTGGATGTCACATTAACTCTCTGAGCTCGTTGAAGCCTTTTAGGGAAGGAATAAATTGTGTGTAAGCTTCACTCGTTTTCATGCATATTCCATGTAAAGTATGACAAGGACATTACATGGGGAATCGAAGTTAAAAAATGCTTCTGTGACGTGCAGAACATTGCCTCGCAGCCAGTGCGTGCTCCTGGGTCACGCAGAAACGCAATTCGCTCTGAACTTTGTCTTTCGAATCGGCTGAAGGGGCTCCGATGCAGAGGCCCTCAGCGGGAGGGCCAGCGTTCGAGCCCCGACGCGCGGAGCTTTCAAAGGACAAAAGGACAGGCATTTTTTAATTGTCCAATTTGCTTCATTAAAGCACACGAAAAGAAAAATGCCCAACGCTTTATATATTTCACTATAGTTTGCGCAATAATGAGAGATTTATAAGAGCCTGGACGGCCATAAAATCATCCCGTTTTGGGATGCTCGTTTCTCGCTTACTATTAAAGTTATGAAATTATTTTTTTCTAATTACTCTTCAATACTTTATAATTACATTTGTTACAAAAAAACATATTTTTCACTTTCACATTGGTTGTAAATAAATTAATGAAATCATGCCTGCCAGAGGCAATATACCATTTGCTTTTCTTGACTTACAAAAAAATGTACGCATATGTACGCATATGTATGTCATGAAACTTGCAGTAATATTACAAGAAAGACATTTGTGTTCATCAAAAACATCTGAAAATAAAGAAATTTGAAAATATGGGTATTTTGTGTGTATTTTAGCGACAAATATAAGTCGCCCGCTTCCAATTTACGTCGTTTGATGAATGCAAAATGAATGGGGATCCCATGCAGTTGAAGATTACGTATGTAAGTTAGAATTTGTATATATTCATATTCCATGTTACTATTACTATTATTATTACTATTATTATTATTATTATTATTATTATTATTATTATTATTATTATTATTATTATTATTATTATAAACACGTCCGTGTCCTGCAACAACCTGCAACTCTGGACACGAGAAGAGAGCGTTCTTCCACGCGACGGCAGCGCTGCGGCGAGAAACGGAAGCTGGAGGGCGAGGGCTGTTTTGACACGTGTGTGACCTGGGCACACTCGGACATCACGGAACCAGAGGGCCCTTACAGTGGCTGTAATGTTGCGATCTGAACATCGTCACGTGCTCAAATGAGAGGGCGATTGGGTGTCTGGCGTGGGCGAGAGCGTAGCTCGCCGCACTTCTCGGGCTCGACTGAAACAAGCGCTCGATTAATCGACAACGATGAACAAGATGTCCGCTGAAGGTATCTTACCGAACAGGGAACTCTTTCATTGATCCGATTGCTTGTGCGCATGACCACCCAATGCCATGTGCTCGTTAGCTGTTAGTATCAACGAAACATCTCCCTGACTGGAATCTGGTTGAGATCTTCACTAGTGTCATCATCATGTGAAGTGAGAAGTGAAAAATGATTTTTTCAGTGAATCGCGGTCCACCATAAGACTAGAGAAAATCAAAGTGATTGAGGCAAAACAAGAACAGTCTGTGCTAACACATTACAGGAACAAATTGGAAATACGAAGGGGAGGCTCAAGGACCCACCACCTAGATATTACATTCACTTCCCTTGATTCATGAGCTCTACGTTATTGAGAATTAATGTATTCGTTGAGTCAGTTTCACTCATTTGTCGCACCAATGGCGGAAGATATATTTTCTTTCTGTATGAGGAAATTAAATAAATCTTCTGTAGTTGTTGTTGTGGAAAATAAAGAATTAAACTGCTTCAACAAATGCATTCATTCTCAATCATGTAAAGCAGATGATTCTTTTTTTTATCTGCATTTTTCTAGATCGGGTTTGGCACCCCTTCGTAAAAGTCGTAGTTTTTGCATTGTGCCTTTAGTGGTTGTATTTTATTTCCCCTTTCGTCTACGAAGAACATTTTTTTGGTTTTTTGCGTTGGCTATGCTGTCAGCTTTCATATATTTTCAGTAAAAATTTGCCCGAACAGAACTGTCGGGAAGAAAGTGACTGTTTTTCAGTTGTTTATTCAGTCAAGATATCAGGAAAGGTAGCTGAATTATAAATACAAGAATTACTGAAGGATTTGCCACTAGATAAAGAAGGTACAGGAGAGAAGACGATACAGAATACGAGTACAGTAAGGAATTCTTTTACTGAAATGATTGCAAAGTCCGGAAGAAAATATCGATCAGTTCCACCGAGGCATTACAAAAACGCACATTGCCAATATTGTTAAATTTTCTTCTGAGATTTCTCCTGAGGGTAAAACTCATAATTTGCGAGAGGCATTCAAACAGTTTTCTTCTCAATCAATTATTGAGATAATTGTGAGACAAATGAAGGAGCTGTAAGAAGGAATATTGTAACCGAGTCGTATCTATTTATTAGTGTAGAACTGTATATGGGTGTATATCAAGCTAAAAATGTTTCAGTGCACAATGTATGGACAGATTTGCTTGGGAAAGCAGTTCGTAGAGCCATTATAGGTAGACACACATTTTTACGCTCTTTGATGTGATGAAAAGAACACATCAGCTGGCCATCGAAAAAATGACAAGTCGGCACCGTTTCGGAATGTGCTCATCCTACATTTCAAAATACTATAAACGAAACGTTGCCTCTGTTCAGAGGACAACGTCCATTTAAAGTGTTCATGAAAAGAAAACGGGAGAAAAACCGAGCAGACGAAACTGCAAAGGAAGAGGAAGACAGACCCGACGCAGCCCACACTGCTGACTGTGAAGATGCGTAACATTTCCCAGCAGGAAGTGTTAACCGCTTCAGAAGCAAATAACGTCACACATCGCAAATAGAGTTGTAGATTAAAATATTTTCATTTTATTGAGTAAAACAATTTTCGTCCGCCTTTTCACCAATCCGTGCGGTGGCGATTTTGGAGAGTAGCTCCATCTCTTAACGCAACTCATCCGCAGCGGAGAAGAACGGCTGCCGTGGCCGCAGATCTCCGCGCCGCCTCCGCTCTGCACCACGTGGACCGCGCCCCCTCTCTTCCCTTCCTTGACAAGTCCCCTCCCCCCACATTTACACACGTGTATCGTACGTGTCTGGGCGTACAGCTCGTCCCGGGTGGGGCGAGACCTCGAGAAGTAAACTTGCGGGGGGGCAACTCGGGCCCGGATCTCACAGTCCAGCGGGGATGAAACATTCACTACACTAACGGGACTAATGTGCAGCGAAGGTGCAAAGAATTCGTACACTAAAGCATTTTTTTACCGGGAGAGGTGGCTCAGGGCATCAACTGATGTCTCTGCATTGCCTCTGATCGGGAGGTCCTAGGATCGAGTCCCGACGGTGGCAGGATTTTCGTCACTAGCTTGTCAGCAAGGTCGAATTCAGTCGCTGTCTGGAAGGGAATTCTAGCGGCCGGCTGCTCTGATCGGTAGTTTTCCGTGGTTTCTCCTATCAACACCTGGCGAATGACCGTACAGTACTCTAATAAACGGGCCAAGGACCGCGCTCATTCTTTCCTTCCTCTTCCTTGTCCTATCCTCACCCCTTACACTCACATTTACCCGCACTACACTACCACACATGCGGGGAGGGCCCGGGGCGTAGAGCTTGCCCCTCTCCTTTCGGGACAAATCTGTATCAACTTGATACTTATGGCAGTCTTAAACATTGTTTTTATGCATGCCATCTGCAATTTCGAACTATCAAAGACCGGTTTTAGTTTGCAGAATTTTAATACGGCGATGGTTGTAAAACGAGCCCCGAACTGTGGTGCGTATATGAGCCGCGAACTTTAACTGGCACTACAACTTGTGTTCGTACTATTTTTGTTTTAGATGCCACCAAGGATCTAGGGCCAAAACAAAAAGGAAGTAGTGGAGCTACGGAATGGCACAGACTTTCTCGTACTAGTTTCCTAATTTCTTCGGTCGTGCCCCATCCTTTTGCCAGCTATCATCTATCGCCGCCCAAACATTTTTTCACATTCGCTCAATTGTTTGATTTCCTAATGGCAGAACCGAAAAATCACTTTAAGAATATTATTGAAGAGTAAACCTTCGTCCTGTATGGAAATGTTCGTTGAAAAATTTGAAAAATTTCGTTTTTACGAAAATGGCCTTTAAGTGTTACTGTAAATGCGAAATTTGAAGCTCCTTCTCACAGAAAACTATTGCGATTTCGAAAACCTTTATTGGAAGTCGTTTGAATCACAGTTAATATGCATAAAATGTGTATGTTAACAGCGGGAGAGATATTTTTAAAAAATTGCATTTGTGTAATTTTTGAAGAAACAAAATTACACAGCAAAATTAATTTTCTGTCATCTTAAAGAATGCAATTAGCATTACGAATGCAAAAAGTTTGAAGAAAAAAATTGGAGTCGTTTCTGCGAAAATGGTGTTTGAGTGTTTCTGAAAATGCAAAATTTGAGCTCATTTTCACAAACAAAGGTTGAGTTTTAGAGAAACATTATATGACATATTGTAACGCACATGCACTCATAAATGCAATAATATGAACAAATCTAATGTAAATACTAATGTAAATCTAATGTAAATACTAATGAAGTAAGAGACAAGTCAAAAAATACATTGGTGTTATTTTTGAAAAAAACAACAACAATAGGATAGAGCAAAATAGCGATTCTATGTAATCTTATAGAGTACATTAAACACTATCCGTCCCAAAAGTTTAAAGAAAAAATCTACAGCCGTTTTAGAAAAAATCTTTTTGATATTTTTTAATATCACACATATTGGACGCAATATTGCGCGAAAACTAATAAAATTTTCAAAAAAATATTCATGACCTAAACGAAAGAACTAATTATGAAGAAAACATTTACTCGCAAGAAAAATATCTATCTTAATTTTGTAGTTGTAGGAATACGCCGAAAAAATTTCAGTCTCTTGCTACTTTCAAAAATTCAGATTTATCACTGAAAATCGGACCTATGCCATCTTTATAAATGAATTCCACTCTTTTTAGAAGAAATTTAAAGAAAAGATTTGGAGCCATTTTTGAGAAAATTTTGAACATGTCCCGAGAACTTTATGTAAAGTATCCCCAAAAATTAATGAATGTTTTCCAAAATCACAAAGCTTCAACTCATACCAGATCGACAACGGTTTATTCAGTTTGGAAAAAATCTTACTCATAGTTTAGGCGTTAATGTTGTTCACATACCAGACAGACGGATGGACGTTTTCGAGGGGGAAAAAAATTTCGGCATCAGGAGACACCCAAAACTTGTATTTCTGTCGGAATCTCGAAATCGATTTTCCGCAACATTATTTTACATTCTGAATACTACGTATCCCTGTATACTCTGTATATATGTACGTATACGAGAAAATAACTAGTGCTACAGAATGGAACAGACCTTCTCGTACTAGTTAGTTTTCTAATTTCGTTGGTCTGAGCAAACTTACAGTGTCCCACCCTTTTGCAACCTATCATCTATCTCGGCCCAAAGTACACTTTTTTTTAAAAAAAAATTGTCGGGTGTTGAAGATGAAGTTATATTTGTTTCAAAAAAATAATTTAATTTTTTTTAAGTTGAAATAAAAGTGGGGGCTCATATTATCACCTTGCACAGTATATTGCATTTTAATTAAAATAGTTTATTAATGTTTATTTTTAAATATATATCCTACAGTTATGTATAAACATTTGTCATCATAATAAATAATAATATTTTCGATATTTCGATATACGATTCATTGAGAAAAATGCATCGTTGAATTTACAGTTCGTACTGTTCAAATAACTTTGAGGATCGTCATCTCTGTTTTCAACTAATCTAATTAATAACATTCAATAATAAATGAAATAATTAACAAAATTGAAAACGATGTATACAATTACAGCACAATTAGCTTAAAGCATTAATATGAACGAATATTTTCGTGCTTATAATAGCGCCCAATTCCCCCCCCCCCCCCAGTGTAAGATCCGAAATCCCGCCTCTGGAGCTAACGTGCTGTAGCAGGTAACCAAATATCTCTTCCAAAAATATTAGTAACACGCTCTTTCAGATAGCTTTAATTTACATTTAACTCCGACAAATTCAATTTCCGATGCTCCGCGTGCCTCATTGGCGGCCGGCGGTTTGCGAGGGGGGGGCGGCCCCAAAAACACTTGATTATTTGTTTTCTCAATATGTTGCTTTAACGTGGAGTCCAACTTTGCCATCAAGTTAACTAAACCACGAAAAATACCAGGGTTGTTTGATCCACCTGTTTCATGCCTCCTTAGTGCAAGTTCAAACTTCCCGCAAATTTTAATATATACTATCAGTTTACTAAAATTGTAACGATTCTTGGAAACACCTTCATTAATTTTCTAATTCTCATTCTATAAGCTGAATCTAACTGACACCTTATATCAATTTTATATTGCCTATTAATAGCATGGTGAATTCTATTCCCCTGTTTATGTGTTGTTCACTCAATTTGTGCTTCTTCTCTTTTTGGGCAAGGTGTTTAATGTCTGATATACCATCCCTTGTCCATGCACGATTACTAACATTCATAACAAGGCACATATAATAACAACAAAAATTCTTATGTCACAACCGTATAGCCAGTCTGCTTTGTACAGAGAGGAATTATATTTTCTCGTGCATACATTTTTGCTTTTGCAGGCATTTTGAATCTGCGTAATTTTCAAGTTAAATCTTGGCGGCCCTAATTTCTTTAATTAAATTTTTCTTTCAATACTGAGATTCTGACTACCATCAGTTAAAAGTTATCACGCTGTGTCACATTCACAACTATTCCATCCAACACAGAATACGTGAATTTGGCGTGAACACGTGAATTGTTCGCAATGACCTGAATAGCGTATGCTAACGCACTCTGTCAGCCCACAACAACATTACGTTTGCGGAAAATCTCTTGGGACTCTGCCGCCGCCAAAGCATCCTTCCAATGCACACACACCCCTTGCGCCCACTTCCCCCACTACGCCTCGTCCTCCGCAGGGCCTGGGCAAAGGCTGGGACAGCTCTCTGAGAGTCCGACGGTCTATGTTCTATGTGAGAACGTTGACCCTTGGTGCAGCCGGTGAAAATACATTCATACCAAAAACATTTATTTTTCTGATACATGTGATATAAACCTCATACCAATATTTTTGTTATTTAACAATTCATGTTTGTTAACTTCTGAAGCCTTTCGTGTTTGTTAATTTTACTCGGGGGGGGGGGCGCCGCCCCAGAGTCCTCAACGAGCAGCCGCCACTGGCCTGCCTGCTTCCTTATGCGCGCGTGCGAGGAAGGCTAGTGTAGGCCACTTACGTCGGGCTATACTGCGATTTTTGTAGGAAGAGCTCTCAAGGCCACTCAAATCCCACCTTCGCGATCGAATATGTCACGGCATTTGGCGTCTTTTCTCAGTCTTGCCGGTAGAAGTCGCATGATCGCAAGCACTGCTTCATACGGTCGCGATCGTGCGAAGTCTAGCGGAACGACTGTGAATGACACGAAATGCCGTGACATATTCCATCGCGAAGATGGGATTTGAGTGGCCTTGAGAGCTCTTCATACAAAAATCGCAGTATACTTCCCCAGCAGCGCGGAACCGCGGAGAGAAGAGCACACTGCGCATGCGCCGGCCGATCAAGCCAGCGCTTTGTGCTTCTGACGAGCGCCGCCAAGGGATCGCTCGTCCGAGGATGTACTAGTAGTAGTCCCTTTAGCCGCAAGATGGCAGCAGCAATCAAACACTGACGCCAAGTTCGTGACAAGCCTGGGACATTTCTGCGAACATTTCTGAACAGTTGCAACTAACAATAGTGTTTAGATATGAAAAAAAAAATTTCCTTGTGAGAGATTTTGGGGATTTTTTAATCCGACGGGGCAAAATGGAGAAGCAATTTCAGAATGCATTCTCAAGGATAATCCAAATAAAATAATTGCTCAGACGTTTGATGGGGAAACTGGCGGAGTGCAGGCAAAATAAAATGCCATTATCCTAACGCGCATTATATTCACTGTTATGCGCACCAGTTGAGTTTAATTATGGAACGAGCTTCTTCTCAGAATCAGTCTGCAAGAGTATTTATTCTTTTGTAGCTTATCAGCGTTTCCAAGTTTCTTCTCAAGAACACCACTGCGCTTGTCAGCGCTCGGCTCTTATCGCCAAAAGAATTCCTGGTGGCTCTTCCACAAGACAGAATTTTGAAAGTAGGACGGTTAATGTGGTATACGGAAATAAATAATCTCTTGTACAGTGTTTTCTGGATTTAAAGACCTCACGATCCATGAGAACAGCACAGGAAGCACGAGCTCTCAGGCATTCTTTAGAGGATGAAGAGTTTATATTTTGGCTGTTCTTCCTTAGAGTAATGCCTCTCGTTTATATGTTGTATAATCAACTACAGTCCAGATCAACGGACGCAGTTAAAATAAAAAGGGGAGTAAATGCTTTCATTCAGGCCATAAGCCTCATTAGGGACTCGGAAAGCATTTTGAATGAAGTGCCGATGCAAGTGGCTAGTGGCAACAAACGAAGGAAATATTCACAAAGATATGCAGATGCGAAGGAAGTATGCGATCGGATTAGTGTAGAGGCACGAACCCGTTTCAATTCTCTAAGTCATCTCGATTCCAAATCTCTTCAATTCCAGTAATTTCGACGGTTTCACAAAGCTTTTACCAGAAAAAGAACTTGAGGTTGCAGTTCAAAATTACAATATGTATTTTAAATCTAGAAGTATAAACGTCTAGATTAGAAACCGAGTTAAGTGTTCTTAATGAAAGGAAAGATTTCAGACAAATTGATGGTGCCGTTCCTCTGCTACAATTAATATGAAAGAACAATTTACATTCTCTCAAGTAACAACCCTTTTGAAGATTCTGATAACAACTCCCATGACAACTGCAGAGCCAGAAAGATGCTTCTCAACCCTAAAGAGAATAAAAACCTTTTTACGGAATACTACGTCTCAAGAACGACTTACGGCATTGGCAACGCTTTCTGTGGAGAAGAGATTGGTGGCAATGGAGGACTTCAACACGAGGGTTATCAACAAATTTAGCAAAATGAAAGAGCGACGAAAGGTTTTCACTTTTCGTCATTAGGTGAGTACTGCACCTGTGTATTTCTCAAATGTAGCACGTAAGTTCATTTCGGTCACGAGCCGCCACTGGGTCAGAGTAAAAGAAGTTGGTGTTTGACAGTCGCGATTGGAAAGGAGCAACGTTGACAGTTTCCGAACCACTGAGCACGTGCTCCCGGGGCACGAAAGTTAACACTTGAAATAAATGCTCATAAAAGAAACCAAATCATACCCTCGTACTGTATGAAGCTACAGCTTCAGAGGCACAACTGTCAATCGCCAACTTACATTAATCGGGCCATAGTCGTGGCAGCCGGACATTGAAGGAGGTTACCAACTTTTGTCTATACTGCGATTTTTCTAGGAAGAGCTCTGAAGATAACTCAAATCCCATCTTCGCGATGGAATATGTCACGGCATTTCGCGTCTTTTCTCGGTCTTGCCGGTAGAAGTCGCATGATCGCAAGCACTGCTTCATACGGTCGCGATCGTGCGAATTCTAGCGGAACGACTGTGAATGATACGAAATGCCGTTACATATTCCATCGCGAAGATGAGATTTGAGTTATCTTGAGAGCTCTTCCTACAAAAATTACAGTATAGATGAAATCGGGTTCAACCACCTGAAGGGGGGGATCCGGGGTAAATTTTGGAAAATTAAGGGCAAAATAATGCAATTCTAGGCATTTTCTTTGCCTTAAGCTTCGAATACCAAAAAAAATTAAAATTATTACAAAAATCAGTTTTATAAACAAAAATTAACTTTACAAATGAAAAGTCTAAAATATCGGGACTGTTCCGACAAAATCAGGACGGTTGGCAACTTAGGGAGAGGGGGGCTTTTGTGAGCGTAGGTGTCGACGCTTGTGTCTCAGGGTGCAGGCCGCACGGGAACTCCCTCCCTCCCTCCCGACTCTCTGAGCGCAGGAAGGTGCACGGGCGTGACGTCTATTCACGCCTCTCCCCGCCCCGCGATGAAAATTACAACCCCTCGACCAGATACGCATGGCTGAAGGCCGTGCATGTCATAGCACTGGATTGCGATGCATTGTGCGTTCAAAGAGTCTGCAAGCAGTCCGAATACAACCACCAAGGTGTGTATTTTTCAACTCAGTCAAACACTGTCAATGAAGAGTGTGTCATATTCATTATTGACAGGGTTGAGTAAAATACTTTAAATTTAGTATTTAAATACTTCGCCAAAATACTGTGTAAGTATGTATTTAAGTACATACTCTAAGTACATTAGGCTTTGAATTGGTAAATACATACGTATTTAAAATACTTCAAATATTCAAAATACTGTTAATGTATAAACATTTTGTATTATATATTTTTTTTATTTCAACAATATATTGTAATTGTCATTTACAGTAAATGACAGTCACACATGTCTAACACAAAGAAATGGAATTTTCTTTTAAAACGACTAGTTTTCAAACAAATCATTAGACAATAAGTCCCTAGTTCACGAAGGTATAAAACAGTTGGAGGGAACTCAAGGAAAACATTCTTGATCTGGTGCTGATGAGCATAAACTAGTTCTATCACAAATAAACGCTTACTTTAATGTCGGATGATTGTCCGGCATTTTTAATAGTATAGATTTATCATTTAAAAATTGAGAGAATTTAAGTTCAACAGCTGAAAGGAGCTTTTATTTTTGTTTCACTGAGATCCATTCACTAGCAGAATTAAACAAAAGGAAACTATCCTCGTTAACTTCTTTATCTGTATTTCAAGTGTTTGTTTTGTTTTTTTTCTTCCATACATCTATTTTATGTATTTAAATACATCTCTAAAATAATTGGATGCATAGATGGTACGAATAAGTATATATTTTGACCATAAAGGATCAATCAATATTGACTTCAGGAATTAAAACTTCAAATACATTTATTTTTGGCTCATCGTTTTGCATGTTTAGTACGTGCCTTGACAAGAGCAATACAATGGCAACGGTTGACAGTGGTATACAAATTAACATAAAACAATAGAATTTAAAATAATTGAGATAAATATTTACATTGCTTTTACATCAAAGCATAACATATCACAAAAACGTTGAAGGCTTGTCAAATCAAGTAGTTACATTTGGCTATTATGGAGAGCAGCACATTTAGATGTACATTAAGAAATTATATAAATTATAAATATTTCAAATAATAGAATGAACAGTGGAATTGGCAAAAAAATAAAATTATGGAAATGGAAATTCTTCAGACATAGAATTGAGGAAACAAAAGAGAAGTTATAGCAGCCATGAAGAATTTCTGGGAAAAAAGAAGAGAGAAAATTCTGAAGAAGGCAAGTGAAGAATAGCATTCAGAAAGTGATAAAAACAGCATAAAATGAACAAAATGGGTGCAAATTCGCAAAAAATTGACTCATTGAAAAATTCTACTGGAAAAAATGTTCTTTGTGACAGTGCTGGAGTAATGATTATTTCATAGCAGGAGAAACTTGTAATGAAAAAAATTCACTCTCATCTTGCAAAGATAATTTGAAGGACAGTAAATATTATTCTGCTGGCTCTGAAGGAGAAAATCATGAGAAAAAATCTACTTTATCTTCTCACAAAGGTGCAACACGTGACAGTGATAGCGATAATGTAGGTGATTCAGATAATAACAATAAGAGAGACTTGGCAATTTCTGTTGGTATTTATCAAAAGGGAGGCTTTCGTTCTGCTTAGTGGAAAAACCACAGCAATAAGTGTCAATAGAGGGAAAGTTGTGGATATTTCTGTAAAAAATAAGTGTTGAAGATGTCCCAATAAAACAAAGAAAGTTCAGGAACTCCTGTGCAGCAAATTACTATGGAGTTAGTGGTGGGATGGAGGTAGAAGGGGCAAGAGACATTTTCCAGAGACCCTAAGGTTTGTATAGTGTGAAATACACAAAATATCTGGTAGATAGAGGCACCAAGTCACATAAATGAGTTCAGGAAGATAAACTATATTGTAAAAATATTATTATTCAAAAACCAGACTTGTTCAAAAGAAAATGGGTATAAGGTTAATGACGTTGAAATAAAAACCTCTTGGAAAAATACTGAGCGATGGAAAAAAAATTAATGGGCAAGGTAGAGACACTAAATTCAACATTGAAGATATTTAGAAATATTTTGGACTTGCGTTTATAAAGGAAATCTGCAAAAAATGAAGAAATAAGTGTGGGCTAGTTTTCTTCATTCACTATCAAGTAACAAAAATCCTCAACATGGGTTGTGTTCAATATCGTGGTGCAAATTCCTGAAGGCTAAAAAGTCGGGTAATGATTACAATCACAGTGATCACTTCCATCTGCAAGAAGCATCCATGACAAATGAAAGCTATCTTCAGGAACCTGACTCATCCATTTTGATTAAAAAAATTTTTGCATGGAGGAACCATAAAATACACCTGAATCCTTGCGCAATGTTATTTGGATGCCTGGCTACCAAAAAATATTTTGTTGGTATGAACACATTGCATACGAGTGTTTTTTACTGCACAGACATCTTGCAATGAGGGCAATATACTAGAATGCCAAGTATTGGAAAAGCTAGGAATTAGGAGTGGAATTAATTGTTTATTGGCAATGAAGGACTTGCAAGACATTCGCGTCAGTCAAGATGAGAAAGCAGTTCAGGAAGTTTATAAACAAGCAAGGCAGTTGTCTGACAAAGCCAAGAGAAAGCTAGAGGAACGGTTTCAACTGGAGGACAACAGAGCAGGAATGTGTTGAGGTATGGTGAAACCTGTCTAAAACTTGGAATGCATGTTTCTCAAAATGACGTTTTTTCAGCTAAGTGTCCCATTGTCTCACTTTCTATGAAAGTTACAAAGTCCAAATTTTTACCACATGTACTGAATATTGCTTTCTTGATTTTAACACATGGATATATGTCTAAATTTATTGGCTGAAAAACTAACCTGACCAAAACCCTTTTTCTGTTGAAATTTTTTCAGCATACATAAAAAATATGTTTAAGCTTTACATTTTTAATACTACAGAAAAATTTATGTAGCCAAATGATAAATATATATTAATGAATATAAAGTAAAAACTTCATGACTGTAAGATAGACACTGAGAAAATGGGTCACAAAAATGGTAGAATTTAGCATTGCTGGGAACTTCGCTGTCCATTTAGCCCTCTTGATCCCAACTGGAACGGTGTTTCATGGTCGAGCAGAAGGTGGACACATAAGCGAAAGCGCGGTGCAGCGTACTGGTCTCTGGATCACCATTGGCCTCTGGACCGGTGGAACAGTTCAGGTGAAACTCTTGAACATCTACAACCCTGCCCAATTGTCACCAACCAGTCCCCTAGTTGTTGACATGAATGAATGACATGACATAAGTAATTATTTTTTTGAGAGAATTCATTTACAAGTTTAAATCATTCTTGAACTGTGTGGTTTCATTTGTGTAATTTTGCTGATTTCATGTACTATTACAGTGATTTGTGGCTACTGGATGTAGTAGTTGGAACTAATTGTGGAGACATGTTTCTTCATCATTGTGACCTCTCCAAAGAGGTTCGTTTATTTCATCATTTCTGACTTAACTTATAAGTATGATTCAAATGAAATTTTAAAGCATCTACCCATCTTTAGGTGGAAATCATGGCGCCAATGTACTGAAAAATAATATACACCGAATGTATTTCACTATGCACAATGCAGCATAAGAAGACACCATACCTCTATGAAATCAAATTGAAAGCTTAGAGTTATAAATGATGATGAATACAGAATTTAAAAAATGCTGTGAAGAAATTGATTCATTAAAAAAGAAGGCATCTGGACCGAAGTAAATGCAATCTAAAATTATTTGTGATGGGCTTTTTATCCCATGGCATCAATCCCCTTTGTAAACAGTTGCAGAATACTCCCTAAAAAGTTACAAGATATTTACTCCTTTGGTTAACAAGAGATTTTGTTTGATTCAGATGTAACACGTGTTTATTCTCATTGTTTGTTTTTTTATATAATTAATTTTGTTTATCTTTTTAATTTAAAACGTGATTTACTGAATGCACTTTTTGCAATGTATTATTATGATTTAGTATATTGTGTTATAATTGATGCTTTATTCATCTTTTTAATTTTAATTAGAAATAAGTTAATTTTAAAAACAAATTGAAGCACTTTTGGTACTGTAGTTGCAATACATGCATCTGCTTGCTTCCTCATGAAGTGCCTACTACATAATTATACAAAAGTGTATTTGTTTAGTACATAACAGCAGTCAACTTGATGTTAGCTGCAGCTCAGTGTTATTCTGAAAGTTCTTGGAAATTAAAACATCATTGGGCTGTGATAAAGGCTTCATAATGGCTGGTACAGCAGGCCTCAAATTTAAATACTAAAGGCATCTTAGATTACGTTCAATATGGGTGCTATGTTTCTTTTTCCAAAATGTCTTGTAATGCCAAGAAAAGTCAAGAAACTAGAAAAGTGCTTGATGTAATGGAGAAGGCGTACTGCCTGCAATAAATGGGATGGGATATGTACTGCAATTTTTGGAACTTTGTCCCTGACAGTTCGTCAGCTGTGACGCTGTGTTGCCACACACACTTGCGGCTAGCACGTGGAAAGCACATGGCTGCGGCTCCACGTGAGGCAAGAAGGACGAACACGATTTGTTTTTGAAAAGTAACTTTTATAAGGCAGGAGGTTCCATTGTAGAGTATTGAATGTTCTTGTGTTATGTATTCTTCATGTTTAAATCCACCCAAGTTAATAAATGTACAACTTACACCTTTATATTTATTTAAACATGTTATTTTAAATACTAGACCACGTAGATCACTTTTTTATTTTGTGTAATTAATCACTCACTGGAGGGAACCAAGATCTCGTGCTGTACTTCTTTTTGAACAGTATTATTGTGTTATCACAGATGAAACACTCGAATGCAGTGACATGTAAGTATACAAGATGTACATTTGATAATATCCAGGTATGATACTGTTTCTGAGCCTGCACGCCATTTAATCACTGCATGTAAATGGAATGGAGAGTCATGTGGATTGTGACTGTATAATTATCTGTGAGATAATCTGTAATTCATTGTTTAACATAACAGAATAACGTAACACTCTTCTTCTGTGGGAAAAGTTTCATAACTCACTATTGATGTGATATCATTGATGTCTGAATAGGAAAAAGAAGACACCCGAGTTGGAAATGAAATAGAACATAATACTTTATTAATAGTCAAATTGTTAGTCAAGAAACAAGTCACTACCATTCTGACAGTATATTTTCATATCCTATGAATGATGTACAATAGTATACAGTATTCAGGAATATTCAAGGTTTGAGATAGCTTAAATTTTTGCTTCATAAAAATAATACATTGAATCAATAGCTTTGAAACATCCTGGAATAGTCTCAATATCAGTGTTGTATCAGGAGCTGTTACCTAATTTTAAACTAGAGAAAATCATTGTCAGTAGACTGAGTAACCATTAAACCAGTTTGGAGTCAGTAAAATATTAGTGAATTATCTTCAGAGAGGTCTTCAACCATCACTCAGTTCCTGTAATAATCGTACAACATTTTTAAAGTTAAAAAGGGCAATAGTTCATTACATTTTGTGAATGCATATATTTCAATGGTAATTTTGCAGGACAGTTAGGAAAACAGGAAGTGAAAGGGAATGAGTTTAAATAAATTAATGGTTTCATAATTTCCAGTTAAGAGTATTGCGAAATCACTGCATCTTTACGTACAACTCACAATTTAACACATCACTGACATTTTCAGACCATCTAAAGTATTTATTGTGGAGAGTCTTCTTACTTGAGGTCAGTAGACACTATTGACCTCTAGAAAAGAGCATAATTCTTGAAGTGTCTGTTCTCAATATCATCATGCAGTCTTACAGTCATCAGACTATTAAATGATCATTTTATTTACATTTCACGTGTAGGCTGTGCAACCCCTGTTAGCAAACAAATATGAACGGTAACCATGTATTATTGTTATGCAAGCTGTTATGTATACTAATACCCAACACAAAATCAGCATGATCATTGACTTGTCTTTACTTTTGTAACATTCATCATAATAGGTGTCAGTGCAAGTTAGGCCTTAATTCTGCAATATAGAAAAAAATATGGTCTCTGTTGTTCTGAAGGTATTTCCTTAAGTGTGATCAATCAGTAATGGTGATTTCTTTGCTCATATTCTTCTCATAATGATTAAATTGTGACATAAGTGAAGTGCAATTTGAGAAGATGAGCTTCAATAAATGAGAGTTTTTTCCCCAGATGGTTGCAGATATGGTTGCAGGAAGTAGTTCATTATAAAAGGCTCATTGAAGATGAATGTAAAATTGAGTGCACATTTGAATTAATGTTCATCTCTGTAACTACTTCCTATTCATTTCCACACAACACATTGGCCTTCAGAAGGAAAAAAAGTAAAATAATATAACTTGAAAATAGATGAAAAGTGCTCAAAATTTCAAAATACCACCCCTGAAAGTTATGGTTTGAAGCATGAGATTTCCCTCTTAATGCAAAATATTTACAAAGTTCAATGTGTATTATGTAAGTGGATATGATGACAGTGGAGCTACACTGGTCAGAAATGCTCATTATAGTGACATAAAAAAACAGCAATTTTTTGAATTGTCAAAAAGTTAACCATTGACAGATGATACAACTCTTTGTAATTATAATATAGTGAATATTAAAAAATTAATGTATATTCTGGAATGTTAAAAAAAATACTAATTAGACCATTATGGCATTGTCATTTTTTTTTTAAGGGTAAACACATTAAATGTTTAAGTAACTATAACTTGGGGCAGTACATAAGTGGCTTCATAATCTGGGTTATTTTGTGATCAGCAAAGATTTAAAGATACCAAGACTACATGGTGTACTTTTTTTTAAGGCCTGGTTATCAGATTGATAATTGTAGATGTGTTAAAATGAAAATGAAATGTACATTAGGCACTAAAGCTAATTTCTTTTTATCATCATTTAAAAATTATCATAATCTTTAACAGATGAAATTTTTTGTGGGTATTTGAGTACCTCACCAAGAAATTCTGTTTGTTCACACTTAGTGTTATACTGCAAGCCGAAAGTGATTTTGATTGAATTGAAAGAACAATGTATACTTACCTGATAATTCTTCAGTTTCCTTGTCTTATCAATAGATTCTCTTCACACCACAAACGCACTACTGCTCACAGACCACTTCAGCCAGTACCTTTCATTGTAGTTATAAAAGTCCAAAAGTTGATATGCAAGATAGACCAGTGAGGCAAAATGTTCTTTTACAGAGTGAAAAATTAAGCTAAAGTCTAATATTGCAAATGAAAGTGTAAAGAGCAGTAAAGGTAGGTAGTAATAACTGATAACAAATGGTCTATTCCCAAAAATGTTTACAGAGACTAATCGTATGGGATTGCTGTGAAATACAAAAATAATTTGTGAAAAGTGTCAATGGCAAGCTATGACTGCTATGTATTTATTACTAATAAATTAGAGAAGAATTTAAAGTAGCAGTGCAATCTGTGCAAGTTTCCTCTCCTCATAACTTGTGACATCAACTACTAATGTAAATATGTCTTAAAGCGAAATCAATGAAATTTAAGTATAAAAAACTAGTGTCGTTTTCCAATACCTTGCATATCTAATAGACACATGATGACAAGTCATGGCACCTCTTGTGTTAAATTACATGCTTTATAAACTAAATAGGAAATGGAAAAGAATCGTCACTCTCAGCAATTTAAAAAAATTCTTTAATATATAACATTTAAAAAATACAAAAATGGTCTGGCCAGACCTTAAAAATTGAAAGAAGAAACGGAAGTAAAAAAAAAAGAAGAAATGAAAATTATACAATAGAAGGGCTTAGCGCATGAAGGTGTTAACTCAAAATTTTGTGATTTTTACTTTCATCATCACAACAGCTTTTCTAGGAGTTTCCTATCAGTTGCTTTACTAGATTTTATAAAAATCACAATATTTTTTGAAATATTTGATGTGAAGGTGTCAACTTAATGCACGTAGGAAACGGTATACGCAAGAAGGTGTTATCTCAGAGTTTACAAGCATGATGGTGTTATCTCAACAGTTGGCACCTTTTTTTGCACACAATAGCAAAAAAAAAATAACAATGTCTTCAAACAAATTAAATTCATCCCTCGAGTTTTCCATTAAGTTTTATATTAATTAGTAGTTTGAATAAAGTTTTGAATGGAATGTGTTCTTTTATTTCTACCGAAGAATTCAAGTGAGAGGAGTTGTAATATTGTGAGAGAAAAGAAGCACATAATATTATTGCATGATATTTCACATTAGTGCTAATTTCATTAGAAAATAAATTTTCTTGTTCATTCAAATGAGTAATACATATTGTAATATTTAAAGGGCTTAGTGCAAGAAGGTGTACACCTAAAAAATGGCCAAAGGGGGTATTTGATGTGGTAAAATTGGATGTAATTTTTTTTATATTATTAGAAATTACTTCTTTTTATGACCTATTGTGATTTTCATCAAAAGTAGCAAAGCAACTAATAGGAAACTCTTACAAAAGTAGTTTTGGTGGCAAAACTAAAAATTCAGTTAACATCTTCATGCACTAAGCTCTTCATTTTTAAAATAAGCACCATTTTCAGATTACTCTCCATCAGAAAATATTCCCAGAGTAGAGTTAACACCTTCCTGCAGTGTGTTTGTTTATGTCTCCTTACTGGCAATAGATGTCAACTGTGAGTTGACACCTTCTTCCAAAAAAGATGTGAATATTTTGTAGTAATATTAGAGATAAGAGCACAGATGGTACACCAAATAGTTTAGACCAAGGAAAGAAAGAAATGGTCTGGCCAGACTGTTCAGCCTCCTCCTCCATCTCTGCGCCATCTCCACGGGCTGAAAAAGGAAAGCAATTTCACTTGTTATATATTCCACTTTCAATCATTTATTAAGGGTTATAGGTACATTACTTCATGTGTATGAACATTCACAAAAAACAAATTATTTATCAATTCAGGGTGAATAAGAAACCAAGGAACAAGCAGGGAAGGGCTATTTACCTCGGCAGGTTATCAATACGATAGGGTTCTGAGAACCATAGAACTAGAGGAAAACTGGTGAGAGAGTGGGGAACACCCCCTCCCAAGACCCTACATACAGTGGACGTAAAGTCTGGTGGGGCAAGGGGTACAGCTTGATGCTGAACTGAGGGCATAAAAAAAGTTTAGTTTTCACTAAAATTTGTCTGAGGAAACAGGATTCAATTAATGAGTCAATAGAAAGCCATGAACAAAAATGTGAGTTGTACGACACGTTCCTAAGAAATAATTAATTCATTTCCACACCACCTTGAGGTAGAATGCATGGTGCGTTTATTTTTAAACATGGTATCCCCTGTAGGCCTAGTCCATGTTCTACCAAGAAAATATAACAGTTCAAGTTCCTGGTGCAAGACTCAAAGAAGTGTCTGCATTCGCTACACTAGATATTGGCTGCAGCAAATGCAAAACACTGTATTAAATCTTTCTCATGAAAGATGGAGCACAGCACGATTTTCTTTGGTCATAAGAAAATCCTCTCATCACTTGCATCATTTACTCAACTCTGCCTCAAATCACAGACTCTGAAATCTGGAATTGTACATAGAAAACAAGAAAAATTAAAAACCATGAACATGTCTCTGGACTATTCTTCATTTTAGATCGTGTATAACATGTTTACTACATTTCTCACAAAATAAGAGTGAGTTTATTTTGGATATTGGATGGGATATTGCAAGTTTCTCAAGAAATGTAGCTGTTGTGTCTGTACAGTAGCAGTTTTTCGTATTACCAGTAGCCTCTTTTTGTTCTAGGGGTTCTTATTGCACTGCTGGTTACTTGCTATTCAAGGGGGAGCAATTTACCAGCTTTGTGCCACAACTAGCAATTTACCAACTTTGTGCCAGAAATATTGAAGATATACACTCTCAAAAGGTTGATGTGCTAGTTCTTGAAAAGCAGATGAAAGAATTTCTGAATTTATAAGCTATCAGTATCCAAAGGCATGAATTTCATTCTAGTGCCATACACAAAAGTTAAACATCATCTTTATAATCAGGAAATTTTAAACATAATTAAATGCAGTTTTGATTTCAAAGGTGAATTTACTGCAGTAAAACTTTGAAAAGAAAAAAGAACCAGTGCAAGTGTAATATTTGAAGGTCATAGAAAAACTTTGTTAGATATTCCCATTATTTCCCCTTGTAAAGTTGTAAACATTCTCAGTGCAAAAATTAAAGATATGATGTCAAGTTATCCACATATGCCAATTTTCAGTGTATGTCAGTGTACTTTTTCAGCCTCGTAACTTTTAAACTTGATTTTCTGTTTCGACTTCAGTGGAGATACAACACATTAAGAACTAGAGTGACGAATTGTCTGGAAGATTTTAAGCCTTGTTGAAACAATAATTATTGCTGCTGAATTAAAATTAGTCTACTATCTATTCCAACAATAAATAAGCGAATGTCCCAAGTGAAAAATCCTAATAAATCGCTTTCTGATATTAAATAATTTTTCCCATAGCTGCAATTTTTGTTCTTTTTCTTTCTTGACTAGTAATATGAGAAATTATACCAAATCCAGAGAGAATTAAATTATAGATATCTGGATGACCACCTGTTGGTTAAAAAATGTAATTTACAGTTTGATCTGTTAATAATTTTATGATGTTTCCTGCTAGAATATGAAATTATAGTAGTAAGAGTAACACGAGCAGTATGAGTAATAAATTATAGTAGCAAGAGTATTACAGCTCATGCAAGTAAGCAAGTTTTAGCTAATGATATTTCCAGACCTAGTACATTAATTAAAATTGTAATAAAACTTACAACTCCTAAAATAGAGGAAATACTTGATAACTGCAGTGAAAATATACCAAAACCAACCAACATTCCAGAATATAGGATTCCTGTCATTACAGGAGGATAGGATATTGTAATCATCTGATTGTTGCTTCGATTTCAACCATTCTTCTGGTTAATAGGAGGGTTAATCATAGTGGTAAAAGTCAAACTTTTATGGTAGTTGCGGAAATGCTATATCAGGTGCTCTTAATATTAATGTTACTAATCATATTCCAATCCCTCTAATTAAAATTGGTTGAGCTGAGGAGGTCATTATAATAAATACATTTGTGGTAACAAAAACGTTAGTTTAATAATCTCCAATTAAGTAGCCTGGTTTCCTAATTCTGTTCAAAGTTAAAATTCTTTAAGATATATCTGCTATTCCAAATCAAGCTCCTAAGATGATGTAAGACCATTTTCAGAAGTGATTATGGTTGGTAGAAAATAATCACTATTGTGATTAAATGAGCGATGTAAATGAATGAATAATTAGGTGATGCATTGTAATTCTTTTGATGAGACAGTATCACTTCATCATGGACTTAAATCAAATAATGATTTGAGAATGCAGTTCTGAAGGAGTAAGTTTACTGCTGCCTAGAGCCTGAGTCACTGTAATTCTAAATTTGAGGGTGAATTCCAGGTTTAAAAACCTTAAGATCTTATGTTTCAAAGGCGATTGTAGCAAAATGAACAAGGAAGCTCGTGTAAAGAATGATATTATGAAAAAATTATTTAATTTGGAAGTTTGCTGGCATTATTTCAATTGATTTATGTTAAATAAAAAAGATTACATCACTTTTCATCAGCAAAGCTATTAAAATGAAGTTATAAATGTAGAAAATAGAACAAGTATTGTTAAAAGTCTTGTGAATAATTTTTAAATAAAACTTTATTAGTTAAAGAAAGCTAAGAAAGGAGACAAATATTCTAATGATAATATTTTAATTGAAATTATGAATTTAAGTTACCCACATTTTCGTGTAAATACACATTGGGGTATGTTGGATAAACTGGAAGTAGGGATTTGAGCCTGAATAAAAATGCACCATATAGTAGAAAACCAAAACGTATTTAACAGAACAAAGAACAAAGTCATTACAAAGATATTACATGTACAACAGATGGGAACAAAAGTGTGCCAATGGAAACCTAGTGGTTGCACTAAGGGCACCATGGGTCACATGCCAAGTTGGGGGTCATGCCATATTATTGGTTTCAATTCAATTGGGTACTTTGCCTTTTGATTTTATTATTTTTCTATCAAGAGGTTCGGTTGTCTGTGAATAACACTAGAAGCTAAACTGTGGGCCGGATTTTCACCAAAATGAATTACTCATACAATCGATTATGCAATTGATTTGGCTGATGTTGCAGCAGTTAAATTTGAATTGGATATTTTGATTTGTGAGGAACTTTAGACAAAGTCCCTTTGACATTTTCACAATATTCTCAAAAACGACTCATACTTTTTATTTGTTTCTTGAATAAAGAAAAGTATAGTTGTAAAAATTGTACGTGTTTTATTTTCATAAAAGACCTTAGTGCAGCAAGGTTGATCCAGGAATATCTCTTATCATTTATTTTCTTAAAAGATGTGTTTTGTGTATTAAAAATGTATTTATTTATATTCAGGTTATAAATAAATAAAAAATTGAGGAGAACAATTTGAAAAGCTCATGCAAAAATAATGGTTGAGAAATATATAATGTTACCATGTTTCGTGCCTTTTTATACTTATGTCAATACCAATGTATGTGAAGATGTATTTTTGTCGAGTGACTTATAGCCCATACTCCATACACACACGCGGCCGCGCACGCAGACATACGCAAAAATTACTTGACCTTGATTGAACTTTCCACAATTTGTTCGTATTAGTATCGGGAGTATTTGAAGAGTGGTTTCAATTAAATCGGTCATTGCAGGCCTTGATGTGACTCGCGTTTGTTGTGCATGAATTTATTTCCATTGGTCTACGCCAGCGCCCCTGAACAAGAGCGCTAGGCAACCCGCCGCACCATCGTGTATTAAGCGCGCATTGGTTGCATATTCTGCCCCGGCCATTGTGTAATATGAGCCGGAATTTCAACTCCCAATACTCCTTGAACGTCATCTCGGACACGTAAATTAAATTTCTCCAAGACAGTGTCATAGGGAATGTATGCCCAATATTGAGGGGAATACTTGACAACCACGTCCAAAACAGGGTATAGAACAAACCGTACTCCCCAGAAAGTCTTTGATTTAGCGCATAGCGGAAAACGTAATTGCCAATCACGTGACAAGAAGCATGTGAAGTGTAATACACCGCAACAACCAAGCATTGCGGGATTCATCAGTTAATGACACAGGAGGATTGCAGCAGCTTGTTGCTGAACAAACAAAATTGTTTTCGAACAGAATGCACACCGCTTAAGAATAAATAATAGTGATACAAAAGCACACATTATCTCTAAAGCAATTTTTGAAAATTCAGATAGTTCAACGAAAATTAGACCTGCGCCACTTTGTAAAGGTCCTTTGCTCTATGCGTGGAAAACATTTAAAGAAACAATGTTGAGCGATTCGTGAGAATTTATATATATATATATATATATATATATATATATATATATATATATATATATATATATATATAATTCTCGTGTCACTGTTTTAGTTACCATACTCCTCCGAAACGGCTCGACCGATTTTGATGAAATTTTATATGTATATTCAGTAGGTGTGAGAATATGTTATCTATTTTTACATCCCTAAGTGATAAGGATGGTCCACCCATCTTTTTTTTCGACAAATCTGTTTATGCAACTCGCTACACATTATAGGTATTTCACCCGCTACCTACGGCGTTTCTCTATATTACGCATCTGTTCAGCGACGTGCAGAATCGGCTACTAAATGTGAATAATCTGCTACTAAATGTGTGAAAGAGAAGAGACGTGGAAAGAGGTGAAGAAAGAGAAGAGACGGAGAAAGAGAGATATAGGGGCAGAACAACGTCTCCCGGGCTCAGCCAGAAAAATATTTGTCTCCGCGATATATTGTTTCGTTAGGTTTCAAGACTCGTAAGCATATTAGAGACTAATATATCATTAATACTATAATTAGCAGGAAAAATTAGCAATTACTATTTCAGTACAGGTAGAAATGACATTGAGAATAGGAACTTTGTTTTAATAATTTGTGATGTTTGTTGCTGCTAAATGTTTAATTAGCCTTAATAAATGTTTAGTTAGCCTTCGGAAGTTGATATTAAATTCTCGAATATACTAAATGGGGAACAGATTCATTGTTGATAACTTAAAAATGTACATGTATTTTATATCAATTTTTAAAAGATTGTTCATTAAAGAAGATTTATTTATTATCATTCATTATTTTCTCCTGCTGTCTTTTGATATATAGATTTTTCTTTTTACTGCCATTTAGAGCAACAATAGTTGAAGAAAACCCTGATTGATTTACATGATGTAATGATGTAATTATCACTTGATCAATATCCCCGCAAGGCGTCACTTCGGACCAGTGTTGCCAGATATACCACATTTCCGCATTTTATACCGCATTATTAACACCTAATTCCCATTAAGCGATGAGGATGCCAAAAAATTTGCACTTCCATGATAGTGGATTAAAATCCATTTTTTTCATTTCCTGTTATTACAACGATCGTTAGATGTTCCGCTAACTATGGTTGACAAAGTTTGAATGTTCAAAATGCTGTCTCTATTCGATCAAAGTCGAAAGTAATAAAACACCAATCATCTATCAATCATTAGGGTTTCGATCCAATTGCCGTATTCGAAAATTGATGATCAAGCACCAAGGTGTTGCCGTGAACTCTGTCCTTTATTGTCTTACGGTTAGATATTCAGAGGACAAATAGGTGACATGTTGGTTAGTCGTTTTCGAATACGCCAAATAAGAATACGGATCGTCGTTCAGATTCTTACTGCATTTATTCAAGCTGGAGAAATGATGCACTTCGCGGGATATTGAAATTAAAAATGTTGAAATTACTTTATTCAGCTTCGTATTAAACTGAGATTAAAAATAAATTGAAAGTACATTTATAAAAAAATACTGATATTTTATATTTTTAATTTCTTGGGTGAATCGAGAACATTATATATAGTCAGAACAAATATAGTGAGACAATATCGCATTTATTTAATTTATAAAACGGAATTCTATGTCAATATATGAATTATTGATGTTTTCCTCTATTTTTAAATTATATTAGTAAATTCCCATTTTCGAACTTAAAACTTCGCAATCGGATGTTTCACATCTGGCAACATTGCTTCTGACCCAACAAGCAGCACGGAGTAGGGATGAGATCTCTCACACAGTAAGTCGTTTCTCACTCACTACAGTTTTCGACCATTATTTTTATTGTTTGGACGTTAATCCTAATTTTACAAATATCATTTTTCTATTTAGGTGTATTTTTTAAACAATTTATGATTAATTTGCAGGGCTGTAATGAAAAACGTCGAAGCCATCATTTTAAATGGTAAATTTCTAGGTGATAATATATTACTGCCACGGATCCCTATTATACCCACAGATTCAATTTGAACATCTAACAACTTAAACTTGCCAATTCAGTTTAAACGTCTTCAATTTTCATTAAGATTGGCTTTTTCAATGACCATGTTTTAGTGAATATGGGATTGATTACCATGGTGATTAAGATTATTATGAAATATTAGATTGATGAGGGACAAGCACTCAAATTAGGGATTTTTCAAAAAAGTTCAAAAAACAAATTTTCAAGAAAGCAAAGTGGATAATAAAACATTTATATAAGCCAATCTTTCATTAGAAAATTGTAGACATTTGTGTATCATATGGTGGCTCTTTCCATAAGCATGGACACACACTGAGTTATAGAATAGGTATAGTTATAGATGTTTTGTCTGGGATTGTGTTGGACTACAAAATACTCTCAAAGTATTGTGTGTTTATGTGTCTCACATGCATGAACTTTAGGAAGGGGAACTCATGAATTTGAAATATAGAGTAAAAATCACAAAGAAAGTGGGGAATTTCAAGAAAATCACTCTGGGTCATCAAATTCTGTAGAAAAAGATGCTGAAGAAATTTTGTGGGGTAGGTCTGTCCAGCAGAAAAGCATGTGATACAAAGAAATGCTATCAGATGGTGATGCTAAAACACATACTTACCTAAATGAAATTAAAGTGTACTAGCGTTCCCGGGCGAGAATTCTTGCATGATAAAACCCACCCTTTCCCTATCAATTTGTCTACCCTTTCAATTAAGAAGGAAAGTTGTTAATAATGTTTATTTTTTTTGTATAAATGTATCTTCTAATGTACTTGCAGAATATCAAACAAAAATAACAATACAATTCATGTTGGAAACAAATTTTCAATAAAAGTTTACTCAACATTATAGAGAGATGTTCTTGGAACAATTCATACGTCTTTAAAAACAACTTTGAACAAATTATTCACTCCACCTTGAAAATTAACGTTTTGCTTTCCTTGATAGTCACAAACATAATAGAAAAGGATTTTACTCTTCAGAAAGCACAGCAAAGTAAAGAAGTGCGTAAATACCGATGGAGCAAGTACAACCCTACTCTTTGCAATATTACTTGAATTTCCTTGATTTGTTATGAGGAATAGAGGGGGTTTTGGAGAGTTCAGCTTGCTGGGGTGCAAAAATTGAAAAATTATTTGTGTATTAAAAAAAGTATTGGATTATTTTCAGCGTTCTTACGTACTTCAAGAAAAGCAATTCCGAGCCAGAAAATAAACTAATATTTTCACCTTTGAGTATACTAAATACTATTTGTTACCATTGGAAACAATTTAATAGGCTTAGACATCACTTCGGTACATGGGAATGTTACTCAAACGATGTTTGCATCTTGAATATCTTAACAAACCAACACCTTGAGTTTAATATCAAATGGTGTATTTTTTACAATATGAGTTTGCAGCTGGGCGTTGATGTACATACTTCCAGACACCATCAACATTTAAATTGTGCCTTTGGACTGCGACTGTTGGCAGTTGTCAAGTGACTTCTCCTATTCTTTCTATAATTTTAAATTTACTTGCTTTTTTTTAATTAATTCACTTAGTATTGTAGGCCAGCGCGATTTGATTTTTGTTTTTCATTTATTTCAAGCTATTTTACTTTAGCTAATTTAAAACGTTTGTTCTTTGTGTTGTCCCATACACAAGCTTTCCCCTACTACCTCCATGTACCCATGCAAGAACTCTTACATGTTAGACCCTATGTTAGATCCCTATCCTTATATTTCCATTTTAAGAGGGGAAGTAGTTAACAAAACGTGTTTATTTGTTTGAAAATATATAAAGGTAACTTGCAATGTACTAACACAATATCAAATAAAATAAAAAACAATGCAATTGATGTTTAAAATAAATTTTCAATAAATATTTATTCAGTATCATGGAGAGTTTTCTTGGAACAACTCACAGCACTTCCTTAAAGACAACATTTGTAGTAATTATTCAAAATTCTTTGACAGCAATCTTTTAGCTTCTCGTGAGTCACAAAAATATTACAAAAGCTTTTTACTGTTGAGAAAGCTACGTGTCTGAACCTGCTGACTTTAAAATTTCATCGAATGATAACGAAAATACTGGTACAGGTAAAACACAGTCTTCACTCTTCTCTGTGAACCCACATGCCTCCTCAATTAGGTACACCGCACTTACAGACACCAGTAAAACATCAATTGATTGGTTTCACTACATGCAAAGAAACAATCTTCATAGGTATCAAGCAACTAAAACAGTACTTCTAGTTGTTGCTGGAGAGCAAATCTTGAATTAATGATTATGCAAATAAACCTCGTCAGATTACACAAACTACGGTGTTAACAGAAAGCGTAAATAAAGGTTGTCAAATGTAAGCCTTCTAAGCGTGTCACAAAATTTGCTACCAGCAGGAAGGGCTGAAATATTGAGGTGGCCTTGATAGTATTGAAGTGTGGAACCGAAAAGTGAATTGAATCGATGGGGGAATGTCTCATCTTGTAGATTATGATGTGAAAAACGTTTCTTTGAGGCCTTTGGCCTCAAAATTTTACTTTTTAAGGCTCTAAAATGCTTTGTTTATGAGTTATTTGCCGATATATATTGACATGTGATGCGGGCTGCATTTTACATGAATATTTCAATGCGTTTTTTTAAAGAAATCATCCATATTTTCATAAAGTCAAAGTGGAATTCGTCAAGTCTCTGTCTTTTCGAATTCGTCAAGTCTCTGTCTTTTGTCAATTCTCTTTCTTTAGAGTCATCATTTATAAAGATTGGTTGCGTGTGAGAGCTGGAACGCAAAGGTATACTATTGAAATAATACAGGAGACAATGATTCTGATTCTGCGATGATAAAGAAGAGTGCATTAGCCAAATGTCAGAATGTCTGAGAACTGCATTTTGCAACATTGTGAATGAGTGGAGAGGTAAAGGTGAAAGACATTGGGAGGGAAAAAAGAAGACAGTTTGACTGGAAGAGTTGTAATTAACCAGTTATTACAGAAATTCTATTGCTCAGAACATCAATAATGTGCAAAATATGAAAAATTATATTTATGCCACCTTGAGACACTGCATGTCCTGTGACAAGCTCACTGAATGGCACTTGTCCGAAGGGTATCAGCTTGTACAATCGTGAAGTTGTGAAAGGAAATGTAAATATACATGGAAACAAAAAGGTAGTTGACAGAGAATATTTTGGTGAAAATGTGCCTATATATCAGACTGGGATCTACAGCACTTTTGGAAAGGTGTACCAATGGCAAAACTCTTAAATCAAAGAAGCTCTATGTTACCTCATTTGGAATAAATGCCCCAAAGAATTTTTTGTGTCCAAAAAGTAATTTTGAAATTATCTGTCATCAAAACAGTTAATCAATTTAATATGGGATGTGTAAAATCCCTAGAGATGCAGCGCGCCATGGGAAGAGAACAAATTGTGCTCTTTGCGAAAAGGATTTCACTCCAATGAGATAAATGGCGTATCATTCAAAGCCAAAAGAGGAGATCAACTGTAGAAGAAAGAAGTTGAGAAAATTGAAGCACAAGAGAAGAAAAAGCAATCTGAGGGTCCAATTTATGTGCCAGAAGTATTTTAGGGTAAGTGTGTGCTCGGAAATCTTTTATTCCTGTTTTCTTGCTTTTGTGTTTTTAAACATTTCTCTTCATTTAAAATGCTCTTTGCAGAACAGTTTTTAGAATATATGAATGAAATTAGGTATTAAAGTTTATTGAAGTAGTATAAATGTAATAGCTCTAGGGTTTAAACTTGATAACATTTGGGTATTTAAATTTCATTTTTGTAAATCACATTTATTTGAAAGAGTGGGATTTTTTTTTTTTCCAATCTCAAATATTCCAAAATCAAAAATAACTGAGTGACATTAAAATCCCAGGCAAATTAAGAAAGTATATCTTTGATGAGCTTTTTGCCATCTTTTTCCTCTTTTTTTTTCATGCTTCGGCACCTTTTTCTGAACACTTTCCTGCATTTTTAAACGATTGGACAGCAAAAGTGAATTTTTTCTCTTCCTGAAGATCTTTCTATCTCATTTAATCAGAACTCAACAATATTAAAATATCTTTTATGAAAACCACCACTAATTTATATCTCAGCAACAATGGTCAATATGCAGCTGTAAAGTCAAATTTAAATTTCAACAGTGTTGCAGTGATTTATAGTACTTCCCCAGGCAAATCAGGCCATTTAAACGGGTGTGCAGAAACCCACTTGTCTGTGACCTGAGGGAAATGTCTACCCAAGCCAACGTATCACTGTCAATTCTAAAAGAGCACTGGCAGAACTCGTGGATTTGGAGGGGAAACGGGCTGAGGTTCCCCGCGGGCAAGTGTTTGTGTGGATGCAGTTTGACCCACCTGCGAAATACGTTCTGCTACGTGAGAAAACTAAGTGCAGTCAGCAGTGGCCATTGTTCAACAGCTTTCTACCTACTACCATGTTGGTTAAAGTACAATGAATCACTTTTTATGGACTCTATGAAAAAGGAATATTTGGTGTAGAGTGAATGTATATTCTAGAAACTGAGTTCATGTAACTGGTTTAAGTTGTTTCAGCAACACCTTTTTTGCATGTATTTTCAGAACCTTTTCACCCCCTTTTATGACCATATTTTGCACTTTAAAATCCTTTCCTTAGTTATGAATAATGTGGTTAATGCAATGAGCTGCAAATATTCAGTAGTTTTCCAGCAATAACTTCTGAAGTTCTGACTAATATACACCGTAATTAGCAGATGCATTATCAGCACTACATGCTGAGACATTTTTTAATTCATTTGCATTTTTTGCAGATTCCTTGGAGTTCATTTAAGTGCAAAAGAATAGAAATTACAAATTTTATTGTGATTCAGGTACATTTTTAATGTCAAAATTATAAAAATTTTCAAAATTTGTTTTCCAAAATAAACCATCTTCAATTTTCAAGTTCTGTAGCTTAAAAATGTTTGAAATTCTTTCAAGTCTTCAGAGGAAAAATTTTCATCCATTGTTATTTCTAATTAACTATGATATGGCACTTTAAACCTGAAAATTCAATTTTTTATTTTTGAACTTTTTATTGATGCACATAATTCATAATAATTATAAACTTTTGGCCTTTTAATGTAAATATAACTTACATTATCCGTTTCAAGCATTCAAAGTAATGGTTTCCAGAGGAAAGATAATTGTGCGAAATGTTGAGGGACGATGTTGCAGTGGAGTTCAGATAGAGGAGGAGTTGGGACAGAGTGGTTTTGTTTTTGCATCAAAGAAATGTGCTGCTATTCCGCAGAGTTACTATTTATTTTCAGAACTTGCAAGGGAATTCAAAGCAGCATTTATTTAAATATTTAGTAGTTTTATTTTAACTAATGTTGGTCAAGATCTACGGAACATGATTAAACTGTTGCAGAAGTAATATTATTAATAACACAAATCACGTTGAATATGGAAATATTGCTAAAATACTTTTGGGGTCTAAAACTAACTTGCTTGTAGCTGAAACAATTACCACAGAGAGAGCTGTTCTTGCCAAATTAATAACCACTCGATCTGCCAACTCACCAAATTATTCCTAGGAGAAAAAATTATCTTGGATCAGGTGTCAAGTTTCATGTATGTAGAGCCATCCATTGGTGAGAAAATTGACAATTTGGAATGTAATATTCATAATAAGTAATGAGCATTAGTACTCATGAGAGAATCATGAATGTTTTCAGAAACAAAGTTGCTTCTAAGAATTTGCCATCAAGAAATGAAGGAAATTCAGTGAGCTAACTACATTTTATTAATTTGAAATACATTGAGTAACTTCAGCAAATGTAATTCTTGTCTTATAGCATTTTAAAAAGACTGATTACATTTTCACAAATGTGATTTGGAACAAAATTTACTTTCTAACCATGAAAATGAAAAGGACAATCCTAGGAGAGTTGTTATCGATTTATCTTCTAAGTTTCCTGTTATTTCATAAACTGAACATAGCTTCTGCTAGATCTCAGACAGAACCATTAAAGGGTAACTTGGATAAGACTGATAGATATCAGTCTTTGCAGAACTTTTTGTGCGAATATCTCTTGCATTTGCTGTAAGTGGTTGCATTTTTCTGTTGCAGCTCCTAACTTGAAAGGCCACCCTCTGCATTGCCCCAAAAAGCACAACGTATCTCCTGGAGGTTCAGAGTCAAATGAATCAGTCTTCTCTCTCCACAGCATCATCAATCTGGAGGGTATCAGACATCATCACTAGTTCTACCCAGAGTTGTGCTGTAGACTATAATTTTACGTCTATGCGTGTTTTCTACACATAATCTATACGTAGTCTACATGACTCTATTTACACGTAGACTACGTAGACAATGTAATCTATGTAGACTATTTATTTTTTTCACATCAAATGACTCAAAAAAGTTTAAGGCAGGCGAAGAAGGCAAATCCAGTCACGATTCTCATCTGTCCCATACATATTTTTGAAGGAAAACCATGTAAACTTGAAATTTTAAATACATTTGTTCATAATGGCAGTACTCCTTTGGGTATGATCCAATCAGTATGTAGTATTTGTTTTGAATTGAGTGTAATTATAAATAAATGGCTTTCGGGGTCGGAGCTTGGCCCTCGTAGTTTCGCCCCTGCCCCAGAAAAACAGATGATTACCGTTGTCTACATAGATTACCTTTGTCTACGCAGGGTACGTTGTCTGCGGGTTGTTTACGCGTCGACGTAAACTATGGTTCTTTACGTGTAGACGCACGTCACTCGTTCTACCCACCAAAAAGAACATTCAAAAAGTGACAATGTGTCAAGAAATATCTCATTATATTATCAGTATTATCAAAAATCTCATTACAGCTTTCAAATATATTCAGGATGCCTTGCAGAATAAACAAGGTAAATGTTAAGCAAAATCAAAACGTGATTTGAACTGTTAATTTTTCATATTAGTTATAGTTGTTAACATTTCTTCTTACTAATTCTTCTGTCAGGAATATCGTATCGCTGAAGGAATATAATATCCATGGAATACATAATGTAAGATTATTGCGTCATCTACCGGAATCAACTATTGCTGCGCGGATTGCATCATCCGCCGCCGCCCCCAAACTAGACGATTCCAGGGTATTCGTGGGTCGCCAAAAAAGTGTGACGCGAGTTCTCGAAGGGTCCAGGCGGGCACCGGCCAGGTAAAAATGCGCCGCCGTCGACGGTCGCGAGTCAGTCTTGTCTGAAGTGGTAGCCGAGCTGTGAAAAGTGTGTGCGTCGCGGTGAACAGCGGTGCAGTCGGTGAGCAGCCGTGCAGTGGATTGTGGCCAGCGCCGTGAACTGTGATCCTGTGATTGTGCATCGGACGGCGGTGAGTGCATCGGACTGTGTGACCGTACAATTGAAGTGAAGAGTGAAAATAAATAATCAAGAGGACTGTGCCGTGTATAAATAAATAACCAAGTGAAGCCAACCTGTATATAAATCAAGTATTTTAGTGTTATATTAAGAAACATAAATAAACATCTCTGTTGAATTAAAAGCACAGATTTATTTTACCACCACGAACGTTAAAATAATTTAAAATTTTAATTACACAATCAAACGTAATGGAAAAAAAATCAACACAAAAAACATTCTTAGAGAATAGTTGATTTTAAATTTGGGGAAAAATCTACTAATATTGGTAGTGCAGTCTTTCAGTAGTATCTCACCCCGAAATGAGTATCTAGTTCATAAGACAGGTCTTTCTTACGAAGAGGATGTAAAAACTAAATATACTCAATTTTCATGGATTATTACAAAAAACTAGTGTGCATTGAATGTAATTGTTGCCAGTTTGAATGGAAATTTTTGAATATTGCATTGAAAAGTTAAAAAATGTGTTCAGATTTCTGCAGCATTCTATTCAGTAATTTAAATTAGTTATTGTTAAAATTAATAATAAAAATATTTTGGCAGTGAAATGTATTATGTTTTTCATATTTCTTCGTTTTCTCTTCAAAGAGGTACTGAAATTTCAATAAGTTCAAAATATAAAATGTCTTATAGCTGTGTTGCAGGAAATCTTAATGTGTTCAGTTCTTTCTCAAAGACAGATTGTCTATATGTGTTTTTTTAATTGTTGTAGAGTAAACATCCCTGGCAGATGAGATTAATTTAAATGGATTTGTCATGAACATCTGGAAATGGCTGAGGCATCTTTACTCTGAGGGCATCTCTCAATTTAATCCTTGAGAATCTTTTATATTTGTCAGCATCTGGAAACGGTTGAGGCATTTCCTGCAACAGAAAAATACATTTTAAAAATAGAATTAAGAAATATTAATATATTATTTCCAAAAGATTTTATGATAATGAGGGGGTGGATTAACATGACTTAAATCATCGCAAAAAATGATCAAACAAATGCTCTTAAAATGTTCTAAAAGTGCCCTAAAAGCTATGAAAAATGATGTAAAGCATGCAATCAAAACCAGTTCAGATAAACAACTCATGCTGTTACTAACAATCGAGGCAGCTTCTATTCATTTAAGTGAACTCAGCTTACAAACTTTTGGTTTGGAATGTTCTTTATCAGAAAATATCTGCCTTTAGCTATCCCAAAAATGGCTGTACCACCAATGGTACTGACAGACTTCACAGGAACTTTAGATTACATACTTACAATGTCTGACATTACAACTTCTGGGCGAAGAAATCAAATAGGTTACCAGGTATAGGTACTCAGAAATTATGCAGAGAACATTTGTTGCATCTTGTAAATATTATTTGAATAAAGTACCAATAAAATGATAATAAAATCAATGAAATCAGCAAAAACTGCACTAAAAATTATGGAAAAGTTAAAAAATGACTTATTACTCAACACTGAAAAAAATGACGTTTAAAAATGGGTCATTTCCTTTTGTCATAACTAGACCTGAAAATTTAGGACAAAAGCTTATTTAGTTCCTTTAGAATGTTGAGGAAAATAATTGCAGATGTTTACGAATCATGAGAAAATAGATCTACTGAAAGCATCTAATAGTGCCTAAAATGTCCTGTTGATGCCTAATTCAATATGATTTGCCTAAATCTGCCGAAAACAAGTGATTTTCATAACTGATCACATTTCAAAAGCTAAATTTTGATATTCTTTTTACAGAAACACAAATACTTTTTCGAAATGTGAATATTATGTAATTGAATATGCAATCGACAATGCACTGAAACCTCTCACCCAAACTACCAAACACAAGGAGCCCTTCATGTCAACATAATAAGGATCCATTCCTGGTGCAGCTGCACTAGTGACAGCTTGAGGCTTATTACCGCAGTGCAATCTTGCAATCTTGCAACGCAAATTGCAAATTACCGCAGTGCAATCTTCGCAGTCCAGGTGAGGAAAAAAGGTCAGCCAAAATCCTACTCTCAGACAGGTGAAGATTACATAATTACAAAATAACATGAATCATGTGGGAAAGAAGTTCCAGGAGAAGTGAGCATGAGAAATGTGACTAAATTTGTTTTCTTCTATAAATCTTATGTCAGTGAAAAGTTTGTTTTTAGCCTTCAAAATGATTTTAATTCATAAGTCAGCCTTATTGGAGAAAATATTGATTATATACTACACTGGTAATTATGAAAGTGAATAAAATATGCTTGTAGTCTCTCTCATAAATTTAAAAATACTTTTTCCCTGCATAATAATAATTGCTTAAATTAATACTTTGAGGATCAGTTCTAGATGCCAGATATATAACTTTGTCTTCATGTCTTTCTTCTTTCTCTCTCCCTCTTTTTTGCCTAGCTGAGTCATCTTTAACCTCTTTAAGTGCCTAAAACACCAATTTCATGCCAATTAGTGCCTAATTTTGTAATTTTTTTTGCCTATTTTAGGTGCCTAAATCAAAGTTTTTTTGTGCCTAAAATTCCGAGGTGTAGTCATAACATAATATGAATTTATATACTAAACGCCATTTTTCTAAAGTGAAAAGAAAAAATTACATTTCATTAAAATCACCACCTAGTGATGAAGAAACAAGACTGCTCCATGTACTTGGAGGGCAATGATGATTGGAACAAAACTGAGAACAAGTCAGTGTATGTAATACAGTTGCAGTTGGATCAGACACATAGAACAGATATTGAACTTCATCTATATATGTGGTCTGTCTGAAATATTCATGAGATATATTCATGAATAAAATGAACTGCTTTGAAATAGGTGGGTCTTGCTACTAGAAAATACTGGCAAAACCTGACTAAACAATGTGAATTATATCTATATAATTACAACATTTAAACAGTTTTTGTTTCGACAGAAGTTTCAACTTTCTACTCACTAAACTCAAAATGTCCAACGATCACTTGAAACAAGGGTCTTTTACAAAAAAGTGTCCAGTAATGAAACATTCAGTTTTAAGTCAACATGGATAGCAAAATTTCCTGTAGAAGACCATTGAATCATCCATGAACATGCATGTACATATCTTGGTATATATAAAACATTTCATTTACATATTCAGAAACATGTAACCCCCTCATTTGACTTCTCTTGGCAAATAAGCAGTGAACAACGTGATTTTAGGATTTTCAATTTTCCATACAGGGCATAAACTCTTCTGTCTAAAATTTCCTACAGCTTTTCCTTTTGAACGAGGTAATCGCTTCAAATTGGTTAAACTATTTATTCATTAATTTAATTATTCATATATTTACAGGCAGCAATAGACCTGTTTACAAGTAAATCCTTGCTCATCATATTTGCAAATTCATAATAATTAGACCTGGAAATCTTAGTTGGCGGTGATTTGTCATTGTCATTTAAAATAAAATAATAATAGACATTGTGTTTGCCAACAATATTATTTTGTTGTTCTGTGGCTTCCAAACAGCAGGAAACTGAAGATGATAGCTAAGCTATCGAGAACTGCTCTTTCAATAAATAATATTGTTGGCAAAGACAATACCTTTATTTAGAGCTGGAAAGTTTATGCAAGCTTAATGAAATATGTATGTCTGCAAAAATACCCCAAGAATGTTGAAGTGCTAACAGAAATGTTTAAAATGTTCAGCTTATTATCAGAAAATATGTATTTTGCTATGATATTTACATCTTTTTGCCGCCTAGAGAAATAGGGGTCGTGTAAATTAAAAACATGACCTGTACAACTTATTTTGTTTCAAGAACATGTAAGAACAATGATCATCCAAATGTTTAACTACTACACAATTGTCTTGTATTTTTTAAATGATCTTTCCACATCAAATGATGTGATGGGTGCATATTTGTATTTTGATGCTTGTGCTAATTTCTCTGACAAGTTCCCAGGATCGTATTGTTTCATTTTTGGAATCGGCTTCCGATAATCATTTACCCACTCTATATTTACACAATACCTCAATGAATTCTACTTCCACCCTGTTCAACAGTCTTTGAAAGTTTGCTATACACCTGTTTTCAGTCAAGATCTATGAATTATTGAACACTTTTTACTTAAAAATCAATTGTGTTCTTTACGGCAAAAAATTGAAAAATATGCAAGTAAATACATTTTTAGGCCCAAAACTTTTAAAATACAGAAAATAAACAATGTGTGCAAAAATTTCTGTATCACATTCACTATCTTGTCATGACACTGATTTTATACGATATTTAAAAATTTGCTTCCCGCACTACAACATTCAGAGAGAAGGGAGACCACATTAAAGCCCAATGAACAGGGAACCATTATTCAAGTGGATAAAGCAGATCACCCATTGGGATAGGATTGATATTCAATTTGAGTGTAGATGTGTGTGAAGTGAGTACTTGCAGGTGGTTTTAATTGATATGTGGTATTTTGATCGATATGTTAACTTGATTTGTGTGTTTATCATCTTCGGCCGCTGCCATTAAAGAATAAGTAAATACATAAATTATACACTACACACACTCAAGGTTGTTTTATGCCAATTGAGTTGGTTGAAGGCTGGAGACAAGTCACCAACACAAAAACTCATTTTGAAGCAGTAGAGAGATTCGGTGGTAAGTGAAATGATATTGCATAAATAAAAATTCACCAGTGACACAGTGATCTCAAAAGTACACATTGTCTCTCAATTAGCCTTCAAAACTCTCATTCCTTTTAATCACATATTATCTGCTTTTTCTCTTCACTGTAACACACTTCACTTGTACCAGCAAACTCTGTTAGCTAATGTCCAATTGATACAGGTAACTTGATACGTACTTTAACTTTATACAGACAACTTTATACTGCTCGTGTATATTTTGTGAATGTTCATTCCCACCTGAGATATGGCATAATATTCTGGGGAAACACATCTTATAGCTCCCAGACTCTCAGATTACAAAAAAGAATTGTACGAATAATAAGCAAATCCCACCCACGTGATTCTTGTAAGTCTCTCTTTATTAATCTAGGAATTTTACCATTACCTTGTCTCCTGATTTACAAATCAGTAGTTTTTGTCAAAAATGACTTACTTAAGGGCGGGAATATATTTTCAGCAAATGTCGATGTCTATAAGTATAACACACGACCTAGTAACCATATTAATCAGGTGGCAGTATCAACAACTCACTACAAAAGATTTATATACAATTCATGTACATTATTCTACAACACATTGCCCGATGACATTAAATGGTTAAATTCGATAGAAAAGGTTAAGTCCCAAGTAAAATTTTTCTGTTGCATAAATGTTTTTATACAATTCAAGACTATACTGAGCATCAAAAGGAAAGTAACATTAATTTTAACAATGATAGTTAATGTAATTATTTATCATTTGGACTTTATAATTCTAAAGAACAAGTATTGTACCACAGCTTCTGAGTCGATGACCCCCATCTTAATCCGTTTTTTCGTCCAGTTTCCTCATTCCTTTGAGCAAATGTATAAAGTGCCGAAACCATACATAGGATTGTCATTAAAAGATCAATCTGGCTGTCTGTTAATATACATAAGATTGTTATTTACCTGGCCAGTCAAAGACCGCAGTTTTTCTTCTGCTTCCTCTATTTTTTTTTGAAGTATCTCCACCTCAGCTTTTTCGGATTCCAGTTCTCTGCATATTAAATTCAGATCATTTACAAAAATGATAAATAAAATAAAAATTATAATATGACTGTAACAAAAATAATGTGACTGTATGAATACATACACATACAAAGTGTGATCCATATTTTTGATTTAGTTTATAAAATTGTTTCTCTACCAAATTAAATTATTGTATAACTTTACACCATTGTAAGATAAGTATAGAACAGCTTGTTGCTGCCACCATTAATAATAATAATAATTATTATTATTATTAATTATTATTATGCTTATGAAAAGGACTTGGTAATTATTTTTGCATTTCTATCACTAATTTCTTTCACTGATACTCACATCTTGAGAAGAGATGTATGCAAAATTAAGTCTCCTGTTTTCTTAAAGATCTTATAATCCTTGGGTTTATAGCTTTTAAGATCTTGGAGCACTTCGTTCATTTCTTTTGGACTGCCTTTAATGACTCTCTCTACCCTGAAACCCACATGAAATGAAAAAGAAGAAAAGGTGACACAAAAGGTGGAAAGGAGGGTGCAGTGCTTGTCTTGCTAATGTTAAAATTTGCTGAATTCATATAATTTCTTCAGAATTAGTATTGGTAAATTTGAACTTTTTATAGTTTTCATAAATTAGAATTTTAATGCTAAGGAAATCTTTTAAAATCATGGTTTTAAAAGGATTTACAAATTTTTGAAATTTACTTTTCAATAAAATGCTCCTGCAACTGTAAAGTTGAGTTTCAGCTACCTACAAACTTCTTTTTACGTACTATTACTTATGGTTTTATATTGTGCATGCTACCGTCTTCCTCTCTGATAAAAAGACTTTGAAGTATTAAACATTCTTTCTTGGATATGTAAGAAAATTTGGAAAAACTTTTGGCACCGATTTCAGTCTCAATATCCACTTCTTGCTCTTAAATTTTCATATAGCATATATGAAATATATAGCATATTTCCCCATATCTTAATAGATCTAATTCTGACTAAACTGTGGGTGATGAAAAGAAATAGAGTTCAGATGCGGATTCGGCACCCAAAAAACTATAAAACTCATCTATTAAGATTTTTAAAGTGTTTTGAAACCAGTGTTTTTTTGGCCAGTGTTATTTTGTAAACATATAAGAATCTGTATTCTCATGCATAAATTTAAATCAATAAAATTCACATCTTATAAATTAGTCTCCCCTGATGCACTACATATCATCTTGGCCAGATAAAGAATTCTCTTCAACATTGGACAAAAATATTTAGTCAGAGTTATTGAAGACTGTTTACTCTTCAAGTACCTGTATAACTCACCTCTTTTATGACTTTATACTTACTTTCGCAAGAATTGGACTTTTTTCTGTAAGCGTTCATATTTCTTAGGAACAGATTCTAAAAATTCATTTCTCTCCTTTGTAATCTTAATCTGTTCTTTTAAAATAATCATATTTGATCTTGCAGACTCAACTCTACCTTTCAAGTGTTTTTTTTCATTCCTTAAAAAAACAAAAAAATTATTACTACTAATCTTTAAAAACATTGAATAAAATAACAGTGACATTCTGCACAATTTCTTGGATGCAAATGGCATGGATTGTTTCCCAGAAGCAAGTAGCGTAGATTTCCATCTAATGAGTTGAGAGTGGCATGCACTAACATAAGTATCATGCACTTTGGTTGTTAAATAATCAATTCTGCCATTCTGGAAAAATACCTACATATTACCTTTGTTTTTCTGCAATCACAGAAGCCTACAATATTTTTTTTATTATGAAAGCTGTGTAATTTGGCATTTGCCTGTGCAAACAAATCCAAGTAGCAATATTTGTAAAAGAATTTTATTCTGCAATGACAACCATATTGTCTCTACACAAACTGCACAAACAACTCTAATAGGTGCAGGACAAGATTGCTGAAGGATTGTGGTGTAGATGTAATACACAACTCAGAAACCCTCCTTTTGCTGTACACAACAGAAAATATTCATTTCTTATGTGGGTATTGAACCCACAGCCTAGTGCCAATGTACTTGGTTTCACCTACCCCACACCTGTCATGAGGCTGAATCACTTCACCGTAGTACTTGAAACACTTACACTTTTCCAACAAGTTTGATAAAAGCAATAATAAAACTGGTTAAAGTGACCCTTTTATGCACACACAGCCGTTCATGAGCAGCATGAAATTTATATCTCAATGACTTGCACACCATGACTTTCCACAGTAATAATGCAAACAAAATTACTTTTGCATTAAAGCCTATCAGCATTGCACTCAGTAGTGACTTCTTATTCTTTTTTCTTCCCCCAAATATTAACTAACACTACAGAAAATGTTGTGGAATATAACATTTAATGTATGTATAAGTTAACACGGTGGTTTGGTTCAGATTCATGTAATATTTATACCAGAAAAATTGTGTTTAATCAAAACCACATACATCTTCCCCTCTTTCCTCAGTTTTTCAATTCCCTAACAGTTTAATTCAAATTCAAATCTGAGATATCAAAGAGGAGTGAATCTTGATTTTGTATGCATGTTTTTTATTGATAACCGTTTGAGAAACTGACGTTTGAGCTGTTCTGAAAAGGCTTGTTTTTCTAATCATCAAAGAAAAGTTTTGACTTTTTAAGGAACTTCTTTTGAATTAATTATCAGCATATCACAAATGCAATTAATTATGTAAAACAAGTGTAATGTAAATATTAAAGTCATGAGAGATATTAAAAAAATTACATTTGTGTATTTTTCAAAACTCAAAAGGTTTCAACAAAAAAGTATTTATATCAAATTATTCAGTACATTTGGCTGTCTTTAAAAAACAGTTTTAAAAAATAGATGAAACTGTTTTTGAGAAAATCTTGTTTTTAAAATTTTCCATATTTCACTCACAATTACAATTATTAAAAATAATTACATTTCAATAACAAAAGTACTAATTATGGAGAACGGATTTCATTCAAGTGCCTTTTAATAATGTGGGGAGGAGGGACTTCAAAAAAATTATTTTAACAATTTTCAAAAAATCAAAAGCTACCATGAAAATGAAATGTATGCCACCTTCATAAGCATATTTCACTCTCTTGTAGCTCAAAATTCAAAGAACAAAACTGAAGAAATTTTTAGAAAATAGCCCTATGGCTTCTGATTCAGGAAATTATAAAATTCGAACCCTGTTTTTATGGCAAAATACTTCAATGGCTAAGTTGAGATTCTTTAGTTCCAAATTAATGTCATGAACTCAGCCTTTGGTCAGATTTCCTAAAAGCAACTTGAGACTAAAGCCCAGTTTCACCAACATATGCCTAACATTAGTAAACAATTAGTTAAAAACATCCTTGTTAGGATAATGATTATCCAGTTTTACCAACATTTCCGCGGCGTTGGTTAGTTAATCGCATGTTAAATGTCTTGGGTGTACACAATGCATGAACATTTGCTCTTAGAAAACTGTGAATTGGAAACTCAGCAGTGAATGCTCTGCTGAGAACTTTTCCAGCATCAAGGGATGTGCCGATTACCCGTGCCAGGTACCCACCATGTCCATCATTGGAACGCACATTAACCTTTACACTACACACCGACACACTTGCAGGCTCCACGGACTGTGGTCAGCAGACTACAAGGTCAACACACACACACATGAAAGATAAGGGACAAACACCCATGCCTACCACAGGACTCGAACCAACGACCCTTCCGACAGAGGCACCAAGTCGGCACCTCGGTCATCCAGGTCGGCATCCTGCTTATAAAAAAGAAAGTAACAAGCACTGTAGACATTTCTTTCCCACCATTCAATTGTGGTGATTGAGATATTGTTCGTTGCGGTTAGTTCTGTTATATAATCAATTGGCTATGGTGAAGAGAAGTAGAACTGCGAATTTCTCATCAGAAGAGAGGGAAATTCTTGAACCACTAATACAAGCTCTTTGAAAATAAGAAAACTGATGCGGCAAAACACAGGTCTTCACTGACCAATGAATTTAATTCGATTAGGTCGTTTCAAACGAGAGAGTGAAAGATGGCAAACCTCAAAAGTTATACTTTTTGTGATATTAACATTTTCGTACTCTTCCATCTGCAGTCCATGTATTGTGATTCTCAAGTAGTCCAGATTATGGAGCATAATTCTTCTCTGCTTCTTGTCATTTTTGTGTAACCCATTTAAACCCATTTTAGAAAAAATGTTCTCTGGCTTATATCTCGCAAATGCTTTCACATGGGTTACCATGTTTTACACCCAAACCCTACAAATGTTTTAGATTATTATTCCACTTTTTATTTGATTTGAAGTTAGAACTCAAAAAATATATATTTCAAAAGTGCAGAACTGAGAAATGCCCATGTAAGTCTCTGGTGTACCTGCCAGAAAGTTAACTAGTGCCAGAGGATGGCACAGATTTTCCTGTATTAGATTTCTGCAAGTATTTCCTTTGATCTCAGGTAGCTATTCAGACTTGCCACTTATTCTTGCAATATGCAATTTTCTTAATTTTTCAATTACCTCACAGTACAACGGAAACATTATTTTAAGAATATTAAAGAACAAAAACACTTGTCCTAAATGGTAATTTTCTTTAAAAAATCTGGGCCGTTTTTTAAGAAAATGGCATTTAAGCACTAGCAGGCATTTAAGCAGCTGTGAAATTTGAAACTCATTTTCACAGAAAGCTTTTGAGTTCTCAAAAAACTTCATTTGAAGTAATTTGAAGCACTTACACTGAATACACAATACCATTTACAAATTGCTCGTAATGTGCATATTAGTGGTGTGAGAGATCTTCGAAAAAATTACATTTGTGTAATTGTTGAAAAAACAAAAAGATACTCCAAAATGAACATTGTGTCACATTAAAGAGTGCTGTTACGAAAATTCGTTCAAAAAGTTTGAAGAAAACGTTTAGAGCCATTTATGAGAAAATAGCATATGAGCATTTCTGAAAATGCAGAATTTTGAGATAGTTTTCACAGAAAATGGTTGAGTTTTACAGAAACTTTGTATGATATTATTAAAAGCTAAGGCTGTTATGATTTTATTCATGTGATTTAAAGTAGCAAAATAAAAATTACTCACATAAGAAGACTTATATCAATTACAAAGTTGATGTATATATTATATTTCTTATAAACTTTTTCTCATAAGTGAAAACAAAAAACAGTATAAAATAAAATAAAACAAAACAAATAAATGTATGAAACAAACAACAATAAACAATTTGAAGTAGAGATACATACTAATTAACTTAGATGGTTGATTAGTTTTTATCTACCATTTGATTGTCTGTAGTTAAAAACTAATTAAGCAGCATTACACACACCGAGCTAGTTTCAAGAAAAACACTTTTCAATCTTCAACTGTGTCCATAATATTCTACAGTTGTATGAAAATGTTTGCAAAACCCACTTAAAATACATCTTAAAGATGATGAGTATTAATAAATTAGGAATTTTATTAATACTTATTTAAAGAACAAAATTAATTTTGTTAAAACTAATAAAACAGTAGTTAATCTTACTAGTATTAATAATATTTACTTTTTTCTTTATGTGTACATTGATTAAATTCCATTTCAGGTGTGCAGAGTTCTTCCCACTGGCCGTTAAAAGGTTAATGGGAAAGTACGCACATAACAACCAGTATAGCTCATATTTTTTTATAACAAGGCAACTATTAATTAAAATTTAATACTTCAAAACTGTCTAACATTTTTATAAGTTTTTTGATGAATTCAATTGTTTTCAAATAATAAGTGCTTTTTGATTAGGGTGATATTGCTCTAAAAAATGATAAAATTTCTTTGAATGAAGAATGCCTTCTTTCTAAGTCATGACAACAGATGGTGCCACAAGCTTATTTGGTAACATGGACGCAAAACTGTTTCAAGAGCACGAATTTATCAGTAAATCAAATTTAAAGACTTTGTGGGTTAGGGCAGTATTACACCGGTCCCCTCGAACATTTAGTAACTATTTTTTAATTAAAATTACAACAATTTAATGATAAATTTAAAAACTGAGGTTTTAATAAACTGTTTCCTACTTTTAAAGTAATTAAGGATAAATAAATCATGAACAATTTTGGTTTAAAATAAAAACATCTAATAAAATTTTTAAAAAATCCGATTTAAATTTCAAAAAAATCAACTTTTTTTTTAAAAAAATGTGATTTTTTTCAGCCCTATTTAAAGCACATGTACCCAGAAATATAATAACATGAACAAAGCGTCACTAAGTATATATTAACGATGTGAGAGACAAGTCAAAAAATTAAACTTTTGTAATTTTTGAAAAAACAAAAGAATAGAGCAAACTAATGTTTATGTCATCTTAAGGAGTGCATTAGGCACAATTCCTACCACAAGTTTAATGAAACAATTCGGAGCCGTTTTTGCGAAAACCTAGTTTTAGTAATTTTTTAAAATTGCACAGATTACCCGAAATATTGGGCGAAAACTACTAAAATTTTCAAAATAATGTACCCAGCCTTAATAAGAGAGCTATTTACGGATAACAAAGTTTATTTGAAAGAAAAATCTGTATCTTCAATTTTGTAGTTGTAGGACATTCATACTTCTGCAACTTTCGAAAATTCAGAGTAAATCGTGAAAATACCACCTTAAGAAGTGTATTTTGCTCTATTATTATTACTATTATTATTGTTGTTATTATTATTTTATTTATTATTATCATTATTATTATTATTAACCGTTTTTGAGAAAATGTTAAAATGTCCAGGGGTTGTGATGTACCCCAAAAAATTAATGACTGTTTCTCAGAATCTCAGAGCTTCCATTCAGGCCAGATGAAGAGTGGTTTCTTCAATTTGGAAAAAATCCAACGCAAGCTGGTGTTGTTCACGTACACTGGACAGACGGACGGACGATTTTGGTTTCAATTGGTCCTTCGGTGTACAGGACTTACATAACAGGGATTCTGGCTACACCACGTGTTAAGCTGACTACACCACTTTGTTTCTTAAATTAGCAACTGGATTTATCCACCTTTTAGTTTTCAGGCTCGGGCAATGATTTTTTTACTGCCAAAAACCCGCCGTTCTCTCGCGCAGTATTACATAACTTTCCCTATACTACGTATATTACTCCATACATACGTACGTATACGGGAAAGTAAAAATTTAATGATTTAAAAAATTGTGGTGAATAAAGAAATTTTACTCCTAACATTGTCTGCTCTCTGGTCATCCAGTACTCTGGTTGGAAAATTTTATGGGAGTATTCTGCTACCGCTTGCAAAAAATAAGTAAGGAACACACGGGAATAATAAAAAGTAATAAATAAAAAAATGGAATTACTCTTACTCAAGTTCGGTTTTTTTCTTCATCAACTGGCCGATTTCTTGTCTGCACTTCTGTAATTCTGTATTCTTCAATAACAGAATACTTTCTATCCCCTGAATTTTATTTTTCAGTGTATTTAAGTCTTTAGAGGTAGTGCGTACGTCACCTTTCCAATAAATCCAGATCATGTCTTTTTCGCCGGATTTTTGTTGACATTGTGGACATGACGTCGACCTAAACATGGGAAGGTGGCACATCATTCACATAATTTTGAATCAAGATTTGTAAATATATACAGTCGACAACCAACTTACCTCTCAAACCACAGTTTCAGGCACCGGCGATGAAACACATGACCGCAATTTATACTTACAACGTCAGCCTTCAACAAGTTATCGCAAATACGACACACAGTTTCCATATTCACACCCGATTTATCTGCAACAATTCGAATTTAATAGATATTTCAATTATCTCAATAAAACTGTAAACGTCATATTTTTTTTCGTGTCCTAGAACACTCGGGGAGCTACACAACAGATATGATTAGAACACCAGACACCAAAGAGTGCAACCAAATAATAATAACAATAAAAATAATAATAACATGCACGAATGGGATGTGGGCAATTCAGAATTCTAGGCAACGACCACGCACCCACCTCTACTCGTCCTGCTCCTTTCCGCACTCTGACCACGGTGACCACGACTGCGCCTCGAGAGGCGCGCGGGACGGGACGAGTGTGGCGTGGGGCGAAGAACAATCAGCCAATGAGCGCTCGGGGACGCGTGACGAGCAACGGACGGCCAACCGAGAGGCGGCGGACAGCCTGGGAGCTGCAGGACGTTCTCTGCGACGACCAAAGTCATTTCGGGTTATCGTTACAACGAGAGGGAGCTGGGAACATAGTACAGTGATCCCTCAACATTCGCGAGAGTTACGTTCTCAAAAAGCATCGCGAATGTCAAATCCGCGAATGTTGAATCTATCTTTTAATGAAAAAAAACAGATTAGCTTCCTCGATATCAAAAAACTGTTTAGAAAAGAAAGAAAAATATCTGAAAAGCAATTGCAGAAGAACTGGGTAAGCGCTACTACAATCAGAATTAACAATTAATATCCCAAAGAGAAGAAATAAAACAATATTTGAAAGTTTTCGAAGTTGAAAGGGTTTAGATACAATATTCGGTAATTTTTTTGATTCATCGCCCTCCTTGTTGTTCTAATACCCAAATACTTTGTATGGAAAGTTGATGCTTCTATTTCTCGATTTCGAAATTATTGGCATATTCGGAACTTGTTCGAATACTTTTGCACCAGAGCTTGTTGAAGTTTTAGACCGTCATTAACAGAGTTGACACTGACACAGGACGCAGTTTCTCTTCCGTTACTACATAACTAGCTGAATGTGGCGTCGCCGACGCTTTCAACCACCTTCGGTTATTGGACTTTTCTTTTTTTCGCCCTGAACTGGGACCGGGACGGCTCAGTGCATCAACCTGATGTCACTGCAGTCCCTCTGACCGGGAGGCCCTAGGTTCGAGTTCCGACAGCGGCAGGATTTTCGACACTAGCTTTTCAACTAGGTCGAATTCAGTAGCTGTCTGGAGGAGAATTCTAGCGGCCGGCTGCTCTGATCGGTAGTCTTCCGTGGTTTCTCCGATCAACACCAGGCGAATGCCGGAGCAGTGCCCTAACAAACGGGCCACGGACCGCGCACGATCTTTCCTTCCTCTTCCTTGTCCTATCCTCTCCCCTTACACACACACACACACTTACACTAACATGCACTACACTACCACACATGCCGGGAGACCGGTCGGGAGCTTACAGCTTGTCCCGGCTGGGGCGGTGCCCCGCGGGTGGGAGACACCTGGTTGAGGGGAAAACCCCGCTAGTCGACGGTAAGTTGGCGCCAGATCTCGCCATCCATCGGGGAAAAGATCACCGCCACCTCCCGAGAAAACACGCACTACACTTACGGGACTAATGACCAAAGTAGTTGACGCGCCCGGAAACACGAATCAATCAATCAATAAAGCCCTGAACTGGCGAAACTTTGGCAGAGGAACTTATAGTCGTGCCCTGGTAACGAAAAAAATGGATAAATCTTGGTCAAATCTATATCAAATTACTTCCTCTAATACGTTGTGTAGTCAGAATCCATATTTGGGGGTCCTTGACACCGAAAAGTTGATTGACGGCAAAATTCTGACGACCAAAAGCCTGACGGCAAAATTTCTATCCGTCTATCGTCAAAATGACACACTGTGCGGTGGCTGGAAAAGCACGTCGGTAGCTGAAGTCTACGTAGATGATTCTATGGCAAATAAAATGAATACGGCAAACAAAATATTGGAATCTGTAGAGCGTAATAAAAGAGTACAAAATTCCTTATCATTAACAGCGCATTCTACTACCGATGTCAATTTTGCTGAAGAGTCAACACAATCAGTGATAAATGTTTCTAATTGCAGTAATTTCACCATCAATTTTGTTAGCTAATAAATTCAGACCTAGTGTGCTATTATGACTGTGTTTGTCCTATCATAGTACAATTGTTTGATGTAGGTGACTCCATTAAAACTTCATTAAAAATGTGATTATGTTCGTTTAATTGTTTATACATGGCCTTCTGCGATGTACGATGTTAGAGCAATCGCAGACGGCCATGGTTTATGAATTTCGTTAACGCATTCATAAGTTTCAAATAAAACATAAAAATCTGTTCAAAATCTATTCTGAATATTTCCAGGTCGTAGAGAACGTACAGTCTACTACTCGCGTAGAAAGGTTATTATTCTACCCTCATTGAAGAAAGTACTATTAATAGTGCGGGATCGATCGATTCCAACCACCGTGCTCTTGGCGACTTGCGAGGCGCTGCGAGAACAGCGGCCGCCCCGCTTTCCCACGCTTCCCCCACCCGTCCCCCAACCCCCACCCTTGTCCGCGAGGCAAGCCGCCTTCTGCAGGGCCAGGCAAGATGCCTGTCGCCCGAGCAGGGTTCCTTGCGATCGCCAAAATGAAACAGCGGCACTGGAGATCGAGAACAGCTCCCTCCCACACCGGCCATGAGATGCTGGCCAGCCTGCATTTTCACACTAAACGCCACGTTTTACTCTAACTACCGCCTCCATCGTCTCCGTGGCTGCAATCCCTGTTTTGTCCGATTTGAATCCATTAATAGCTGCGCCATAACTATCTATCTTTAATCCATCGCATGCACATTGTTCTCATCAATAAATTATTACATAAATGTGTCGGCGTAAATTAACATTCCGGACAAGTACACACCTGTTTTAATGACTCCCCCCCCCCACACACACACACAGGCACAAAGTGTACGTTTCAGAGATGTCCATGACTCCAAGACAAAATACAAAGCATTTGGCAATGCGCATGTCACGATTTGACAGTTTGGGATGCGATCATAATATTTTCTTTTATAAATAAACAAACAGTGGCTCAACCAGAATGTTCCCAGGTTAAGTGACCATTAAAGTTGATATTTCCTTTAATACAATTTTGCATTTATCTGAATTTATAAGTAATTTTTGCGTTTATTTTTAATTAGAGTACAGATGTTTATAGTAAAAAAATCACTTCATTTATAATTTGTTTTCAAGATTATAGAAGAAGCAAAGGAAATATTTAAAATAAAATTTCGTGATAGTTTTTCAAATTGTACGATACAAGTATTTCTCAATTTTTAAACAGAAAACGTCGCCGGCCAGGCCTTAAAATGAATTTATAGCCACTGAACGAAAGTTCTACATATACAAAATTGGACCCTAAACTGCACCGCACCACGAGTTTTGACAACATATAAAATCTGTAGTTGAGACGCAGCGTTGTTTACGAATCCGGAGCCTCAGAAGAGACAAACCGCGGAGCCAGTGCCTGGCTCGGGGAAGAGCATCGCCCCCTCACACGTCCAACGCGTGTTCGCAACGGAACTCAATTTGTAGAAAGCAATTGGAACCGAGGGGCGGATGTTTCGTGATGCAAGATTAGCGGTAGATGTGCAAGTTAGTGTATTCGCAACTCCCAACTAAACAAATAGAATTTCGTGTAACTACATTAACTGAGCATATTATTCACCTGACGTATGGTTAATTTTTACCTTCATTCTTCCCCCTCGACTCCAATTTTTCACACGTCACACTTCATATTTTAAAAGTCTCATATACTTAGCAATAAAATAGTTCTAAGCAATAAACGAACGTTTTTGCCAGAAACGTAAATACTCATACGGGCAATGAGGAAAACTTTGTGAGGGTTACTTCCCAACAATACGTGAAAAAAAGCGGTCATGCTTTAAGGGCTGGACATTGAAGTTATTAGAAAATGTTATCCAGACTTCGCTCCGGACATAATAAGATAACACGTTTGCGCCTGTTCCACAAACCAACAGCGCCCTTCTATGACTTAGTATGTGAGGTTGAACGAACTGTGTCTCGCAGAGTGAAAGTTTGCCCCAAGTTTCAAGAAGAAAGAACGCCTGTCACCAGCAAAACAATTTGAAGCAGTCATCTACTTCGAGCCCTGTGAACAGGAAATTATGACATTTTGCCACAATTCCAATGTATTTAACAAAATTAAATTAACATCCTGTGCATATTAACATACCAACCATAATTGTGTCACGTTTTTGTATCATTAAAATATTTTCTTGTTATTGTGAATACTGACCTGTGTAACTAATGTAAAATCAAATATCGAATATGTAAAATACTGGAAAGTCGCTAAGAACCATAGGTTGATGCGACTATAATAAAATTTTAAAAATTTAAAAAGGAAGCGCGATAAGACAATGGTCTGTCAGATTGCGATGAAGTTACGTGTGAGCTGTATGAAAGAAGAGCACCCACGTGACTGCAATTGCATATGCGTCGCAAGTATACACACAGCGCTATTCCTAGTGCCGGATTTCCGAATCGCGGAAGTTAATTATGTCAATACGAGGCGTCAGAGAAGCGCAGTTTTTGCATTGCTTTGTTCAACAGAAAGACGAATCCAGGAACATTAGCAAACTCGTTGAGATGCTTTGTTCTGACCTGTCAATACCACAAATGTTACTAAATACGAAATACAAAATTTTACCTGTTAGTAATAGCTTGAAAACGTGAAACTTTCTGATGACGCCAAAACGAGTCATGAAAAATGGCTTTAAGTCATTTAGAAATTTTGCAAACTCCAAGCAAAATCATTGAATGAATATATATGGGGTAACGTGTTCAACGTGTATGTGGTAAACATATTAAAGCCGTTCCATGCTCATTAGTCATGACAGGCAGAAAATCACCGCCGCCTCCCGTGATAAAAAAGCATGCACAACACTTACGGCAGCTGTCACGATCGGAACCACGGGATAGTCATGAATGTAAGAAATGGTTACCGCCCGTTAAAATTCTGTTTCATTCGTATTTGTGCGCGAACAGACTGTCCGTAGGGGCATGCGCCAAGATAACACGAAGCGAGGGAAAGCAAAATCAGAATTACTTTGCCCTCACAAGACTTCGGAAAAACTATTAGTCTTCTTACATACTCATTTGAATCATTTACTTTAGTTGTGTTTCACTTAAATATATGCGGCGCATTTGTCCACAGGCAAATTTCATACCCGAAACTATCAGTAATTAAAACGCGAAGAAAATTCAAAACCCAACCAACTTCCATCACGGTAATCACAAATACAATATTTTTTCGCTCGGGCTATTAATCACAGTTACAGTACATTCTTATTTTTTCTCTGGCATTCGTAAAACATACCTGGAAATACTGCTCAGCTTTTATTTTTAATGGCAAAAATAAATGTTTTCATTTACTGCCTAACAACTTAATCCAGAACAATGTAACCATTGACAAGTTGCTAAAAAACATCGAATACAACGATTGTTAAATCAATTGATTAGAAAGAGGAATAATTATTTAAAATGCAAATCGTAAGCAAGAGTTTCAAGCAACACATAGCCAAATATTATTTGATACTAGCGTCAATGTTTTATATTACGTGTTTTAAGACATCACGAACCAACAGGAAAATCAACTTATCAATGTACACATTAATAAGACGAAAACCACAAAACAAGAAAACACTAATTGCCCCGCGACATCTTCGCGGGAGCCGACAAACCACCTACCTCCCAATACCAGCTTCCCAGAGAACCGGCAGACACAGCCACACAGATCGGCAGACACAGGCACACAGACCACCACACGTCAGGCACCTGCTCACACCACGAACCACACGGAACTGAGACGGCCCACTTCCCACAGTCCGTACCCGCGCTCGCCGTGCAGTGCCACCAACCTCGTGAAGACGAATTTAACCCTTTATAGGTCGGGTAACTATTTCTCCGAAATTATTTTAATTTATCTTTTAATTGTTTAAATTTGATCTTAGAAATGTGAGAAAAATATTAATTTGTGATTTGTTTAAATATAAAGTGAGATAAATACGAAAACGATGTGGTCGTATAAACGACCACAATCCATTTAGGGCCATGCATTACACTATGGATTGTGGTTGCATACGGAATCACCTCGTATAATTACTGAATAAAAATCTTATATCCAGCCATAAATAAACTTGTGCATGTTCTTTACAAAATAGAAGAAACACGTAGGAACAGACGTGAAGTACAAAAAGCAAGATATTTGAAAACAAATAGTGCAAAAAATAAGTAGTGAAAATCAATATGATATACATTTACAAACAAAAATCTAAAATAATAAATCATTGACTAAGGAAAACAATATTGAAGGAAACGTGGGCTGCTGGAGTTCATAAGCTGCGTTATTAGCGTCAGGTCATCTGCATTGGAATCCCCTCTATACTCCGAATCTAACGCCGCATCATCATTCTCGTCAATATTCCCAAGAAACTGTTAAATTCTTATTAGAAACTGTTAAATTCTTATTAGACCATGGGTTCACAACTGTGACAAACTCCAAATTTTACCCATTCTGTAAGATAGCACACCACTAGTAACAAGTATGAGTGTTACATTATACTACGCAAATATACGTAAACACTGAAGAAATGTAAAAATATAAATTATTGAAATATTTTCTAAGTCACAGATATTCGGAAAGCCAAATCTATTTAGCAATAATCTTACATTATTAGACAATAAATTTAATTGTTCAAAACAGTTTTTAAAATTCATATTTTCACAGAACAAAAAAATATTTACGATTGTGTACTTACTCCTGACTACACCCTTGAAAATATAAATTAACCTAATTGATGTAAAAATGGAGTATATTATGAATAAATCTATTGCAATACTAAAAAACATCACAATAAACAATAATAAATAAGTAATAAACCTCTGTTCTCGAAAAACTCTGGAAACTCGAAACACGAAAAATCACTTCTCAACGAAATGCTCAAATGAACACTCCGCGACAGTGCCTGTTTGCATTGTGGTCGCGACGACGACCACATGCATGGCCCAACAGTAAGATTTCTAAGAATTATTGGGATCACGCTATCTGCAACAACCGCATTACATCAAAAAAAGTCTCTACAATGTGAAATTTGTAATAAGGATGAAAATTGTTTGGTTTAGTTAAGCAAAAACGGCCGAAAAACATGTAATCGCAGAGAGAACCACAATCCTATAAAGGGAAGGAACATTATTTCAATAAGGGCAATATTTTGCTTTGATTTAACAATGAGTAACGGAGAAGTAATGAAGTTTCATGAAAACAATTACTTCCAAGCAGTATAAGAATCGGTTTTCCCCATCATGAGGCGAATTTAGTGCCTCGGGGAACACGTGTTGCTGCTTTCAGCATCTCCAAGAATTCCGAATGAATGCGGGGATGAGCACACCATCGCCGCATTGTGCAGGCGGCCGTGGGTGGAGGGTGGGGGGCCGGCTCAGAGCTCCGCCCTGAGGATGAATGTGAGGACGGATGGGGAACGGAGAATCGCGCGCTGCCCACGGCGGTATACTGCGGTGCTGCGCTGGCATTCTCCTGGAAATGATCGGGAAAACCACTGACCAGACCAGCGGTGTCAGAAAATTGGACTCCGATAGTCATCTATAGGGAGCGGATTTTTATGCCCTAAGAAAAATCTTGAAATATGCTTTTAAAAATATGCATTTATGACCTAAAAATTCTGAAATATGCGCTTTAATATGCACTTAAAATTAACAATATTTCGTTTCTTCTGCAAACCTGTCTTCACAAAATTCTTGGAATGAAATGAAAATTTGCTTGAAATGAAAAGATATATCTTTTGTGAAAACGAAATATAATCTACCCTACTTCGCGAGAGGAAGAATCGAAGTAAATATTCACCTTATTGAAGTACATTGCATGTCGTGTTGAATTTCTTCTGACTGGTTTAAAAAATATGGTCTCAAGAATTATCCCACATTCGCCCGATGGATGGAAGCGAAGCCTGGAAGAAGCACATGGAAACTTGGAAGAATGTCTTCATTTGAAGTAAATCTGTCTGTGTGTACTTTTACACATGTCGATATATTTGGATAATTTTAAACTAATAAATAAACAATGAATGAATGAAAACAATTGGAATTTCGGAGCCCCTCCCCTGGCTACGTGCGTGGCGCGCGTCTCTCGTGCGGAGCGAGGCGAGGTTTTGGGCGTGCTGCTCGACAACGTCTCCGCTGGCACGCGCACGCTCGATATCTTGCTGCCAAGATGAAAACCAGGACTCTTCTCCCTTTTTTTTATTTATTCTAGCTTGGCCATTGGCCCTCTGCAGCCGCATAACATATATACAATAGTAAAGAGATGTATTAGAGACAATATTCTAGTTTTAAATATAATACAATTGCGTGTTTATATGATTTGTCATGAGAAAAGACTCATCGGTTCTAGTCTATAGGGGATCGAAAAATTCTCTTGGAAGCTTTCTTTTTAATCTTTTGCGATGAGGATTGTGTTTACCTATATGAAAGTGAATGGCTGAAGGGATCTTTAATATTTTAGAATGGAATTTTGTGGCTAAGAGGGAGAAGTGGACGGGGATAGGTGTAATGCCAAGTTCAATATGTAACTGCGCATTTGGAATGTACCAGGGAGCTTTAGTGATGGTCCGTAGGAATCTATTTTGATAAATTTTCATTTTGTTTATGTTTGTTTTGGCTGCGGCAGCCCAGACTGGGGAAGCATAAGAAAGTATGGGTCGTATCATTGCTTTGTAGAGGCGAGTAGCCTCATGTAACTGTAGGAGGACTCTTCTTCTGAAACCTCTTCTCCGCTCTCCTCATCTCCACGTTCGCCTCTAGCGCCGCTCATTCACCGCGTGCGTGCGCCCCTTGTGGGTGGGTGCCCGACTCAAACGTAGACATTTTATTATTGACCAAAATACAAAATATATAGATACATAAAGTATGAGACACTGATGTTGTCTGGTATCAATGTTAATAATAATAATAATAATAATAATAATAATAATAATAATAATAATCAACATTTCCCAAGATGATAAATGCCGCATTTGCCAGGAGCAAGTAGAAACCATCGATCATATTGTCTCAGCTTGTCCAATCCTAGCAAAGACCGAATACATGAAAAGACATGACAGGGTGTGTAGCTACCTCCACTGGCAGATCTGTACCGCCCTCGGAAGTTCCAAACACATGCCCCAAGTGGTACGAACACTCACCAAAACCGGTGACGTCTGTTGGATTGTATACGATATTGTACGACCAACAAATTCAAACTGATCGCACGATAGCGGCAAACAAACCGGATATAGTTATCCGGGATTTGGCGAAAAAATCGTGTTTACTTATCTATGTTGCTGTACCTTGCGATCAAAACGTCGTTACCAAGGAGGCAGAGAAACGTCTTAAATACAAGAGTTTGGAAATCGAGAACAGCCGAATGTGGGGCGTAAAAGCACAGGTCGTCCCGATAGTTATCGGAGCTCTGGGATTTGTTCCGCAAAATTTGAGTAAGAACTTGTCTAAACTCCCAGGTAATTCAAAAGACTGGGAAGTGCAAGAAATTGCTTTGTTTGGAACCGCCTACATTTTGCGTTAAGTATTGTAGAGGCACTGATAGTCACCGGATCTGCTCCTTAGGTAGCTGGTTGCAACCTGGAGTAGATGTTATATTCAGCCGACTCATAACATCTTTAGTCTTGATGTAATGGCAAAATAATAATAATGTACTAATAATATAGATACATGTAGCCATGTATAATGCTTCCTTTTATGAATTTGCTCTTACTAAATTGTGTAATAATTCTTTATTGTGTTCGATCTTACGTCTCAATTTTTTGGCCATGCGATCTGTTGTTACAGTGAAGAAACTAGTCAACGATAGGTCCTTTAGTGGTATTAAAATATGTCTTTTTATTTTCAATCAATGAAACAAAATTAATTCGTATATCTAAATAAAACTCAGCATAAAAATCACTGATTTGTTTATGTAGGTCTCGCAATACTCACTATTAAACGCAAATAAATATTTTTGAACGTAATATGCCCCTCTATCTACTAGGGAATGTCTTCCTCGAACCACCTTAAGGTCCGATTAAATTAAGAAGCTGATTGACAGTTCTGTGTGACGTCAGGACGCCTCTCCCGTTTCCATGGCAGCTGCCAACCAGAGAGACAAAACGTGACGTGTCAGGTCGCTCAGTTGCCTCTGCCAGTGCCCTCTGGAATTCCAGAGGGCACTGCCTCTGCCGAACACGGGGAACATTTGAGCATCGCAAGCGACTTCCCTGCCGCCACGCCGCCCGCGTTTCTGCCTGTGCTGCGCGCGCAATGTGTACTGTGTTGTGATGAGTTGCGTTGAGGTTGGGCTTTTGTCGTATTTTTTACACTTTTACACGTATTTTTTGAAGTGTTTGTTTTCGTGTCCTGGTAACACGTGCTCAGTGGTTTGCGACCTGGCAACGTCGCTCCCCTCCACTCACAAATGTCAAACACCTTCTTAATTTAATCGGACTTTAATACAATTCGTGCGAGGTGTTTGCGTCCGCTCCGCCTTCGGGTCGCGCAGAACAGAGCATCTTTCCAATCCCCGACCTGATCGTCTTTGACATCTGGGCGGACGCCACCAATTCCCGGCGGAGCTGTAGCGGCGAAAATTTCGATTTCCCCCCCTCCAGTTGCCCTGAAGAGGCGGGAATTTATTCAATTACGGGATTACATTGCACTCCAGCCGATTTGGCTTATGGAGTTAGGGAGGGCTGTTATCTTAAAAATACTAGCTTACAACTGACTTAATACTAACTTAAAACTATTACATGGGTGGCCTCTTTGGTTTCCCTAGCTTTATTTACAGATATTACATTTTTGTTTATAGAGTTCTTAAGAATGTTCTTGTTCTTCTTTTCATTTTTATGACATTCACTCACTCCTACAACTATATTTACAACTCATTCTCTCACACATTCATTCTCGCATTCATGCGCACTAACACTACATTTTACGCTATAAACACTGTACATCACTTTGCTCGCCACGGCGCCGACTTTGCTCAAGCGTCCGTGGCGCCGCGACGTCTTCGGCCCCGGGCGGCCCAGGCCCGGCGTGGCGCGCGTCCGCGCCGCCCGCGCGGTTGCCGGCGTCGGTGAGCGGCGACCGCCTCCCACGCACTGCCTTCTCCCCCGTGTCGCACAGCTCGGCGAGCTTGTGCGGGGGAAGTGCGCGGAAGGTGAAGGCGACGTGCAGGGGACCCTTTCTTCGGTGGATGGCCCTGTGCACGCCGCAGGATGCGCGGAGCGGACGGCCGTAGCGCCCTCGCGAGCGCCGTTTCGGCCCGCCGCTGCAGCTCCTCCGGGAACTGGCGGCGCACGCCCAAGGTCTCGTAGACGTCGGCGGTTTTGGGATGACGGTCAGAGCGGAGGCTGAGAAGATGAGGGCGCGCCGCCAGGCCATTGTTTGTAGGCGAGTACAAAATTATTTATTGTGGTACAAAATTAGTAGACAAATAGAAGAAAATAATTGGCTAGTTCGATTTGACGTGATGACTAGTGTGGGTGGCTTGGCAGGCACTTTTGCTTCATGCCGCACGCAATTTTTTCTGTTTTTCGATTGCATTATCTCCGTTGGAGGACCAGATAAAATTTTGAAAAAAATACTCGTGAAAGGTGACTATAATAGCAAACCGCTGTGTACATTTCAACTTCCAAGTGTGACTCCAAGGGGATTTAAAAAAATTTGTCAATATGTGCAAAAAGTGTATCTTTTGCAACCGTTTTTTAATTGTTTATAGGTGAGTACAACATTTTTAATTGTGGTAGAAATTTAGTACATAATTAGTAGACAACAATGGGTTAGGTGATTTTGAATTTCTGAAAAGTGGGGGTTGTAGGTTGACGTCAAGCTAGCACTTTTGAATGTCGTTTTTTATTGGTTTATAGTTGAGTACAATTTTTTTTATTTTAGTACAAAATTAGTACTTAATTATTTCAAAATTATAGGCTAGTTAATTTTGAATTTCTGACAAGAGGGGTGTAACGTTTCGCACAATTCCAATGTTTATTTACATTTTTTACATTGTTATTTGATAAATAAGAAACATATGATGTACCGAGGTTGTTAGAGAATGAGGTTAGCAACGGATATATTGATGAGATATATAGAGAGAATTGAACGAAAAACGTGTTCTAAAGAAATGTGTGAAATCTATTTGTACAAAGTGAGAAGGTACAGTATTGAAGTACATTGTTCAAATAAATGTAAATAAAAACAAAAATAAAAAAGAATTGAAGTGTTACTACTAAAAAAATAAGTAGTTACAGTAATTGTAACGACAGATGCAACAAAAAAAGTGTTGGCAGAGTGTAACGTTACAGGGGGTTGCAGCTTGACGGAGGTCGCAAACACCTCGCACGCGTACGCCCACAGGGGGCGCACGCACGCGGTGAATAAGCGGCGCTTGAGACGAACATGGAGATCAGGAGAACGGAAAACAGGTTTCAAAATAAGGGTTCTGGTTTTCATCATGGTAGCGAGATATCGAGCGTGCGCGTGCCAGCGGAGACCGCTGTGAAGCAACGCGCCCAAATACCTCGCCTCGCTCTGCCACGGGAGACGCGCGCCCGCCAAGCTCACCGTTTCGGCCCTCTTACGAGTGAAGTCGACAGCTACGCATTTCTCCAGGTTCAGAGCGAGTCGCTTCCTACTTAACCAGGCAGGAAAAGTGGCGAGACAGTCGCTTAAGTACTTTACAGACTGCCTTCCGTTCGCCGATTTCGCGTAACACGCAAAATCATCCGCGAACATCAGGAGCCCGCAGCGTTGAATACCACTCCTTTTATCAGCAGGAAGCGGCGCGTCATTAACGAACAAGCCGAAGAGAGTAGGAGAGAGAACGCTCCCCTGAGGCAGCCTGCCTCGGCACGTCTGCGGGACGAATGTACGTTGTTACCGCGCACTCGGAACTGCCTGTGCGAGAGAGAACTCGCGATCAATGTGACATAGCAATCGCTAATCCCCGACTCCGCGAGGCACGAGAGCAAGCCCTCGTGCCACACGGAATCGAAGGCCGATCGCATGTCGAGAAAGACCGCAGGCATAGAATGCCGTCTTTCAAGGGCGAGGCCGATCTCCGTGCAAAGCCGCGTTATCTGCTGCGCGGAGCTGTGACCAGCTCGGAAACCAAATTGTTCATCTCGGAGAAGGTTGAGACGACGTATTTCCTGTTGCAGACGCGACAGAATCAGTCTCTCGAACAACTTCCCTAGGATTGAGAGGAGACTAATAGGTCTATAACAGCTTGGGAGTAGTTTATTCTTGCCAGGTTTTGGAATAAGCGTGATGGTCGCAAGGCTCCACGCCTTCGGAAAATATCCGTTCGCCAGGCACGCATTCAGAAGCTCGAGTGAAAACTCGACTCCGACGCCCTGCAAAGCTCGCAGCTGCGACGCCGCGACTCCATCCGGCCCGCTCGCCTTTCGGCGATTGATTCGACGAAGTTCGGCTTTCAGCTCGCCCTCCGTCTCACGGCCAGCCGAGGAGCGAGGGGACGGCCGACCAATGGCGCCGCAGCCGGCCGCGCGCTCCATTGGCCCGTCACCTGAGGCGGTGGCGGCCAATGGCAGCGCAGCGGCGCCTGATTCAAACGCGCGGAACTGCAACGCGAGCGGCGTGCACAGGGCCTTCCACACACCATAGCCCGCTAGTATGCTTTAAAAGCCTCGGCGCTTTGTCCACCTCCTTGTTATAGCTAAAAGTTCCGCTACTGACCACTGGCGCGCTGCTCGCCGACCATTCCTCGATCTGCTGCTGCACTTAAATATACGGAGATACGCATTACAAACACAGAACTTTTCGATTTACAGGCTTTGAATTCAAGTATTTAGGCATCTCCATTACTTCTTTAGTAACAGCAGCAATGTTCTTCACGACCTCTGATAAAAAAATGTTCACAAATTATGTCAATGATCGTTATTAAATCTGCGCTCTTGTCACATGCAAGGAAACTGTTTTTTTGCAAAGCTGCCTTAATATATTTTGGAAGGTTTCTTTTCACAACAAAGTTTGGAAGTTGTGGTACAGCTTTCACAATAAATTGCTCTACCACATATAACCTTCAGGGTTATTTAAAGATGAGACTGATTTGTTTATTTATTTAATAACCACCCATGTTAATTATCTTCACATTGTAAATAAATATTCACATACATTCTTGATGTTTCTGAACGTTAAAAATATGTAACCCTTACTTGGGCAACTTAACAATTCAGTTTATTCTCAAAATTCGATACAAATCTTGAAAAAACACTCACAAATAGCACAAACAATTTTTGTTTACGTTCAATAAAAACTTACTGGCTCCATGTACTGGGAATGATCGTTTGAGACAGCTTTGGATATTTCTCGTATTGTAACACTTGTCAATCAAAAAGTGACATTTTCTCCCAAACGTCATTGGTTATCACGAGATGTCCGTTTGTTGATTTTTATTTCTGTTTGATTTATTGTTCTATCATTGTTGCGGACAACGCAAAGAATTAGAAATAATGTCTGCATTGTACTTTAGTTGCTCTTATTGAAAATCTTTAATAGTTTTTTCTTGTACCTCCATGAGAGCGCCAATATGAATTTCGCTAGTCGAAAGTAATTTTATGACTATTTCTAGGTCAGAACGTTTTTACCAGGGCAATAGTGATTTGGAGTACTTTTTTGAGTGAACTTTCCTGAGTATTATTTAGAGCGGCGTCAACATTTATTTATAATAACGTTTGAATCAGCCGGTCGTCCGTTTTAGAACTAGTTTCTTCCAGTTATTTAGCGATTATTTTTTCACGAACACTTCTATTTTGAATTTTTACTTTTTTGAGCGTGTAGTATAGATTAAAGAATAAATATAGTTTGAAAATATAAAAATAGATAGTATAAAACTGATAAAATAATAGTTTTCTATTTTTTTTCGTTTTCATCCATTGTCTTTAAAAACCTTAAATACATTATGTGCATTATAGTTCTCTTTAAACGCCTAAATATACAGGTAAATATTAGGAATAATTAAGAATAAAAATTGAATTTTATACGTCAAGAAGAATACTGGCTCACTAACCAAGTAGAATTCACGCATGCTACGTATTTGAGGGTTAATATGAAGTATTCACTCCACAATTTCTTTTAAGCAAACTGCACAGTGAAATATAATTTCAGTACTGTTTAGTATTACCACTAACATGAGTTTGCAACGCCTCATATCACTGTAAGTGACCAAAATTGCCAGAAATACGTGCATTTTCATAAGCATTAAAACGGCCCGAAGGTCTCGCGAATGGTCGGCGACCAGCGCTCCAGCGGCCGCAATGTGAAACTTCGTCTGTTCGCCAACTTCCATAAGGATCGGCGAAGTGCCGCGGCTGTTAGGCATACTAGCGGGCTATGCACAGACGAAAGGGTTCGCAGCGCGTCGCCTTCACCTTCCGCGCACTTCCCCCGCACAAGCTTGCTGAGCTGTGCGACGCGGGGGAGCAGGCAGTGCGTGCGAGGCGGTCGCAGCTCACGAATGACGGAAACCCGCCACGCCGGCCTGGGCCCGAAGACGTCGGCGAACAGCAAAGAGTAAAAAGTGTATGTAGTGTAGTGAAGTGTGCATCAATGTGAATGAATGAATGAGTTTGCACATATAGCGTAAGTATGAACGCGAGAGTGAATGTACAAAAAGAAAAAAAGAAGAGAAATATGAACAGTAATAAGAACTTTTAAAACAATTTCCATTACTGTATATAATTTTTACATAACTGGACGGTGTTATGAATCAACCAGCTATGTGACATGATACAAGTTTTGAGATAATCGTGTTCAAAGGTTTTACTACATTTTCAGCTCTAAAAACTGTAATTTATTTATTTCTGGCTTGATATTCACGGAACGAGAATCCGCCATTAGAGTTATGCAACAATCTCTTAAGCGCCGAGCGAGGGCACTTGTTAATGCGTTTTGGTGTAGGATATTTTGATTTTTTTATGTGATGTTTTTTTTCTCTAATTGGACAAATGTTTAAAATAATATTTAGAAAGAACCAGAATTGGCTGGTTTCTTTGCAGGTCAGTAATTGTACGTTCAATTGTATTTGCCGAATGATGGAGTAGATCAAATTGCAAACAAAGCAGATGTGAAGAAGAAAATATTTTGTTATGTATCAAGCAGCTAAGCGCCAAGATAAGGCGCATAGACTGTTGATGCAAAATGACGTATCGTAGTCTGTGGTTCTACACGTGATGCAATTATTACTTGTTTTGTCACTTATATACATAAAATTTAAAAATTTACATGAAAAATGAAATTATTAATACAACTACTCACGAAAAACGGAAGAGGCGCCCATTCTTCAGGGATTAATATGAAGACCCGTCTTCGGGGTCACAAGAAGAAAGTCCTTAAAGGCCAAAAGGCGGATGAGGCAGCCCTTCTTACGGGGTTGATACATAAGAGAGGATGCTGGGGTCCCCAAAGAAGGCAGCCCCTTCACCCAACACACCCAACGTAGGGTTGGTAGCCCAACTTGGGGATCTTTTCTTACTCACAAACTCCAAAGGAACTGCCGGACGCAAAGGAAGACGACCTTAGCAATAAATAAAGGACGAACGAAGAATGGGATCTCGGAAAGACTACGTATAGCAGCATGGAACGTCAGAGGGATTTTAAATAAAGAAATAGAATTAGAAAAACAATTGATTGAAATGGATGTAGATTTTGTAGCTTTATCTGAAACTAAAAAGAAATTAAAAGGTACAATACAATTAGAAAAGTATCTAATGATCTATAGTGGTGTCCAACAAGTAGAGAGAGCCTCAGCAGGAGTTGCTATACTTATGAAAAATAAGTAAAAAATAGAATAATATCATACACGTTTGTAAACGAATGAATAGTAGAAAGAGGATACATGACTATAATAGCAATATACGCTCCAGAAGAAGGAAGGAAAGAGAAAACAATTGAATTCTATGAAAGATTACAGGGGGTAATAAATCAAGTTAACAAAAATGATTATTTGATGGTTTTAGGAGATTATAATGGGAGAGTCGGAAATAATCCTATCCCTAATATAATTGGAACAGAGGGCGAACAAATTTTAAATCAAAACGGGCATACATTAATAGAATTTGCAGTATTGAATGAATTAACAGCAACAAATACATTTTACAGACACCGAAATATCCATAAATATACATGGACTGCAAGAGGAAGTGCTTCTGTTATAGATTATGTACTGGCAAACAAAAAGACATAGGCTCTAATAAGTGACACAAGAGTGTTTAGAGGTCCGGATATCTCAACAGTCCATTTCCTAGTCATCTCAACATTACAACCACCTAAAATATTTATTTATTTGTCAAAAAAACAGTAAAAACTGTATTTGACGTGTGGGGAAAGATATTTATCTGCGCACATTTTCTTGAGGCCCAGAATGTAAAAAAAATAGAAAACGAAAAAATGAATTTAGAAAATAATTATTTTAGAAAAATGAAAATATTTCAAAAAATGTTTGTTCCCGAGTTATAGAAAATCAATTTCAAAGGTAAATGAACTACAAGCAAAAGGAGTGCTCAACAACACGTGCGCACAGTGAAGCTACATTTACGTCCAGAAGCAAAACAAGGGGCCATCTCAGCATTTGCTCAATGAATCAGGGAAACTGGATAAAAACCTGATCGAGATGGGGGTCATTGACCCGGAAGCTGAAATACATTACTTGTTACAGGCGTATTAAATATTTTTTTAAAATGTATACAATACAAACGTAAACTAATTCAGTATATATCATTGTTTTATTACAATAAACATTATTTTTCTTTTTGACGATCAGTATAGTCTCTAATTGTATAGAAATAGTTTTGCAGCAGAAAAGATTTTACTTTTAACTTAAATCTGTGTATTGACTTTAATTGTTTAATGTCATCTGGCAATGCGTTGTGAAGTAACGAACATGTACGTATTGTATGTTGATTTCTTGTACTGAGCTGTTGAATCTGACACTTGATGCACGTGATTTCTACGGCGTGTGTTATAATTATAAATATCAACATTGCATGAAAATATGTTCCCTCCGTTAAGTAGGTCATTTTTGACAAATATTACAGATTCGTAAATAAATAGACAAGGCAATGGTAAGATTCCAAGCTCAATGATGCACATTACTAATAAACAAGAAAATAGTATCGAAACTTTCAAAGTGCACCTTCTTCAAGACCAAAGCATCAAAATGCTCTATTAGTCAAGATTGAATATAAAATTACAATGTACACCAACTAGTAATGACATCAATGAAGACTGGAGAAATATTAAACAGATACTGACCATCACTACATTTGAATCATTAGGTAAAAGAAAAATAAGTATACGAGAAAGGAGCTTACAGTTTGGGACGAAGGAATTAAACAACTAATAGATGAAAAGCAAGAAGCCTACTTAAAAACATTGAAAACACCAAATAGTTTAGATTTAAGAATTGAATATAAAAGTAAAACTGCTCTTGAGAAATAAAGTACGAGAAATAAAACGTCGAAGTTGGGAGAGATATATAGCAGATCTAGAACATGACCTACATGGAAGGCAAGATAATGCGTACAAAATTATAAAAGAATTAAATAAGGATGAAAAAGATACTCTAAGAATTTATCCCATATCAGAAACAGAATGGTTAGATAATTTTAAAAACCTCTGGACGAATGATGAAGCTGATGCACTGTTAACGGAACCCACTGGCAATGTAGACAACATTGATATGCAAGAACTTGGAAGAAGTACTTAAAGCTAGTAAAAATAAAAAATCTGCAGGTACAGATGACTTGAATGTAGAGCTAATAAAGTATGCAACCCTACAGTTTAAACTAAGATTATTAGCTTTCATAAATACATGTTGGCATGAAGGATATGTTCCGGACGAATGGAATAAAGCGTATATCTCTCCTATATATATAAAAGGTGACAGAACATTATGTGCAATTATAGAGGAATAAGCTTATTGAACTCTTGCTACAAAATCTATGCTAATATTATAGGAAGAAGACTAAAACCTATAATGGAAAACAAAATCTCAGAAGCCCAACATGGATTTAGGAGAGGAAGATCTTGCAGTGACTGTATATTTACAATAACCATATTAACTGAGAAAAGACGCGAACAAAATTTACCAACCTTCTACCTGTTCATCGACTATGAGAAGGCTTTTGAGAAAGTTAGGAGGACACTACTATGGAAAACATTAAAAAAGAAAGGAGTACCAAAACATCTAATAAGAGCTCTATAGAGCCTGTATAGAGAAAATGTAATAAAAATAAGAACAACAAAAAATGGAAAACAAAATGCAATCATTAGTCAAGGTGTAAGACAAGGGTGCCCACTGTCACCTACCTTATTTAACACATATCGACGAAGTCATAAATGAGTGGCTACAAATTTTAAATAGACAATTTATAGTAAATAATGTAAATATTACCACAGTATTGTTTGCAGATGATCAAGTTGTTATAGGCTCCACAGAAGACAGTATCCAAGAAGCAATATATAAATTAGATAATATAGCTGAGCAATTTAATATGATTGTATCAATAGACAAAACTAAAATCATGGCATTTAGGGGTTGTGAACCTATAAGAGCCAAAATAGCCCTTGGAAATAATACAATAGAACAAGTAAATGCATTTAATTACCTTGGCTACAAAATAACATATCATAAAAATAATGATTTACAAGTAAAATTAAACAGATGTAGACACTTCTGTGGTACAATAGCTCGAACTTTGAAAACTAAACTGAAACTCTACAAAACAATGGCCCTACCCATGCTATTATACGGAAGTGAATGTTGGGCATTAACTAAAGAACAAAGTAGAAGATTAGAATCAGCTGAAATGATGTTTCTTCGAACCGTAGCAGGTTATACTCTTCTTGATCACAAGAAAAGTGAAGAAATTAGAAATGAATTAAAAATTTTAAGTGTGAATGACAATATTGAAGAATATACAGAAAAATGGAAAAACTTGTATTAAGAATGCCCGAAGAAAGAATAGTCAAATTGCCTTAAACTACAAGCCGAAGGGAAGAAGAAACATGGGAAGACCACTGAGAAGATGGAGTGAGCAATTTTCAGGAGCCGGAACAGACTGAAAAAGTCTAATCCTCGCAGTTGATGATGACTCACGAAAAACAGAAAATAATGAAAATTAACTGAACAATTGTCAAAATTTTATTGGATCAAGAATTTTTCATGAGCTTCTACACTAAATTCCAAAGGCGGTAAACACACGACTCCTGGACCTAGCCTAGTTGACTGTCGTCTACTTTCTCTCTTTCTTTTTACTTTGCTGTCTCTGATTTCACAGGCAATGAACCAAGCTTTTGCTTCATTTGACCAAATACTAGAATATTTTTCACTCAATTTTCCTATCTTGAATTCTGGCTTTCCCATTAGTAGCGAGGGTTCGAATAATTTTGTAACTACACATTTTTCTAACACTAAGTTAACTCAGTGAAGGCAAATCAACGATGTATTCACTTTTCCTATCGGTTAGTGTCTAAAAACGTTGAATTTTTAATGCACATATTTATACATTTTACCCGAAAGTACAAATATTTACATATTTTACTCGTAAGTACACATTTTTACATCTATATGAATATTTCCATTTTCTGCAGTTTGTTGCATAATTCCTTTGTCTTGTTTGTTTTCTGATAAAGCTATTGCATCGCGTTAATATGTGCCTGTTGATAAATACGAGCGAAAAACAAATGGGAAAGGCGCCTATGCCTTCTATAAGTTTCTGTGAGTTAGTTTTGAGCGCGAGTGTCGCATATAGGACAGATGACCGCTTAGGAAGAAGTTGACAATAACACGTGGAGCAGGCGATATCGCGCCCATCTTTCAAAAGGTCTCCCGTGACCTTGACAAGGCTCGCCACGTCCTCTGCGTTCAAGCTGCGTGGGGCCAGAGATCTTCTCTGTTCATTGAAGCGCGAAACTACACAAACATGGGCGGAATATCTGGCGCTTACCTGCGTCATGTGAAATTAAGAACAGATTCGAAGATCTAGGCTTATAGCCGGTTGTTGCGAAACATAAAATCCCTGATGTGACTAATGGCGTTTACATTTTTCACTAATTATAAGGCTATTTTTACAGATTTGGTGCCAAAATTTTGTGTACACTTAGTGCATGGTCCAATGCAACTGATGGCGTCCATATCTAATTTTTTTTTCAAAAATGGCGCTCAGCCGGTTGATGCGTAACCCCGTCCAACTAGCCTTACCCAAAGAGGCTCTGCGTAAGATAGTTTTTAAGCAGTATTTTTAAGAATCCCGCGGTGCACAAGCCTAATCGGCTGCAGCCCCAAATTGCATCCGAACAATGAATCAATTCCCACCCCTCTGGGAGGGAGGTGGGGGGGATTGGAAGCAAAGGGGCTTCGCGGGGGGGGGGGGAGGGGGGCCCGTCACTTCCGGCCACAGCACTCGCAGGGGAGGGGGCGAAATAATTTGGTATTACATTGTATATTATTTTTTAAATGTATGTATATTTATTGTATTATGTATATAATTACTAGAGACCGGAAAAATATGTAGTATTAAACGTCAATATATGTACATAAATATGTAATGAAAACAGTAAGAATATGTAAGAAATATGTAAAATCGGATATAATATGTAATATTAAAATTCTGTAATTAAAAACCATTTACATAGCAAGAAATTACATTTAGAAAAACTGCTCACTTTACATCACCCAACTTTCTCGTCAGTAGCAAAACCTTAATATATTGTAATCCAGGACAGTAGTTTAGCAGCGAGACAAGTCGCAATAGAAGCTATCGCACTAACTGGCGAGATCTACCATCAGCAAACATACACTAACATAGCATCTTCATCGAAGTGTTACACGTCGCCAATCACAATTTTTTTTCGGAAATTAAGGTTACAGGTCACAAAAGGCGGTGGCAATAATATTTTGGATTTCCCCAATAATGTAAGAAAAATTCTGATTTAAAAAATAATACATCTTTTCATGAAAAATATGGAATTAAAGTAAAGAAAATTGATAAAATGAGAAAATTTATTGTGAAAACAGCAAAATATGTAAAATATGTAATATAGTACTAAATATGTAAAAATATGTAACGAAAAAATTGGATATTGTGTTAGGAGGGCGATGATTCGCCAAGATTGCAATTTTGAAAACGGTAAGTAGAAAGACAAAAAATATGTAATTACATAAAAATCCGGTCTGGACAGTTCGGTGTTCACAGTTGAAACACACGCACGCACACACACACACACACACACACACACACACACACACACACACACACTCCTTCTCACTCTCCACTCTCTCCCCCTCTCCCCCCTCTCCTCCTCTCCCCCCTCTCTCCCCCTTTCTCTCTCCCTCTCTTCTTAGTTATTGGTCTAAAATAACCCATAATTTCAACTTTTGATTGCCGTTAGAAACCTTAAAAAACGTTGCAATTTACCAGATATCTTTACGGTTCTGGCATGTGATGGCGTATTGGTTGTTTTTTAAATCAAGTTTTGTTAATTCGAAACATTACTCTGTCTACAATGATGAAACAGGGATACTGTGTCTGGAAATCTAATACTTCTATCGCATATTATTTTCTCCCTCTCTCCCTCTCTCTCTCTCTCCCTCTCTATTTCCATCTCTGTCTCCCTCTGGATGGATGGATGGACCGATGGATTTTTGAAATACCATAATTAGATATGCTTTGAACCTTGTGTGTTAACAAACGAATTAAACAATTGTTCTATAATGTAAATTTTAATGTCGTGAGAGATATTTAAAAAAATAAATTTATGTAATTTTTCAAAACTCAAAAGAATCCGTTAAAAGGGCGTTTATGATATGTCATACAGGGCACTCGTTTAAAAAGTTTGAAGAAAGAATTTGAAGTGGTTTTTAAGATAATATTGTTTTAAATATTTACTAGTATTGCTCATATTCCAACCAAACGTCCTCGAAAACTAATAACATTTTCAAAAACTGTTGTTAACATAAATAAAATAACAAGAATAAAATATCAAGAACGGAATTCATTTCAAGAAAAAATTGCTATCTGCAATATTGAAGTTGCAAGAAGACGCCAAAAAAAACCAACTTTTGCAGTTTTCAAAAATTAAGAGATTTCAGTGAAAATCGATCCTATCCCGTCTTTACAAGTGTATTTCACTCTATTCTTAAAAAGTTAAAAATGTTTAATTTTTGAGAAAATTTTCTAAATGTCCCAGAGGCTTCTTGAAAAGTACCTTTAACATTTAAAGAACGTTTCTCAAGCAGAGTCGTGCGGGCCAGATCAGCTAGGGAATATTCATTGGCAAACGAGTGGTTTCGGCGCTATTGTTGTTTACAGAGGGCGGACGGACGGACGTTCTGAGAAACACCCGTGTCAAGGACCCACAATTCGGGAAATATCATTGTATAACGCATTAGAGGAAGTAACTTACTATATATTGGAACAGAATTTATCACTTTTTCTGTATCAGGGCCCCATAACACGAGTTTTTCTGTCGAAAAATCGCCGTTTTTTGCCGCAGCATCAGACAACTTTTTCTATACTTAGAATATTACTCCGTATGGCTTACTGGATTCTGTTCTCCGTATGCTACGTACACGAGAAAATAATAGGCGATAGAAGTATTAGATTTCCAGACACAGTATCCTGTTTCATCTTTGTAGACAAAGCAATGTTTCGAATGAACAATACTTGATTTAAAAAACAACCAATCCGCCATCACATGCCAGAACCGTAACGTTTTTGAAGGTTTCTAAGTGCAATCAAATTTGAAATTATGAGATATTTTAGACCAATAACTAAACATCGATGACCGTAAACAATTTTAGTTATACCAAAATCCATTACTGAATTAAAAGCAAAAATCATATTAAAAGTAATTTTTAAAGGCATTCATTATTGCGTAACATTATTGCAAGTTGGAACGTGAAGGGTAAATTTGAAGAAGTACTCCGGCCTCTTCCATTGACCGCTTCGGCATCCTCCATTCACGAAGCTTTGGTTGCAGGCCAAAATAGCCACGGCCCGCCAGAGATATCAAACGAGCGTTGTAGGCAATATCTGATAACCAGAAATGTTCGCTCCCGTGTAATAGAAACTATTTTGCATCGAAACACGAACTACAAATTTGATACACAATTCCTTTCGCCAAAATAACAAAACTCCCCACTTCTCTCGCAACTAGCAGAGCGAGGGCTCAAGAAAACGTGAGCAGATTATACGAATTTCCTACCGAAATAAAATATTTTCTATTTAATTCTAAACAATTAAGAAAATGAGATTGAGATACAGTAGGAACACCATATTTCAAAACTGAAACAACAAATACGATACAATGCACCAATTATTCACTAACTTTTTACCAAAATAAATTCCTTTGTAAACTGACATAAACTATTTTTACTTTCCCGCTACTGCTTACGCAGAATAGAGAAAATATAGCCATCTAAAGCTAGCAGCGCCCAGAAAAATATCTCAACCAAACGATAACCAAAATTAAAGGCTAATTTTAGGCTAATTGAATGCTCCATTCCTGAGTTTGAAGTTCCCAAAATTGCATATTTCCAAACCGCATAATTGGAGGATAGCGAGAAGGCTAGTTTTAGTCTCTAGGAAAAAAAGATTCCCGAATTTATATTCCAAAAATCAGGGCTGTACAAAGGAAAACATTTAACATGCTTTCTTATGGACAAATACACACTAAAACCGAACTCAGAAAGAATGTGAAATCCTACCCAAGCTTTAAAGCTAATTATAGTCACTAGGAAAAATTGATACTATTAAATAAGTTCATGTACATTGTTTTGAAAATTGAGTATCTTTCGCGTAATTTTGAGTTTAATGATGAAAACTTTATATGTTAATCGAAAATTTTTTAAGCTTTTAATATTATAGCTATACATTTATTCTCGATGCAATCTATTTCTCAATATTAGGTATTTTAATCACTTCATGTACGTTTTTTTTCTGTATATTCTTGGACTGTAGATTTCCTTCCTTTGGGCCAAAATTTTCTGAAATATCAATGGGAAGAAGCCACAACTCGATTGCCCACGATACAAAAGAATATTTTTCCCTATCATGCTTTCCTCGACTAAAGCAAAGCACAATTACAAATATGGGGAAAAAATTCTATTATCATTGCAACCTGCAAACTTCAAAAAATTGCAAATCTTCGAAAATTGTAAATTTCAATATCCCACGCTTCTTTTGCTCAAGAGCGTCTTAACAAAACAACTGAAGTGTGAGTTGACAAGTTGCAATTGACTTTTTTTTTAAGTCTGTCAGTAGTAATTGTGACCGCTGCTGAGTTCATTTCTGAACGCAATACTAAAATGGCAATGCCACGACTCGGCAGTTTGAATTTCATAGAATTAAATGCACAATTTAGTTAAAATATCGTCTCGTACGTATTAGCGGCAGTTTTGACTTACCCGACGTACTGTAAACATCATGTTGAAATCCAGCTGAAAACATCATGACAAAGATTCATGCTAAGAGTTGCCATTTGAAAACATTGCAGTTTGCTGCACGACATGAACTCAACCACCACTGTTTTTGAACTGAATCATATATCGTAAACATTTTCTAAGTTATAGACGTCGGTTTTCCAAAGATAGCCAAAGGAGAAGGAACATTTTGGGTATTTCCGTGTATCGAGCTCGAACAGTCATGTCACAAGGAGATAAAAAAGTCTAATAATTAATTGCTAATCATTTGTCACATTTTCGAATTAATTGTCATCTATTTTCATTATCGAAAAAAGGAAAAAAATGTTGTATGCCTTCTCAGCAAACACACGAAGTCCTTTCCATTCAAACTTGAAAATGAAATGTCAATTAATTAATTCTTACGAGCAACAAGATATATACAATATCGTCCTGTTGTTTAGTAAAATAAAATACAGTACCCACGACATACGTAAGGTAGCAAATTATGGGAATTCTGATGTGGAATTGTTGAAGTAATTTCATGGAGATGTGTTTCGTTATTTCCTCAAGAACGCAGCAAAGCGCCTTCTAAAAACACGCCTGCCTCGCGAAGTCGTAGGCTTCCCGGCCAGAGCGAAGCAGGTGACCTTGGCCGCGGCGCCTACGTCACACACTCTGGTCACGTGACCAAAGAGCTCCGTCGCCCGCAAGTGACGTATCGCTGGGGATGCGAACTGTTCTGTGAAGCAATTTTATGAAAGAAAGTTTTTTCCGATTTAGCTATCGCCAAACAAGTTCCGAGAAAAAATATTATGGAAGAGCATGAAGAAAAGAGGATACCAAATACATTTAATAAATGTAATTAAAACCCTCTATAAAAATACACAAATTATAATTAATACCAGAACAACAAAAACAGATACAGTAATCCCTCAGCATTCTCGAGGGTTAGGTTTTTGAAAAGCATCGCGAATGTCAAATCCACGAGTGTTGAGTCTACCTTTTAATGGAAAAAACATGAGTTAGGTACCTGAATATCGAAAAACGACTAGTACAAACAAAAATCACAAGTAATATCCCAAATAGAAGAAATAAAACAATATTTGAAACTTATTTCGAAGTTGAAAGGATTGGATACAGGATTTGGTTATTTTTTGTTTCATCATCATCATTCTAATATACAAATGTGGAAGAGTTGCTGCTTCTATTTCTTTCCAGGACGTAGTTTCATTTCCTTTAGTTAATCATTACGTTCGAAGGGGTTTTCTTTCCTGATTATTTCCCAAAGTTACTCTTTAGTGAAATCATTGCAATGACAGATGCACAGATCCCGAATGACTTTTCTGTGCGAGTGGCAAAAACCCTTACCTCCAACTTGACGCAACTGAATTGAATTATTTTACAATTTTGTTTTTCTATTAATGTGAATTGACATTCCAAAGTTGAGATTTTTGCAGAACGTGATACTTTGAGCTCCAGTGTCTGTCAAGTTTCTAGGTTCGGTTCTCAAATGACGCTGATAAAGGAAATAAAATGTGCTCACTTAAAAGAAAATGTACGATTGAAAGACGCACTCGTGAATGTTAAGGTCGCGAATGTTAAAACTGGTAGCATTTCTCTAATCGCGAATGTTCGGAACTCGCGAATAGCGAATCCGCGGATGTCGAGGGATTACTATACATTAACTAGTAGTGCTAAAGAATGGCACAGACTTTCCCGTAGTAGTTTTCTATTTCCTGGGGTTTGCGCTAGCTATTCGGAATTGCCAATTTCGGTTTCATTATGATAGAACGGAAATATTAATTCGTCTTAAATGGCAATTTTCTTTTAAAAAATTGTAGCCGTTTTAAAGAAAATGGCGTTTAAGCGTTACTAAAAATGCGAAATTTGAAGCTCCTTTTCACAGAAAATTTTTGAGATTTCAAAAAACTTCATTTGAAGTTATTTGAAGCATTTCTGCTTACAAATATAGTAATCTTTACAAATTGCTGGTAATGTGCATATGAAAAATCGACCGGGGAATATCTATTTTGAAAGAAATCGTACATATGGTTTAGCGCTAGTAGTGTTCACAGACGGACAGAGGGAAGGACGGACAGACAGACAGTTTTCCTTTCAATTGTTTTTCGGTATCAAGGACCTACAAACGAGAGATTATGGCTACACCACGTGTTAGGGGATTTTTTCCCTTAATTTAGCAACTGGTTTTATCCACTTTTTCGTTGTCAGCGTCTGGCAATGAATTTTTTTTCGGCCGATAATTCGTCGTTTTTTCGCGCAGCATTACGTAACTGTCCCTATACTCCGTATATTACTCCGTGTATACGTACGTATACGGGAAAGTAAACGCACCTCCAACAATGCCTCTCGTCGGCCACGCCTTGGCTGTCCGCGTGAAATGAGCTTTCATTAAAATTCCGGTAAGTTAGCGTACAAAGTTTTCAAAAAAATTGAAATTAATCTCAAAATTAGTCGCATTTTGTTACGCTAATTTGTTATACAAAACAAAAATGTGTTTTTTTTCATTTGATCCCGCTGTGCTGTAACTTCTAACATGATATCAAGTTAGCACGACAATTACATCACCAGAAAACCAAGAATTTTTTTTGTGTAACTAATTAGCGACCAAAAACTGGTAAAGTTTGAGATTCATTCCAATTTCTTGTAAAGCTTTGCTTCGCTAACTTTACGGGCCTCTTTATTAATCAAAGAACAGAGGTATACAACAGAAGCGTTAGTCATGTCAACATCACATATTAATACACACGTGTTTCTCCTCGTCACTGAAAGTGCGATAACCTAAGCCCTTTCACCTCTATATCCCTATTTAAGAGAGATGAGGAGAAGTTACGTATTCAAAAAATGTATTTGAAGTGCGTTGCGAGGCCCCAAAGGCGAAAGTGCAATCTACAGATAGACTGCCACTTCACACAGCCAGGGGGGGGGGGCGGCAGGTAGAAAACCTCTTTCCCCCTCCCTGCCCTCCTATCCGGGAAGAACAGCTCACCCGTTCCCTTCCTTCAGTCCCTTTCGGCAATTCCCGTAGTATACTTCACGGCAAATCTAGCGAAAAACTTTTTCTCAAAATTAAATAGTCAGATAATGGCATTATTAAAAATCTAAATGTGCACAGAGCCGGGCCCCAGGTCAACGTACCAGCGCCCCAGAGACACGCTGCAGGAGGCCACACCGAAACAGCAAAACGGGCTTAACGCCAATACCGGCGACAAAACTGCGGTAAACAACGTCACAAGCGCCGAACGGCTATTGTCTTTCCTGACCTTGTTTTATTCTCATGTTACAGATCAGCCGTAGATGTCCGAAAGGATAGGGATGGCTCCACTGCAGTCAAGTGTGGCGGCATTGCACCTCAAGGCCACACGGAACTGTGCTGCATAGGTCGGGACTTCATGACAGTGTTCCTGGTGGGGCCAGGGGCAAAAGCACGAACATCATCTCAGAATCAACAACTTATTTAATTAAAGAATTTATTTTATGCAATCATTTAATTAATATCAATTATTAGTTAATTAATTAAACCTTTGAATCTATAAATATTCCACAAATTACAGAAGTAGGATTTGTTATAGGAAGTAGGATGTTTAATCAGATCTTGGTTACCAAAACCAACGTTTTTTTGGTAAACAAAAGATTTTTGTAAAAATTACGCTAATGCCAGAGCATATCTTTCGGAATGCTGAGAGTTCGAAAGGGGAACATATCGTAAAAAGAAGACAAGTGGACTTCGACTTGTTACTTATATATGTCAGTAGTTAAATAAGTCGTCAGAGAAACAAAATCAGCTACATCTATGTCTCTCTTCCCTTCCTCCAAATACATTTCATACATACAATTTAGCAGCTTGTTCTGTGTCATGTGTGATTTATATTTATAAACAGGGAAATTTTTTAACTGGTCATCTAACATTTGCTGAGTAACGATAATAAGTCTAAAAAATTGCCCCGGATTTTTGAATCTTGAGATTCATCATGACCTCTTAATGCTAGTTAAAGAGTACTACAGTTTTTTACTAAACATTCAATCACTCTACCTAAAATATGTCTATTTTTTGAGACTGGTTCATTATGTTTCTAGATTGAAATTTTGACCGACGAATAAATCTGTGCAACAATGTTCACAGTTCCAAAAGTTTAAAATATGCAAACATTTTCTGAAAGCAATGCTCTTTCTTTGTGTTTCTTAATCCTTTCACTCAAACGTTTCGATCCTTACAGCACACTGTTGCCCACAATCCCTTACCACCAAATAATAAACGAGAAAAACAAAATAAGTTTCATTTTTCTTCACTCGCACTTCACTGAACCACGAATTACAGAATGTTCATTTCTTTTCTCTATCAACTTGTGTAAATGATAAGTCACTCGGTGATGTGCTCCTAACCGTTTAATACGAATTTTTCTTCTGGTCTCAGAAAAGAAAACTGTGAACAGTACAGTCAGTGTCAAAAGTATTCGTACACCTCGAATTTCCGCTTACAAACGTTGAGAATTGTACCAAATTTTCATAAAAAGTCTGAGAGAAAAATAATTAAGATTTTAGATCTTGTTTCTGTCCACTCCTACATAAAGAAACCGAAAAAAGCCCTGCATAATTCTTGCAAAAAAATCCCTCACTGAAGGTTGACACATTCTTGGGTGACAAAAGTATTCGTACACTTCGTATTTTTATTTCTAATGAGGCCGAGAGTGCAAATTGTGCGTGTCTGAACGGGAATCACAATTTGTAACGATGTTTCCGAATCGTGGGAATTACAAAATCTCATTCAGTCGTCTGTAACGGTCACTGGGAAACAGTTCAAGGCTAGGTCGTCGGTGCGATGGGTCGCAAAGGAAAGGATACTACTGCAGAAGAGCGACGAGTAGTTAATATGCGCAACCAGTGAAAATCTCTAAGAGGCATTGCAAATGCCCTTGGAAAACCCAGGTCGACTGTTCAATCGATAATAGATAGATTCTGTGTGAGAATATCGTATTTAAATAAGCCGGAATTCGGACGACCTCGGTTGCTGTCTCATCAAGATCGACAATTAATTGTACGTGAAATTTAAAAAAATCCTAGACGTGCACCAAAGATAGCCGCTGACCTTGGAAGAAGGGGAGTGTCTATTTTGGCGGCTACGGTACGTCGCACCTAGAGGAGGGAAGGTTACAATGGTCCACATGCGCGTAAGAAGTTCTGGGTGAGTAAACCAAATAGAAAGAAACGATTAAATTTCGCTCTTTTACATCGGAATCAAGACCAGGATTTCTGAAAAAGGGTGGTATTCACCGACGAAAGTAAATTTAATAGTTCTGGGTGCGATGGAAAGCAACGCGTTTGGCGAAAGAAGAAAGAGGAACTCAATCCGCGCAACTTGCTGCCCACCATTAAACACGGAGGAGGATCAGTAAAGGTGTGGGGCTTCGTGAGTGTTTCTGGTGTGGGGAACCTGCAGATTATCGAAGGGGTTATGAACCAGTTTGTTTATATAAATATTTTGAAAAAAAAATCTGCAATTAACTGTTGATAACTTGAGACTGGGACGCAATTATATTTTCTAGCAGGACAATGTCCCCAAACACACGGCTCTAAATTCGAGGCTTTGGCTTCTGTACAATACGCCCACACAACTGCATACGCCACCACAATCACAGGATATAAATCCAATAGAACATTTGTGGAGTTATCTTGATAAAAATGTTAGAGAAAGAGACTTCAGGAGTGTAAGTGAACTTAAGATAGTTTTGAAAGTTGAATTGGAGAAAATTTCACCTTCCTTTACTGCTAATTTAGTAGAATCTATGCCTAAAAGATTCCAGGCAGTAATTGATGCCCAAGAGAACCACACGAAATATTAGGGATTTATTTAGAGTAGATATTACAGGAAATATGTAGTGTACGAATACTTTTGTCGCGAGGGAAAAGTGCTTTATTTTTATTTTTGTCTAGTGTTTGGAAGTGAAATATTTTTTACTGTAATTTTTTTTTCATATTTGTGCAATAATAGTGATTTGGGAAGAACATTAAGTTCCTACAATTTATTTTACTTGTTTATCGACCAAATTACTGGCGTTTTCTTGAAACACAGCTGGGTGTACGAATACTTTTGACACTGACTGTATATCGAATTGTCGGCCCCGTGGCCGAGATCGTTAAAGCAGTTTTGCCGTACTGATCTTTGACCGTGGGGTTGCGGGTTCGAGTCCCGCCTCGGGCATGATTGTATGTGTTCGTTCTTTCAACCCCTATCATCACCTTATCGTTTCATCCTCACACCACAACGTTACATCCAATACTGGTCGCTAATTAGTAAAGACCGGATTTTTATGTAATTACATATTTTTTGTCTTTCTACTTACCGTTCTCAAAATTGCAATCTTGGCGAATCATCGCCCTCCTAACACAATATCCAATTTTTTCGTTACATATTTTTACATATTTAGTACTATATTACATATTTTACATATTTTGCTGTTTTCACAATAAATTTTCTTATTTTATCAATTTTCTTCTATTTAATTCCATATTTTTCATGAAAAGATGTACTATTTTTTAAATCAGAATTTTTCCTACATTATTGGGGAAATCCAAAATATTATTGCCACCGCGTTTTGTGACCTGTAACCTTAATTTCCGAAAAAAAATTGCGATTGGCGACGTGTAACACTTCGATGAAGATGCTATGTTAGTGTATGTGTGTAGATCTCGCCAGTTAGTGCGATAGCTTCTATTGCGACTTGTCTGGCTGCTAAATTACTGTCCTGGATTACAATATATTAAGGTTTTGCTACTGACGAGAAAGTTGGGTGATGTAACGTGAGCAGTTTTTCTAAATGTAATTTCTTGCTATGTAAATGGTTTTTAATTACAGGATTTTAATATTACATATTATATCCGATTTTAAATATTTCTTACATATTCTTACTGTTTTCATTACATATTTATGTACATATTTTGGCGTTTAATACTACATATTTTTCCGGTCTCTACTAATTAGTAGTTGATGCGACCTTATCTCTAGATTGTTCCCCGGGGTGACGCGTCACCCCAGACGTTTCGTTTTTCTTTTGTATTTTCGCAGACGGCTAGGAACCCATCTACGTTACATCGTACAACTGTGATTGCTGTTCACGTGGCTCTGTGCGCGAAGCCCGGACTTGAATCTGTCAGTTGTTAGGAGTAGTAGGTCACATTGATTTTGTATAAAGCTACAGTGAAAGGGCTAGGTCTGTTAAAGATGAACGTTTTAGTGGTTTCGTAAATTAAATTTTGGATCAAGATGATCCTTTGTATGACAATGAAGGAAATTATGATGATGAAGATGATAGCATAGAGGTTTGCAACGATTGTGTGTCAGAGCAAAGTGCATCAGAAGATGACCATGATCCCACTACTCCGGTGCCTGTGATCAAATGTAAGAATGGTCGTATGTGGTCTTGTAACCCACCGCCATCCACCAGAACACTTTCACGTAATATTGTTTTGAGAATTCCTGGGGCAAAGGTAGCAGCAAAGAATGTGAAGGCTATAAGTGAGGCTTGGGAAAAATAGTTTACTGCTGACATGGCTGATACACCTTCTATTTTTTTACACCTGACATACCTTTTGTTTTTTGTTTTTTTTTTAAATATTACACTCTATTTTGTTTTCATTTTCGAATTAACTATCACAAAGTAGAAAGTTAAAGCTTCCTAAAAATCATTTTCATTTCAATAATATTTAAAACCAGCACATACGAAAATTAATATACACGTGGGGTTACAGAATACTCCAGGAGAGCATTAATGACGTAGAAAAAAGGGGGAGCAGTGTAGGGTTAAATAAAAAAAAAGCATCGAATCCACTGTGTTCATGTGACAGCGCGCAGAACTTCACGTGCCCTTTGGAAACGGCGCGCTCAGACTGCCGTTTCTCTGCGAAGGGCCTCTGGTGCGGGCCCTAGGACTGCTGCATTCAGCAAGCAGTGGCCGCGCCCACGACGGAAGGGCGCTGACCTTGCAAACGGAGCGGAGTTACCGCAGGCCGCCCCCCGGGAGCACTACTAACGCTATCTTTGAGCGCGGCAAGGAACTACGACCATCAATTCTTGATTATTGAGACTTGGAATGAGTTCTGGAGATGAATTGTCGATCTTCGCGAATAAAGAATTCCAATAAAGTACAACAATTATCACAAAGAGATTACTGTAAAGACAAATAAACATTTTGTGCTTTATTAAATACTAGGAAAACCCGGCAGACTTTGTTCTGCCCTTTATCTCCCTCTTTCCCCTCCAATCTCTGTTTCTCACTCTCTCCCTCCTGTCCCTATCCCTGTCCCTGTCCCTGTCTGCCTCTGTCTGCCGCTCTCTGTCCCTCTCACATTTACTTGCAGATTCTGCAGGTCTCAAAAGTTTAGTTTTTAAGGCCCTAGAACGCCTCGTTTAGGAGTTATTTAACGATATAGATTCAAAATGCTGCCGAGTGTGTTGCAGGTTCCATTTGACGTAAATATATAGGGGATATGTAGTGAATATATAGATTGGTGTGGCCCGGCCCCTGTGGCCCCTTAGGACAAGCCGCCCCTGCTTCATAATAGTTATTTATGTATCAAGGGCGTTAAGTATATTATTTTGCCCCGGGGGCGACTTCTAACCTCGAGGGGTTGGAAGTCGCCTGAGGGGCAAAAACATCTAGTAACACCCGTGGTGCCTACAACACTTTATGGTTTCCTAGTTCACTACTGAATAAAACGAGAATTCGAAACATTTTATAACATTTCTTGCGCCTAAAGTGAAAAGACGCATTGTAATAGTCTTTTCTCTGGCTCAGTGTTATAAGATTGTATGTAGAGCAGTGCTGCTTTCGAGAAAAAGGCGTTTGAAGTTTTGAGCATCCTTATATTATTTCTATAACATATCGTCATATATTTTGGTTTTAATGATTAAACTCAGGTGAAAATAGAAATGAAATGCATTGGTTTCTAAATAATATCATTTTTCAGCAAATTATTGAATAATACGTTTTTACATTGGTCTTTGTAAAACTTAAAATCTGATTTATTTGAAGCAACAAAGTTGTATGTAGGACATTACACTTTCAAAATAGGAGATATCTATGTGTTATAGCAAATAGTCGTAGAAAATATAATTGGATTTTTTAAATTAAATGCATTGTAAAGCAAATTCAAACTAGTGCTCCTGCATCAGCATAATTTTTCGTATTATTGGTGACGGTTACATAATATTACAATGCACCTTCTATCCTACTAATTATATTATAATTCATATATTAAAATATATTACATTCAAAAGAAACTAAAATACTTCAATTTTAAGATGAACTGGTACGAAAAACAAATTGAACATTGTTATCGTGTAACTAAAAATTGCGCAAAAACTACTAATACGTTCGAAAAGTATTCATAAAATAATGAAGAGATCTGATATTGAAGAACAGACTGCGTTCTAAAAAACCTCTTGCTCCAATATTGACAGTGAAGGGCATGTTCGTAAAAACTATAGTTATTAAATGTTTGATTTTATCGACAGTCATGAAATAAAAATGGAAAAGTTCAAAATTCAAAAAGGGATCAGTTCAAATATCTAGAGGGAAAATTCAAAAAAATGTCATTAGGACTTCAGGTAAAGAACGCCCAAAAATTAAAGTATTCGTTTAAAATTTTAGGGCAGCGACATCAACGAGAAAAATTGGAAAATATCAATTGTGGCGAAAATTCTGTGAATGGTTAGACTCGTGTTGTTCACAGACTGACGAAAGACGTTTTGAAAGGAAATACAATTTTTCGAAAGCAGGGACCCCCAAATCGTGTTTTTCCAACAAAAGCTTGGGGGTTCTATACATACATACAACTATGTAACTCAAAGAGAAGACGAAATTGTACATAGAACTTTTAAAAAAGAGCTGTATTGCCCAAATTTCTGCCATTTTTTGATCATATTATAAATTTGATTTTACATCAAAGAACCCAGTAACATTAATAACTCATTTTTGCAATTTTCCTGACATACAACCTTGTAACAGTGGGCCAGCGATTTGTCAATATGTCGTCAGATAAAACAGAGTGTATATCTAATTACTATTGCATAAATGTTATTGGGCTGATTTGTTCGAACAAAAGGAAAGAATATTGTGGAGTTTCTGCGGAAATTATCACAAAAGCTAACAAAACTACGTACAGAGGTTTCCATTAAAATCTCGAGAAATATATGAAATTGTTTATGGTGTATTTGAGAGTTACAAGTGTGAATAACCGTGTAAATTGCGCTGATGAAACGGTACTTTTAGGTTACTAGCCTCTATTTCCAAAAGTTATTTAGGCATATTCTATGTCATAACACCAAAAAATAACATTTCGAGAATGTTAGCCGATGTGCCTTACATATCTTATTACTAGGTTACTACTACTCAAAAAGAATATGTAGTTATTATGTCTAAAAAAAGGTGATACGTAACAGTGAAATGTATGTGATCGATGGCAATTATAAATTCACGAGAAGATTCCAAAATTGCAATTTTCATATCAATTAAGAAAAATACAGTTTATAACGAGTAATTTTACTTATTTGAGCATTATGCCATTAATTTATTGTATTTTCTTACATCTTAACTTTACAAAATCGAATTCATAAAAATATTGTATGTGTTGTGTTTGTATTAGAGCGGGCCATAAAGTATTCAAAAGGCCCCAGGGAATAAGGAATCAGAAAGGCCCGCAAGGGTATTAAGTATACCGTTACGTGTTTTGTTTCAGGTCTGTAAACACACAGCAATGACCTAGTAAACCATAAAATAATGTTTGTTTTCCAGCATTATAAACGACGTTATCTGTTGCAAGAAATCGTTCGTAATCGAACGCTTTATGGCACAAATGATGACGTAATAGCATTTACCTCACACATGATTGCTCATCACTAGGGAACGGATTTTTATGCACTAAAAAATCTTGAAATATGCTTTAAAAATATGCATTTATGACCTAAAATTCATTAATACGCCCTTAAATATGCAATTAAAATTAACAATTTTTAATCTCCTACATAAACCTTTCTTGATATAATTTCAGGAGAAGCATGCTTGGAATGAAAAGTTATGTAGTTGTGGAAACATAATATTATGTATCTTATTTTTCGGGAGAAATAATTAAAGAAAATATCCACAGTATTAAGTACCTTGTATTTTTGTTGCATTTCTTCTGCCTGGCTTAAAGAATATAGTATCAAGAAATATCCTACATAGGCAGAAATATTTTATCATTTACAGAAAAGAAAAAAAAAAACGCAATAGCTTAACATCAATATTTTCTTATCTCACAAATTCACTTACAAAGTGCTGCATTGCAGTATGTTATAAATGCCATACGTATATTGTCAAACATAAAAGCCTAGCGATTTTCTGCCAACATCTTTCCACATTTACGGAGGTTAGAAGCGCGTATCTGAAATAGCACAGATCATTTGCCTGCAAATCTTCTTCCTTATTCTCAATAAAAAAGTCTTTCCAGACAGTATATCGTTAATCAAACTAGAACACTGGAATCCTTCATTTTTTCAGTACTTTCTACTTTCCCGTATACGTACGTATACACGGAGTGATATACGTAATATAGGGAAAGTTATGTAATGCTGCGCGAAAAAAATTGCCAATTTTCGGCGGAAAAAAATTCATTGCCGGGCGCTGATAACGAAAAAGTGGATAAAAGCAGTTGCTAAATTAAGAAAAAAAATCCTCTAACACGTGGTGTAGCCAGAAACCTTCTTTTGCAGGTCCTTGATACCGAAAAACCAGTTGAAAGGAAAACGTCCGTCTGTCCGTCTGTGAACACTGCTAGCGCCTAAACCATACGAACGATTTCTTCCAAAATGTATATTCCTTGATCGGTATGGTCGGTATCTATCTAGATCGGTATCTAGTCGAAGCTTTGAGATTTTGAAAAAGATTCTGTAAAATTTGGAGGTACTTTACATGAAGCCCCCCGGACATTTTCAAAATTTTATCAAAAACGGCTCCAATTTTTTTCTTTAAATTCCTTGTAAGAAGAGTAAAGTACTCTTATTAAGGTGGCATAGGTCCGATTTTCACGGTTAACTATGAATTTTCGATAACTGTAAAAGTTTAAAATTTTTTCGGCGTCTTTCTGGAACTACAAAATTGAAGAAGTGTTAGTGCTGCAAATAACTTCAAATAAAGTATTTTGAAAACTCAAAAATTATCTGTGAAAATGAGCTTCAAATTTCGCATTTTTAGTAGCGCTAAAACACAATTTTCTTTAAAACGGTACATAATTTTTAAAAGAAAATTTCTATTTAGGACTAGGTATTTGTGTTCTTTAATATTCTAAAATTAATATTTCCGTTCTACCAATAAGAAACCGAAAAATTTAGAAAACGACAAAAAGTTGTGCTCTTGGCGGTGATTGATGGCAGCTGGCAAGAAAGAGTATGTGGCAATTTCGAATAGCTAGCGAAGACCCAAGGAAATAGAAAACTAATACGGGAAGTCTGTGCCATTCTGTAGTCCTACAATTGTAAACTTTCTACAACTGTGCACTGCTACAATGATGCACTACAACAGTACACTTTCTACAACAATTGTGAAGACACGATTGTTTTTCTTAATGAAATATGCTCATCAAAAACAGATTTTCAAATAAGGTCATGTTGGATATTTTGAAAACATGAGTAGTTTTTCTATAATATCCTGACAAAAAAATAGTCCGCTCGGAATTGACTGTGCTTTGTTTTCATCATTTTCTTACAACTACAATTTGTAAAATACAATTTTTTCTCAATTAAATGTATTTATCAAAACTTCATCTTCAAATAAGGTCATGCTTAATTTTCTTCAAAATACGAGTAGTTTTTCTATAATTTTGTGTCAAACATAATAGCCCGCTGTAAATTTACTGCGCTTCGGACAGAATGTGCAATTTTGTATATTATTTCTTTTTCGTTTCTTACATTCGAACTTTTGTTATACACTTACACATTAATATTTTAGGTATTGTTTATTTTGAAATATTTAAAATAAGCAAAAAAAATTAATAGCTCTCAGAATAGCGACAATGCAGGGTATGCAACAATAGAATTGACTTTGCGCTCGCGAATATCTGTGAATTACGTGTCATTGTTGTGACCTGATGGAGCTGTGTGATAAGGAGTTATAATTGTCTAATTTATGTTGATATTTGCATGAAAATATTTAGTATTCGCATCAAATGCTGTACCATTTGTAGTGAGTATAGAATTTGTTGCATGGTTTTAAAATGGCCCTATGGAATGCATTTCTATATTGCCCAGGGTATCAGGCTTCTTTTTTCCAATACAGGTTTACATACCTTTTGTATTCTATTTTTGTGCAGTTGTAGAATTCACATAGTTCTGACAACACTGCGATGGAAACAGTGAGTTGTACGCTTCTTGGTTGAATTGGACGTTTTCAAATAATAGCTAAGATGTTAGTAGCGCATAAAGTGCAATATTTCAGTACTACGTAGCTGTTTCCTGTAATACGGGAAAGTAAGTGCTGTTGTAGCACCATTAGTTCCAAAGAATCACAGTTTAAGAGAAATATTCCACCAGCATGTTCAATATCTAGTTTCCCTACAACCATGACAGCTACAGATTGCCCAGTGGCATCCGTCGTCTCAAATTTCTGTCCCGTTAACTCTGCTCTAATTTTCTCAAGAGTTATGTCGTATGAAGTTTGTAAATACGTCTTTCTTAAAGTTGATTCATCGGGAACAATTTTTCCATTATACTTCTCTAAGAAGCTCTTTAATTCATCATTGTTCAGTTTTCACAGAGGAATGTTTGCGCAAATGAATGTATCACAGAAATCTGCATAAAAGTGTGAATGACCAGATTCTGAAGACGTTTCTCCCACCAGCAGCTGACGATATTTATTCTTTTTCTGCGTTAATTCCAGGCCCTTTTTGTACTTCTCTGTATTTACATGTTGCTGCACTGTAAACCTCTTGTCCGCAGAAACGTTTACCTCGCGAACTTTGCAAAATAAAATACTACCGTCGCTGGAAAATGTGTCCTCTCCGAATCCTTCTGTAAACTTCTTCCCTTTCGGCTGTTGTGGTGCTCTTGTTGCAAAGTGATGCCCGCTGATAGGGAGAGAGAGCTGAAGAGAGTCTTATCGCATCCCCCCCGACCTGTTTCCGAGAACAAATTCGCAGAAATGTACTATCGCGTTTTCTTTGTTCTCTCTCTGTATTATTCCTGGGTTGTGACAAGCTCTGTCTAATCAATGAACTCTCATAAAAAAATAGATTTATGAAAAGTTTTAGAGATAAGTCTCTATTTTAACGAAATATGCAAAATATGCGCCTATAATTACATGAATATGCTCTGACAGGAAACATCGGCCAAATATGCACTAACAAATTAATCTATATAGCTTCCAATTCTAACCAAATATCAATAAATTTCACTTAGTTATGCCCTGAAGCAACAGATAAAAATTTGCAAAAGAAATCCGCTCCCTACTCATCACACATTCAGCCCATCGCAGCGACAGAATCGGGGGCAGGTAGGGGTAAACGGAACAGCCAACCACCCAAGCTGGAAATAACTCGCTCCTAACGTCGCTCGATTTCAAAACATGTACCCACGCAATCAAGCTTAACATTTTTGGGTTTTTTATTTTATTTGGTAAAAAAACAGTAAAAACTGTACATGACGTATGGCAGACCTGCACAACGCCTGCTCCCGTGGGCATTCTGCACTTGCGAGCTGATCGTCTGCCCGTGGCAGCGCCGAAAGTGCAAGTAGTGGGGAGCAGGAAGCTTTGCGGGGAGGGGAGAAGTCTGACGTAGCACGACGCGGCGCGGCAAATATTATGTCCAAAAGAGTTAAACAAATTCAGCGTTTGAAAAACGAATACTGTCATGAGGGCTAATTAAAGTATTCAAATTTCCTAAATATTTTACAAAATATTTTGTAAAAATGTAAGTTTTACGAGCACATTTCTTTATTTGGACATTATTTACACAACAGACCTCCAAAAACTACGAGAAATTCATTTCAAAGAGAGTTACTAATTTTTTCCTCCTAGATCGTCAAAATTACACACTGTGCGGCGCGTAGATTGAATGTCTGGGCGTCTAATAATGATCCACGCTTCAAAATTAAATGCCCATTTGTTTAAATGGATTATGTCTAGTACTTCAAGTTACCAGGGTCATAATTCACTGTTTACGTTCTGTGCACTACTGTATATCCACATTTGTATCCACCACTGGATGTATTTTCATTTTCTAACTTTTTTAAAGAAAATAACATACTCATTGCCACTCTTTAGCAATATTTTAAAACAATAGCTTTAAAATATATGCTTATTTATAAGAAAGAATATTATTTAATTCTAACACAAAATTGCAATTTAATAATTGATTGTTCACCAGGAATGTTATAATCTCCAAATCATAGAAAAATGAACAAAATCATGAGAGCAATCTCTCACATCAAGATTGACATAAAATAGAATATGTGGCAATTCCAAGAAGGGTAATGTTTAATAGCACATTTGTGACCATTTTTCCCCATTATGAAACTGAATAAAAGAGATCAACGAGCAAACTTTTGTGACGATATGTTACGGATAAGATAATCATGGGTATTGGTTAAATAGAATGCAAAGGGCTTTATATTTTTATACGATCTCGTAAAAGACTCTACTCTCTTGTCAGAAATTAGAAGAGAAAATAATCATGATTTTAAGAACAATATGTTTTTGCTTTGAGAGAACCGTCTTATTCAATTAAACATAGTTAATAAAAAATAGTTTATTGCTGTCATCATCAAACAAAAACAATTCAGTACCAAAATTTTGTGTTTAGCACACTAAATTTGTGATTACATCGTAGCAAAGCGAATGACATTATAAGCCCTACAAGAAATTATAATACTTGGTGTCGAAATCTAATATGTATAATTCGTTGTAGTTTCATATTTCGCCCTGTCATATACCGAGAACAAACATTTGCAATATAATACAAAAGACAATATTACTTGAACTGTATATGACCGTCATGTTCTTGCCGATTGCTCTTTAAATTTACGCGCTATCTTTCGAATTGCGCATTCTGATTGGTGGTCCCCACTCCTAGATTGGGTCTCATCCCCACCCTTCATCGATTTTCTCATTTGCACCCGAGTTGCCCGCACGCAGCTCCTGAAGTCAGTGAAAGTGCAAAATGCTGTGCAGGTCTGACGTATGGGGAAAGAGATTTTCTGCGCACATTTTTTTAAGGCCCAGAAAAAAAAACAACATTTGAAAACCTAGAAACAAGAATTTAGAAAATAATTATTAATTTAGAAAAATATAAATTTGAAAAATGATTGTTCCCGAGTTATAGAAAATCAATTTCAACGGTAAATGAATTGTTGCTGTAATTTTTCTGCATTGCTAACAAAAAAATTTGGAGCCATTTTCTTTTAACTTTGAAAATCTCAAAATGGGCTTCATGTAAAGTACCCTCAAATACTAAAATATCGGTTTCAAATCCCAGAGGCCTTGACACGAGTAAAAACGATTGGGGAATATCATTTTTGAAGAAAATCGGCTGAACGGTTTAGGCGCTAGCGTTGACCACAGACGGACAGACAGAGAGACAGACGGAAGGACGGACGTTTTGCCGTCAGTCGATTTTGCAGTATCAAGAAGCAACAAAACATGGATTTTGGCTACACCACGAGATAGAGGATTTTTTTCTAAATTTAGCAAATGGTTTTATCCACTTTTTCGTTACCAGACACCTGCTATAAGAGTTTTCCGGCGCACGATTACATAACTTTCTCTTCTTACGAAGTATTCGTAAGGCGTCCTACCATTACAAGCAAAAGGAGTGCTCAACAAAACGTGCGCACAGTGAAGCTACATTTACGTCCAGAAGCAAAACAAGGGGCCATCTCAACATTTCCTTAATGGATCAGGGAAACCATTTGGGAAAGGCGTATTAAATATTTTTTTAAATGTATACAATACAAATGTAAACTAATTCATTATAAATAATTGTTTTGTTAAAATAAAAATTATTTTTCTTTTTGACGATCACTTTAGTCTCTAATTGTGTAGAAACAGATTTGCAGCAGAAAAGATTTTACTTTTAAGTTAAAGGGTCCCCCCGGTAAGATGGTAAAAAGTTCCCCTCAACCAAATTACATATGAGTGGTTATACTATACTTCTAACATAAAAGTATTTTTGAAAGGTTTCTTAGCCCCCATCCCACCACCCACACCCCTATGCAGCAAAAAACGTGTTTATTATTTCAATTTTTTCGACAATTTAACACTATTTTATCTGACTGAAAAAATATGATAAATAAGAACACAGCATTTACAATATTTTCTCAGGCCCAAATTCAAACACAAAAAAATATTTTTGGAGAAAAATAACAAGATATATTTTTTACTCCATCTTAGTAGTCTGGAACAGGCTCGAAAAAAATGTCAAAGGTTTATTTTAAAACACAAATTGTTGTGCATTTTTTCAGATTTTTTCGATTGCTGGGCTGCAGTTTAAAAAATAAAAACCATTTCCCACCTTTAAAACATCTTGACTTTCAATATACTTTGAAAATGTCTGCAACGGTTCTGTGCATTTATTTTAGCGTTTATTATACATTTGTATACATTGTTGTAGCACCCAATAAAGTTTTCATTTTGGAATGTACTTAGAAATTATAATGTTTTAAAGCTTTCTAATCCTTTGTATGAGAATATCGTGAGCTAAGAAAAGATAATAGTGCTTGGGAGTTTATTAAATAATAATTCGGTCATATTTGAGGAATAATTGGGGGACATGTGGGAAAATGAAGGTGAATAGGTTAGACCCAGATTTACAAGAACTGTTTTTCTTGTCTTAGAACACCGACACTGGCACGAAAATAACCTTAAAAATTCATCTCAGAATGCTTGTGAATTTTTTCATATTTTTTTAATAGCTGGGTCGTAGTAAAAAAAACTAAGACATTTGTGCTCAATGCTTGCTTCATATTTGTGCTCAATGCTTGTGATTTTTTCATATTTTGTTAATAGCTGGGTCATAGTTAAAAAACTAAGACATTTGTAGTCAACCACTTGGCTCTTCGGCAGTTGCCGCGTCCTAGGCACGTGCGACCTTGCTCGAGGAGGAAGGCCACAGAATAGCAGCAGAAACGTTGACAACTGAGCCTAGAACACGGCGTCTCCCGGACAGATAAATAGTAACACATTGGCCATTGGCTGGAAGCCTGTGGTCTCACGTCTGTAGATGTTTCAGACTAGAGAAAAAGTTGTCTTTTCCCTTACCTAAGTATTTGTTCTTGAATACGTATAAATATGTAGACACTCGTACAATCTGTACAAGTGCGAAAACTCTGCACTTTGTAAATAATAATTGTACGAAAATTGAAAATTGATTTAATGTAGAACCCAATTGCACACTCCTATCCTCCGAAAAGTAGTTTTCGGCATTATAAACCCGGTACAATGTGAGAGAATCCATTCCAATATTGCTGAGCGTTGAGAGAAAAATTCGCAGAAAATAAAATAGTCCCTTTAATTTTATCGTGAAAGATAATTTCAGTATTTTCCTTCAATTTAATTTTACATTGATATCGGCTTCTCTTTTCTGTCCACCCGTGCTATGGGAAGGAGGTACCCAAAAGAACTAATATGCAAAATTGTAAAATAGGATGATCATAAAAGTGGTATTTTGAAAAATACAGCCCAACAACATAATCGGGGCCTAAACTGTTCCCCTTCATTTCCCCACTGTCGCCCATCTATCCTTCACCTGCACCCGAAATATCCCTTATCATTTCCCCATTTGTCATCTACCCGTCCCCCAAAATAACGTCATCTGTTAGAATTTACTTGTTCTCAAAAAAAGATCGTGTCCCCATGAGACAAGCAAACCTGATTTCAAAGGTCTAGGAAGCATAGCTTCCGAGTTATTTGCCATTATAATGTGTGTTGCAATAATCTTTTTTCTATGTCATAATCTGCAAACTTCTATTTTACTTCTAAAATCTGTTTGATGTAGGATGGGGTGTAATTCTTTATCCATCAGTATCACACTTACAAGGTCTTGTGTCGATTGTTTCTTATAAATTGCCAAAACTATCGTCTATCCGTAGCGTACGACATATACAAAGAATTAGAAAGCTTAAAAAAACAATAATTTTTAACTCTATTCCAAAGTCAAAATATTTCTGAGTGCTTCGCTAATGTATACAAATAAATAATAGACACTAAAATAAATGCACAGAACTCTTGCAGTCATTTTCAAAGTATATTGAAAGTCCAGGTGTTTTAAAGACGGGAAAATGTTTTTTTTATTTTTTTAACTGCAGCCCAGCAATCGAAAAAATCTGAAAAAAATTCACAACAATTTGTGTTTTAAAAGAAACGTTTGACATTTTTTCGAGCCTGTTCCAGGCTTCTAAGATGCAGTAAAAAATATTTCTTGTTATTTTTTTCCAAAAATTTTTTTTGTGTTTGAATTTGGGCCTGAGAAAATATTGAAAAATGTTTTTCTGATAGTTTTTCTGTGTTCTTATTTATCATATTTTTTTCAGTCAGATAAAATAGTGTTAAGTTTTCGAAAAAAATTGAAAAAAAACAGGTTTTTGGTTGTATATGGGTGTGGGTGGTGGGATGGGGGCTAAGAAACCTTTCAAAGATATTATTTTTATGTTAGAATTATAGTGTAACCACTCATATGTAATTTGGTTAAGGGGAATTTTTTACCATTTTATCCGGGGGTACCCTTTCAATATTGCATGAAAATATGTTCCCTCCGTTAAGTAGGTCATTTTTGACAAATATTACAGATTCGTAAATAAATAGGCAAGGCAATGGTAAGATTCCAAGCTCAATGAAAAGAGGCTTGCATGGATCACGTGGAAGGCATTTTTTCATTATAAATTTTAAACATTAAAAATTAATTGCACAAACTACTATTTTGAGATTCTTCTGTTAAATGGTAATTGTGATAATGCACAAAATTAAATGAAACAAGAAAATGAATGATCACTTATCCATAATTCTTTGAGAAATTTTCATTGAATATTTTTTAATTTGATATCGAACTTCAAATACATTATTATTACTATTTATAAATACGGTATCTTTAGCAATAGCGAAGAAAGGTGGAACTGGTAGTACAACATTGAAAAGAAATATTGCATAAAGAATAAATATAAAATATAGTAAAGGTAATGAATATAATCCAAAAATAAAATACTCAATGTTCATGGTAAATGTAATTATTCCACTTGTATTGCTTTATGTAACTTGCATGTTGGCAGCGTACGCAATTCTTTACCAAATGTTTGTACTTGATCCTTACAAAATAAATTATGGTTATCAGTTTTCATAGCCGAGATACTCACAAGTCTGTACAGAGCTTGCGTTTGTGCGAACTCTAAACCGCGAGAGCGTCAACTGACGTCACTGCAGTGCCTCTCACCGGGAGGTCCTCGGTTCGAGTCCGACGGCTGAAAGATTTTCGACACTAGCTAGAGAGCTAGGTCAAGATCAGACACTATTTGGATTCTAGCGACCGGCTGCTCTGATCGGCAGTTTTCCGGGGCTTCTCTGACCTACACCAGGCGAATACCGGAGCAGTGCCCTAACACCCGGCCACGGCGCGATCTTTCCTTCCTCTTCCTTGCTCTATCCTCACCCCTTATTTACACACATGCTAACATGCACTACACAGCCACACATGGCGGGAGGCCGGTCGGGGGCTTAGAGCGTCACCCAGCTGGGGCGGTGCCGCGCTGGTGGGAGAGACCTGGTTGGAAAACCCCCGCTCGCCGGTAGGTCGGCGCCGGATCTCACCGTCCAGCGGGGGAAGATGGCCGCCCCCCTCCAATGACTTCCGCTCCAAGAGGAAAGCGGCGAAATGCATATTTGCGAATGCGTTGTGTTGTCTCGTGGTAGTGATACGTGGCAATTCATTCGAAATTGTGGCAATTAATTTGCAATAAATCACCTGACATGTTCCACTCCGGTGAGCTGCCGTGGCTGTTCCAGCTTGACGCACCTGGAGTCGAGTGCCACGCTTCCTTTAGGCCAGGGGTCCTCAAACTGCGGCCCGCGGGCCACATGCGGCCCGCCGAGGACATTGATACGGCCCGCCGAGTTTTTATGGTTTTAAGAATTTTTTCTTAAAATCCGCACATATTTTTATTATATGTTAGGGTGTCTTGGGATGAAAAAATATCGATGGTTTTAAAACAACGATGTTTTCCACCAGAAACATCGATATTTTGCTTTCGATGTTTTCTTCACATCGATATTTTTTTGCCAAAACATCGGTGTTGTTTTAAAAATTGTTTTTAATAAAGCTATATCGATGATTTGCGTTATCCTCTTTACCACGCTGTACATTTCGCCAGCGCAATCTGAGGAAGTTTGGGATCTGCTCGCGTTATGACTGTATGTTATCGGTAGGCCTGTCATTGCCTGAACTCTGCCTCTCAAGACCTGTCTTCACGATGAAATATGTCACGGTACCTCGAGTCTTTCTCAGTGATGCCGCTAGATATCGCATGATCGCGACTGTATCAAGCACTGCTTGTGACCATGCGACATCTAGCGGCAGGACCGAGAAAGATGCGAAATGTCGTGTGATCGGCCAAAGGGGCTTGAGAGGCAGAGTTAGAAAAATCGCACTATATAATCCGTCCCTCCGACGGCCTGAGGGACAGTGAACTGGCCCTCCGTTTAAAAAGTTTGATGACCCCTGCTTTAGGCCATTGCCCGCGCGGGGGGGGGGGGGAGGCGAGCGCTGAATAGTTCCTCTCTGCGCCGCCAGGGCGCCCCAGGCGCGCCCCGCGAGGGCCAATGGCAGCGGACGGGGACGGCCGCACCGGTTGCCTCTCGCGGCCACAACGAAATGAAGAAAAGGTTATCAAATACAGCAATTCCTCAGCATTCGCCAGAGTTAGGTTCCCAAACACCATCGCGAATGTTATATCCGCGAATGTTGAGTCTATGTTTTAATGGAGAAAGGTGCGTTAGGTTCCTGGATGTAGAAAAACTTTAAAACAAAGAAAGAAAAAATATCTGACAATCAATTACAGTAGAACTACAGTAGGTACTACAAACAGAATTCACAATTAGCATCCGAACATGAATAAATAAAATAATGTTTGAAACTTATTTCAAAGTTGAAAGTGAATCGATATAAAATTTGGTAATTTTTTTTATCGTCACCCTCCTCGTTGTTCTAATATCCAAATATGGAAGAGTTGATGCTTTTCTTCTTTCTTAAATTTTGAAGTTATTTCCATGTTTGGATCACATTCGAATGCCAATTCCACCAAAGCTTGTTGATTTTAGGACGCTATTACCAGTTTTGACATTGAAGTTGCTCCAGGATGCAGTTTCGCTTCCGTTACTTCATCATTACCGTCGAGGAGGTTTTCTTTACTGACGATTTCCCAAAACTCATCTACAATGAGCTCATTATAATGAGAGTTGCAGAGATACTGGATGCCTTTTCTGTTCATTTGGCCAAAGCTCTTATCTGCAAACAACTTATTTGACGCAACTTAACTGAATTATTTTACAATTGTGTTCTTCTATAAATGTGAATTGACATTTCATGTTTGAAATTTTTGCAGAAAGTGATACTTTGAGCTCCGATGTCTGCCTAATTCACTTTTCAGATCACGCTGATAAAGGAAATGAAATGTACTCGCTTCCAAAAAAAGATACCCCCAAGAGACGCACACGCGAATGTTGAAGTCGCGAATGTTAAAACTCGTAGCATTTCTCTAATCGCGAGTGTTCGGAACTCGCGAATAGCGAATTCGCGGATGTGGAGGGATGACTGTATGTTAGTGGCTTACTCGTACGACGTTGCCTGTTTTTGCCTTTGATACGAAGCTCGATGCATCGAATGGAGAGGATCGTGGTCACGAGGAAAATAAAAGAGCGGTTGAATGATATTCCCTTATGGAGGGAATTATGGGAAGGAAATTTGAAAAGACAAACCGAGTCAAGTTAACATCTACTTAATTCGTAAATAGGTTAATCTGAATCAATGAAACGAAGCAAAAATAAAAGTTTGTGTGACTGGTTATAATGATCTGGGCCCAAAATGGCCTTAGACCAAGGCTTTTATCGCCGCTCGGTCGTCGGAGCCCTTCTAACCAGGGCGGATCCAGCCGATCGTTTCGGAGGGGGCCATCGCGGATTTTGTTGAATAATAAACATTTATTATTATTTTATATAATTTTAAAGCGTATATACATAATACTATACAATATTTTTTTTAAATAATTACACAATACTAATATAAATAAATATTTAAATAAATTGTATGCTTGATCGCTGACTACGTATTTCCCCATCCCGACTATTGCGTTGTGCCAGGAGGCCTCAATTTGTCTGAGGCCTCTTCCTCCTTCCTTACGTGACACATAAAGTCTATGGACATCAGCTCGAGGGTTTGAGACACGATGCATTGTTAGCAGTTTTCTGGTTTTTCGATCCATGCGAATTTCTTGCTCAGTCCAGTCTACTACTCCGAAGCTGAATTCGGCTACAGGCACCGCCAAACTACCTATTGCTGATATTTTATTCTTTGAGTTCAGAGCGGACTGCAGGACAAGTCTCACTCTTCTGTAATACTCCTTGCGAATTCTCTCTTTCATGGTGTCGTTAGAGATGGTCTCACATTCTTCAATGCCCAGATATTTGTAAGTTTTACCTGGCTCAACATCTTGAATCACAGTGTGCGTATCAACTTCAATGCTCTCTGACGTTGTGAGTTTCCCTCTTTTTAAATTGATTTTGCACACTTATCAAGACCAAACTTCATGCAGATGTCATTGCTACAGTCATTCATGACATACAGCATTTGGGAGAGAATCGCTTCATTCTTAGCAAACACTTTAAAATCATCCATGTAAAACAAATGTGATACAGGTCTTTCATCACCATGGAGCTTAAAACCAAAGTCAGCTTGCGACAACTGTCTAGATAGTGGGATCAAACTAATGCAAAACAGCAGAGAGGATAGTGAATCACCTTGAAAAATGCCCCTGTTAATCTGAATACTTCTTGTTTCTACTACTCCCTTTCCGCTGTGGATTAATAACCTGGTACTTCACGACTTCAGACTAGCCTTGCAAAATTCAATAAGTCTGGGATGAAATAGATCTCCAGGGTCTTCAAAATCCAGTCGTGGGGTACACTATCAAAGGCCTTTTGGTAGTCAATCCAAGCCATGCTCAAATTACGTTTGCGTTTCTTTACATCATTCAAGATGACTTTATTCAGTTGTAAGATTTTCTTACGGCCATAAGAACCTTTACGACATCCTTTTTGTTCAGCTGGCATTAGATGATTCTTATCTAGATGTCTGTACATTTTGTCAACTATGGCTGCAGTTATAACTTTGTACAGTACTGGCAGACAAATGATTGGCCTATAGTTCTTCGCCAAAAAGCTGTCTCCCGCTTTGGGTAGCAAATACGTGATGCTGTTGTATTTCAGACTGGCGATAATAAATGAATTTACAAAGCGATTACAAGCCAGTTTAAATGCTGTATCTAGACTGGCATTTCCAAAAAAATTTAACATTGTCTAAGTTTTCAACCTTAAAAAGTGAACAAAACTCTGTGACACATATAAATACCGTTTCTTTTTTTCACACATGTTACATGTTTTTTGCTCGCATGTGTATATACTCAAAATATTATAATTTCAATGTTTTTAATTCTTGTCTAGATGTGCTTTACTAATTTGCAATCTTTCTGTTTCAGTTCATCATTTCCTACAACCTTTGCTATGTGTTAAGACATAATACTAAATTCAAAATATTTTTACTTCTCCTTTGTATTGTGTATGCCCTGTAATTGTTTACTTGTATTGTGTCTTGGCCTTCAGCCACCATCCTGATTGAGGTTCACCTGGGTTTTCTCAATCGCTTAAGGCGCATAAAGGGGATGGTCCCTTTGTTTGCAGTCCCAGGAATAAAATGTAGTACACATCGTTGGTTTACGGGTGAGAGATGTGGGGTTGGGTTTTCAAGTCTTGAGAATATTGTAATTGGTAAACACTTCCTAAATTTTTAAAATTTGTACTTTTTTAGTTTGGGGAAAATTTTAAATTCTAGACTTTTCCTAGATTTGAATTAATCGTATCCACGTTTATAATTTATTTTTTACGTAATTTAATAACAGAATAGATTTGTTTTCTCTTCTCTCAAGACTTGAACACTTTACTTGATGTTTTTTTCTCTTGTATGTTGACGAGATTTCCTCCGTTTCTGTTTTTTATGAGTAATTGAAAAATATGTACTCAATTTTAGCTTCTTCAAACGCTCTCTTAAACAATTAGTACTCCTTATTAACATGTCACTGATTTAAACAAGTTACTTCTAATTTACTTCGAGCCGGTTTCAAAAAGAAAGGTGGCCACTTGATATGTGTTGATAAAATAGTGATTTTTAAATCCAATTTGTCGACAAAATTCGCAGAATCTAAATAAACCCGACGAAAGGAAATATCATTATAAATAACATATGTGATAAGACACACGCACCTCGGCAACCGCATACTACAGTCAAAAGCACTGCGATATTTTTCACTTTGCCTCTCAAGGCCGTCTTCACGATGGAATATGTCACGGTATTTCGCGTCTTTCTCAGTCTTGCCGCTAGATATCGCATGATTGTCACCGTATCAAACAGTGCTTGCAATCATGCGTCTTCTAGCGGCACAACGGGGAAAGACGCGAAATGCCGAGTAATATTCCATTGTGGCCATCGGGGCTTGAGAGGCAGAATTAGAAAAATCGCACTATAGTAATTCTCTAGGAATCGCTTACGCGCAGTAGAGTTTGCCATCTAAAACTTCCGCCAAACATTGTGACGTCATGCCGGGCGTTTCCACGGCTCACAAGATATATTCCGTTGGTCACCTCCAAGAATCGAGAGAATGTCACGGTGCGAATGTTCACGGCTCCGCCCCCACTACCGGTTGGTGTAGTAAGGTCTCCTCCCGTTCGATCGCAGCACTGAAGCAGGGCTAACGCTATATAATGTATAGTTTGCCTGGTTTGCCAGACTGCGTCTGCATGGTGTACATTGGTGTACATGTGGAGAGCCGGGAAAATTCAGCGTATTGAATTTCATATCCAGAACAGCAGAACAGTATCTGTGAATGGTGTTGCATGGTGTAGCGATCCCACGGCCCATATACTGGAAAGTTACGGAGAGATGTACCATTTTTCAATGGAGAACCCGGGATTGGAAGAGCAAACAAAAGTATAAACTGTCCTAGAGTGTCTGTCTTTTTTCCGTGTTGTTTTGATTTTACATTTTATGGAAAGTGATTTTTTTAATTGGGCTACAGCTTATTATTTGATGTGTTTTGGTTATGCTATTGTTCTGCGAGTGGAACTTCCCGTTTCAAGACAGAAAAATTAAGGAAACTGTTATTTATCTAACAAAAAATTCTTTAATCTGCAAGTACTGAATTGTAATAGCAGCAGTTGCCTAGAGGCCAGAAGCGGGGACAATGAATACAAATTTTGAACACTTTTCTACTGTCAAGAGAGAACCAGATATTAAGGAAGAACCAATGTCAGTGAATGGCAGAATGCTACCATTAAAAGAGAGCAGCCGGGATATTCTTATGGACTTTGGGATGAATCGGAAGAAGGTCATTCATCTTGATGAATCAAATTCTCTTTTGACAGAGTGTAAGAAGCATGTTTATTCAGATCCAGCACTGTCTGATTTACTTTCGCAGTCTTACCTGGTTTTCCAGGAATTTACCCCAAAATTTAACACATGGGTGGATATTGACTGTGAGAATACTTTAAGAGATGGTACAGTGGTCAAAGTTATGTTTTTCCCTAAAGAAGTTGAAACCGATGGTTTAAATCCTGGATGTATAAAGCGCAAAAGACCTAATGTTGACAATGATGCAAATCCTAAGCAATTTCATGAAGACAGCATCAGAAAAAAATCAAATTTATTTAATAGGTGTGATGAAAAACGAAGTGATAATGTGGAAAAGGAAAGGAATGAAGTGATACATGTGGACTCAAAGAAAAAATCAGAAATAAGGTTTCCTATTATATGAAATTGTGAAACTCCATATTTCTACAGTATTCCAAAAATGCAGTATCCTTCAAAAAATATTTTTCCTTGTTTTACAGTCATTCATTCAATACACAGTGCTCTGGTGGGAAGCCAGTTCATCATGCTGTAACACCATCTCCTGTTGTCAAAAAGGAACAATATTCTTTGTTGCCAAAAACAATTAAAGCTGAAGTTCATGTGAGTATATTGAATCTGATACTTGAATTTTTGAGAGTTTTGTAAGAGAGAATTGAGAAAATATTAATAGGTATTATTAATTCCCTTAGCTGTGTGTTTGATGACTCAAAATTTTATTTTATTTCATTAAAATACATCATGATATATGATTTTTTAATGTCAAATTGTATGATGTGACCTTAAAATATTTAATTTTAAACTCAGTTTCCGTTTCATCAAACCATAACAAACACATTGGCTTCCTTGAATGTCAAACAGTAAATAATTATATTTCATTTATTCTTATCTGTCAAAGTAATCCACAAGTCTGGTTCCTTTGGTTTCCCAGCCAATTGTTCTTAGTTTTCTGTCAATGAAGCAACACGTATGTGAGTGTTCAAAGTGAAGAATGGAAAATAGATACTCTGAAAATAGAACCCTGATAGAAAATCCCACACAGTGAGATCATAATATAAACACTTATATTTTTTATCGCTTATAGACTGATTCTTGTATATAGAGTAAGGCCAGTTTTAGGAGCTTATTCAGAAGAGTTGCTGTTATGCAGTGTGTATCTTCAATAGCTTGCTAATGTACTCATTGTGATAGTCCCTGTGGCCTCGAGTGCAGTAGTTATGTACTGTATTGGTAACTGAATGTTGATTACGATTGTTTCTTAATAATATGTAAATGAAGAATGCTGTGTTGCTCCTTTTTAAGGTAGAAATCTTTGCAAGACTGTCTTAGTTTAAATTTAAGTATACTCTGAGAAACTTCTTCCGTGGAACCGTTAATCTATCACTATTTTTCTGTGTTGAATCTGTTGTTGATTTCAATGCCATATTGCAGGAGAGAGTAAATTATGCCATACTAGATTGATGGAAGTGCACATTTTTTTAAGGTATTCGGAAAACTATCTTACAAGGAATTTATTGGAATTTATTTTATTACAGAGAGTATCTATAAATTTATTGTAAATTATGATGATTATTCCCAAATTTTTATTTCAGTCTGTCTGATTCACATCTCTTGGTTGACTTTTTCTTTAATGTTTCGTTGAGGGAGATTATGATGACGTTTAAAGTTGATTAACAGTTTTGCCAACAGTTCATTGTAAATCATTCAATGACTAGTAGCTTTTTAGTTATTTAAAAATTTTGTCAGCTTAGCGTCTAAATGACTTGAAATGGGTCCATTTCTTATCAATATTGTATCTCTCAAGGAATTACAGAAAAACCAGACGAACTTAAAACATCGTGAATGTATATCAGAAGCAGTGGTCTTATCTCTAGTCCTTGCGACACTCCTTGGGTAACCGTCAACATTTTATTTACCTTTAAAAAATATATTTTGAGAATGCTCCAAAATTTCTATACATTGTTTCTGTCCAGAGCGGTATGGTGTTATGGGGACATGAACTTGACCTCTTATTCCAAAAGTCTAGCTTTTTTAACAATATTTTATCACAATATCAAATGCTTTTGAGAGATCAATGAATGCACTTGCTTTTCTGTGTGCTAAGATAAGAATTAATTGATTGAATGTATAAAAGATGAATGCTGCAGAAGTTTACTGTTAATGACTAGAGACCGGAAAAATATGTAGTATTAAACGTCAAAATATGTACATAAATATGTAATGAAAATAGTAAGAATATGTAATAAATATGTAAAATCGGATATAATATGTAATAATAAAATTCTGTAATTAAAAATCATTTACATAGCCAGAAATTAGATTTAGAAACACTGCTCACTTTACATCATACAACTTTCTTGTGAGTAATAAAAGCTTCATCTATTGTAATCCAGGACCGTAGTTCAGCAACCAAACTAATCGCAATAGAAGCCATCGCACAAACTGGCGAGATCTAAGATCAGGAAACATACACTATAGCCTCTTCATCGAAGTGTTACATGTCGGCAATCGCAAATTTTTCTCTGAAATTAAGGTTACAAATCACAAAACGCAGTGTCAATGATATTTTGGACACTTAGATTTCCCCAATAACGTAGGGAAAATGCTGATGTATTTTTTTAAATCATTTTATAAAAAAATATGGAATCAAATTGAAGAAAATTGATAAAATAAGAAAATATATTGTGAAAACAGCAAAACATGTAAAATATGTAATATACTACCAAATATGTAAAAATATGTAACGAAAAAATTCGATATTGTGTTAGGAGGGGGATGATTTGCCAAGATTAGAATTTTGAGAACAGTAAGTAGAAAGACAAAAAATATGTAATTACATAAAAATCCGGTCTCTAGTGATGACGGTGGGTCAGTAACAGCCTAGAGAAACTGAGAAATGTTCAACAACCACTAATCACAGGTGACCTGGAGTAAAAGGTAAACAATGAAATCTTGAAGACTGTACATTACCTTCAAACAGTTACACATCCTTTTCCCACAGATTTTGGATTCTTTACATGGTGCATTAGTGGCAAAACATCTTGGTTACAACAAAATTTGAGCAGAAACGGTTACAGTTCACGAGTTATTTTGAGTTGAAGACTGCCATGAACATTTGCGTTATTACACTGGCAAGAAAGGAATTCAAAATGGGAATTATACAGCTTATGAACCAATATGATAAATGCTTTAATAAAGGAGATGATTTTGGGGCGAAGTAAAGTAAAATTCACTTGTGGGGAATACAGTAAACCTGTTTTTACAACTTTCAGAGGACACGAGATATTCTTAAAAAAGGAAGGAAAAATGTATTACTTTTTTTCTGTTTTCTCTTCTTTTTTATTCATTGTAAGAATCAAAATCAGAAATAAATGTCTGAAAAAATTATCAAAACATCTTTATCACCTATAGAAAATTGTAGACAATTTAAGTCATTATCCACATGCGTAATGTAGTTAAAAATATTAAACTGATATAAGAAGCTAAAAAACACTTTTTTTTTCATTTGTACAAAGTGCTCAAGGTAAATTTATTTAAAATCTTGGGAAATCTGGGAAAACACTTCAATTATGATTTTCAACGTAATTTATTTTTTTGTCCCTGGGGGCATATTTGCATATCTCATTTCACAACCCCCTTTGGAGGCGTTTTTGAAAAGACGCTGAAAAAAATTAACAGTTGCAATTTTTTAAAATTCATTGATTTCAATGAAAATGAGACCTCTGCATTTGAGTGAAGTAATACATATTTAATTTTTAGGATTCACCAGCAAATCAGGCATTACTCGTTGAAGAGAAACCACTTCCTCCTTTCCCTCAAAGTAAGTGTTCAGTGACTCATTCTGACTTAAAACATAGCAACTGAATAACAATTCTCTCATTGAAAACATTGTTTCAGAATCTACATCAAAGCCTGAAGTCAGTACTAGATCAGTTACTTGGATTACTTCATTATCAAGAGGCGTTATGTCAGAGCGGCAGGTATGGGCAGGCATGAACATGGAAAGAATTTGGTGGAATACCCTGTTTTCAGATTTTGCAATGTTTGGTTTCGAAGGGAACTGCATTAAGTTCTTTAACTATCACTTCAGGAAAAATGTTGTGGGTGAAATGTTTTGGGGATTTCGTTCCTTTGATGGACCAAATATAATTGCTCCCTTAGGGTGTGGTCCTCTTCGAGACTTCAAACTTGGAGAAGTGTTTAAAAATAAAGTTGTTAGAACTGTAAAAGATCATTACAAGAGTTCAGATGTTACTCTTCAATTTCCAAAGTTGAAAGAGTTTGGTTTCAAATACTTGAGAGAGGTTTTAGATAAGAATTTCATTTCTTTTTGCAAACAGCCTCTTTCTGCTCAAGATCTTTCTCCTGCGTATCATGTTTGGAAACTTGTTGGTGAAAAAGTCAAAAACATTCCTTGTTCATCTAAACAAGAAATGATTTCTGTTGTGTCTAGAGTATGGGAAAACGATTTAGATGTACAATTAATGTGTACGAAAATTATAACATTATTGCCTCAAATAATTGAATCTGTAGTAGAACAAAATGGCAGTTACCCATTAATAAATGTGACTACGTAGGTGGTCTCCATTGGCTTTCATGGGGTACCTCCCATTGTAAATCATGAATGAAAATATCTATAATGCACTTGAATGATATGTGAATATACTGTAAATTGTGTAAGTACCATATTAATTTAATGTAATTTTCTGTCGACAATTGACTATAATTCTTCCAATGTCCTTGATATACACTTGTTTTCTGCAGTCTCTCTTGTTTAAGCAACCCCTTTTATTTTATTGATGGTGGTGGTGTTTATGTAATTCAGAGAGCTAACAAATAGATGACAAAAGGTAGTAAGAGTCGGTTGTGAATCATTGTTTCTGGTACTGCATTTTGCAAGAGAATCTGAGATACCATGCAGGAAAGAGCTCATAACTGCATTTTACATTATAGCTAGTGACAGCTACAGCCATCAGTGGCGGCTTGTGTTTAGGTTGCTTAGCTTCCAGATAATTGAATAATACCTTAAGAATACACATTTTACAAAACTTTTATAATCAATAATTTCATTGTAAATAATTGTATATATTTTATTGTTTAACATTTTTGTTCTTGTCTATGTTTAAAACCATTATGTTGTTATCAATATGTTAAAAAGGTAAGTTTGTGTTAACTAACATAAGTACTATTTATGTAAAAAAATAAAAACAATGATATTACAGATGTAACCAATAACTTACAATCATATTTATAACTTTTCAACTCTTTAAATGTTCATATTTTCATTTTTAAGCCAGATGTCTGAGGATGGCTGTTGAGCTACAGCTGAAAGGTTACGTCATTGCATAAAACTTCGTCGCATACAATTTGTTACTCGTAGGAAATAAAAAATTGGATGTCAAAAATTTAAGGAACTGTCAGTTTATTTTAACTTACATATCCCTAACGGTTCTGAAATTATTATTACTTTCTCACCTTGCGAATACTTCATAAGAAGATTCAATTTCTACAAAATTGTAGATAGCGATTTTTACTTCAGACATAGTGTCTTGTACAAAACTAGCTCCTTAAAAAGGGTTATGTAGAATTTTCTGAAAAACTAGTCGTTTTTGCGTAATCTTTGCTTCAAATTTACAAAAAAAGAATTCTCAAAAACCGCTCCAAATTTTTTCTTTAAATTTTCTGCACGTGTGTAATAAGGGACGGTAAATAAATAAACTAGTGGTGCTATATAATGGCACAGACTTTCTCGCAGTAGTTATTTTTCTAATGTCGATCATCTGATAAATTGTGTGGAGTAAGCAGTTCACCACTGCCTTTCTTGGTCATGTTTTTTGAAAGACATGTTTTTCGCATGTTGACAATTACCGGCCTCCTAATGATAGAACCGATACAATTACGCTTTGACTAAAATATAAGGAGTTGCTCCGTATCTCACACCAATGGCGGAGATGGTTAAAACGCGTTGGGGCTCAGGGTCTCAGTTCGGAAGATGCCGGGTTCGAATCCCAGATGGGGATTTAATTTGATGGATGTGTTGTTGCAGGAAAAAAACATTGAAGAGTGTAGAAACTTCGTTGAAAATCATTTGAAGAACATCTCAAGAATAGAATCAATGCAGATAAATACACAGGACTTGTCTGTTTTTTCCCAAATTGCATCTTTTAAATATTTTTTCAACCCTGTTATTCGATTTTTGAAACATTGGTCATGTCAAATCAATCGTTATGGTCTTGTGTATATCTGTATGAACTAATTTAAGTAAAATTATGAGTATTTCAACGTTAAATTGAAATACAATATAACCAGAACGCATGCGATCAACTTACATATCCCTAACGGTTCTGAAATTATTACTTTCTCGCCTTACGAATACTTCATAAGAAGAGAAAGTTAAGTAATTATGCGCCAGAAAACGGCGAATTTTCGCCAGAAAAACTCTGATAGTGTGGTAACGAAAAAGTGGATAAAACCTGTTGCTAAAGTTAAAAAAAACTAGTGGTGCTACAGAATGGCACAGACTTTCTCGTATTAGTTTTCTATTTCCTTGGGTTTTCGCTACCTATTTGGAATTGCCACATACTCTTTCTTACCAGCTGCCATCTATCACCACCAAAAGTACATTTTTTTGTATACCAGTATTATAAACAACCCTTTTACATTAACAAAATTGTTCATAGTATGGCATATTATTGCACGAATCATAATCATATTGCAGTCACGGCCCCTATATATTTTCAGTTATGGAGTTTAAAGAAGGCAGTGGTACCATATAAATAGATTGCAGTGTTCGCAGTAAAATCAAATATGTTATGGAAAAACTTACTTTTAAAAACTGATTTATTAATTTATTACTCCTTTAAAATAATATTTTGTTTCTATTTGGTAATCTAACAAGAACAACATTAAAAAACATCAAATTAATTCTTGTGAACATGTACATTAAGTGTACAAATTGATAAATTGGTCAGTGACACTCCAGAACATGCATTTATATCTAAAATGCTTGTTTTTTCTTTGCTTTCTGCCTTAACCAATATCTTGTTAGCTATTTAAATCTTGTTATTCACCGATTCTTCGATGTATGGCTCGGCTACACTTGTAGTCCGCCATCCTCCATGACGTTTAAGTGTAGTGGTATCACCACCATTATCTGCGAGAAACGTCACGGATGTTCTCCTAAACGAATGACCCGAGTACTTTTCTGCATTTGGTAATTTTAAAAAAATTGCAATATTTTTTGGTATTTTCGCAAATGTATTGATACCAATTGGATTGCAGCTGTATTTGCCATGATTGTAAAACAAAAACGTTTTTTGTGTTTAACATGTAAGGGTCTTAAGGAAATTTATTTTTTACAGACTTCAACATAATTAAATTCTTCACTGGATACAATAGAAAATATTCCCGGCTTGTCATTTTTTGTCACTTTAATGTTCACTATCAAAACAGAACTTTCTTCTTTCACATCGTTGATGCACAAATTGTACAATTCGACACATCTACAAGCACCAAATATGCCAAAAATAGCAACAACCTGAAAATCATGCCAGTTATTAATACAATACACCAGTTAATAAATAAAACTTAACTATTATTGCCACTGTCATTATTATACCTTCATTAAAAGAAAAGTTTCATCATCAGCTTTCGTAAGAAATGTGTTTACATCTTGTTGGGAAAATACCACTGCCTTTATAGGTTGACATCACACATCTGCTTGTTTCATAAGTAAGCTTACTTTATGAAAAGTTCCAATATCAATATTGTCTTTGATCTTTAGCATTTCCTTTAATTTGGAATGAGTGCACCATAGTGTCGACGCTTTACATGCTGTGGACTTAATGTTTAAAGAAGTATGCATTAAATTAACAAACGTCTTTATTCTAGCATGTGCATTGTACTTACTTAACCAAACTGCTTCGATAGATACGAAAGAACAGCAGCTTTGCATAATAATTTTGCATATTTTTTATCCATAAACTTCCTTAACTTTAAGTACAAAGTTTGCAAGACGTTTTCGGTATCAAAGCATTTTCTGCTTTTGCAGCTTCTTCCACAATTTCTCTAGGCAAATCTATTATGTTTGAATCACGGCTTTCAAACTAATTGCCATTTGTTAACAAATTAGTTGCTTAGGTAGCATTCATGACAAAACATGAATTTGAGATCTACGACAACTACGAATTACAACTTAACACAATTAATTTCGCTTCCTTAAATCCTTATAATACTGTAATACAAAAAATAGTGTATGCAACTCGTTTATAATGTTAATTTTTTGCACTCGTAAGAAGACTTCTAACGACGTTAGAATCGCTCAAACGCCATTTTCTCATTTATGGCTGCAATTTTTTTCTTGAAACTTTTGTAACGGCTAGTGCTAATTACACTCTTTAGTATAGCGTAAAGTTTATTTTGAGTTATTTTTTTGTTTTTTCAGAAATTACATAATTGTAATTTTTTTGAAAGATCTCTCACATCTTTAATATGCACATTACCACTAATTTGTAAACATTATTATATTTGTGAGTGTAAGTGCTTAAAATAACTTCAAATAAAGTATTTTGAAAACTCAAACATTTTCTGTGAAAATGAGGTTCAAATTTCGCAATTTTAGTAGCGCTAAAACGCCATTTTCTCTTAAACGGCGGACATACTTTTTAAAAGAAAATTGCCATTTGTGACTAGGTTTTTGTGTTCTTTAGAATTCTAAAATTGTTTCCGTTCTACCAATTGGAAACTGAAAAATTAAGAAAATGACCAAAAAATGTACTTTTGGCGGTGATAGATGACAGCTGGCAAGAAAGAGTTTGTGGCGATTCCGAATAGCTAGCGAAGACCCAAGGAAATAGAAAACTAATACGGGAAAGTCTGTGCCATTCTGTAGCACCACTAGTTACTTTCCCGAATACGTACGTATACACGAAGTGATATACGCAGTATAGGGAAAGTTATGTAATGCTGCGCGAAAAAAATGGCCAATTTTCGGCGGAAAAAAATTAATTGCCGGGCCGTGAAAACGAAGAAGTGGATGAAACCAGCTGCTAAATTACGGGGGAAAAAATCCCCCAACACCTGGTGTAGCCAGAAACCCTGTTTTCTAGGTCCTTGATACCGAAAACTCAATTGAAAGGAAAACGTCCGTCTGTGAACACTGCTAGCGCCTAAACAATATGTACGATTTCTTCCAAAATGGATATTCCCAGGTCGATCTGCTTCTTGTCGAAGCTTTGAGATTTTGATAAAGATTCTTCAAAATTTGGGGGTTCTTTACAAGAAGCCCCCCGGGGATTTTCAAAATTTTCTCCTAAACGGCTCCAAATTTTTTCTTTAAATTTCTTGTATGGATAGAGTAAAATACACTTATTTACATGGCATAGGTCCAATTTTCAGGGGTAACTCTGAATTTTTGAAAATTGCAAAAGTTTAAAATTTTTACGGCGTCTTTCTGGAACTACAAAATTGAGATTTTTCCTTCAAATAAAATTTTTTCTTCATAGTGAGTTCTTTCTTTAAGGTCATACACATTTTTTTGAAAATTTTAGTAGTTTTCGCGCAATATTGCGTGCAATATGTGCAATTTTAAAAAATTACAAAAAACAGATTTTTCAAAAACGGCTCCAAATCTTTTCTTTAAACTTTTGGTAGGGATGGTGGTAAATGTACTCTATCAGATGACATAAAATCCATATTGGTCTATCGGTTGTTTTTTTCAAAAATTACAAAAATGTAAATTTTTTGACTTGTCTCTCACGTCGTTAATATTTACTTTTTGGCGATTTTTTCACATTATATTTACGAGTGTATATGCTTTAAATAATGTCGAGTAAAGTTTCTCGAAAACACCACCTTTTTGTATGAAAAGTAGCTCAAATTTCGGCATTTTCAGAAACGCTCAAACGCCATTTTCTCATATATGGCTGCAAATTTTTTTTTGAAACTTTTGTAGTGGATAGTGATAATTACACTCTTTAACATGACGTATAGTTTATTGTGAGTAATTTTTTTGGTTTTTCAAAAATTATATAAATGTAAATTTTTTGAAAGATCTCTCACATCTTTAATATGCAAATTATCCACAATTTGTGAAGATTATTATATTAGTGAGTGTATGTGCTTCACATAACTTCAAATAAAGTATTTTGAAAACTCAAAAAAATTCTGTGCAAATGAGCTTCAAATTTCGCATTTTTAGTAGTGCTAAAACGCCATTTTCTCTTAAACGGCACATAATTTTTAAAAGAAAATTGCCATTTACGGCGAGGTTTTTATGTTCTTTAATATGCTAAAATTAATATTTTCGTTCTACCAATAGGAAACCGAAAAATTAAGAAAATGACAAAAAAAATGTACTTTTGGCGGTGATAGATGACACCTGGCAAGAAAGAGTTTACGGCAATTCCGAATAGCTAAGACCCAAGGAAATAGGAAACTGATACGGGAAAGTCTGTGCCATTCTGTAGCACTACTAGTTTCGCGCAGCATTACATATCTTTCCTTACGTATACGGGAAGGTAAAAATAGTGGCGCTATAGAATGTCAAAGACTTTGTCGGAGATTTTAGTTTTCTAATCTATAAATTGAATTTGTTTTTCTGTTATGAATGATGATGTTCCTTCCCTGAGCGCCTGAAGAACATTTTTTTTACATTCTCTGGATATTTTGGTCTCCTAATGCGATAAATGAAACCACCATACTCTATTACTATTTACAAGTGTAAATGTCATGCCTATCCATTGTGGTCGCAGTCGTTAATCAGTGAGGATTGGTACAGGTCTTTCGAGGGAAGCTTCGTTGGTTCGAGTCCTGGTCGGGGAATATTATTTTTCAAAATTCTGTTGTCACAGGACGTAATTGATAATTCTATAAACGTTTTGAAGACCATGTGAAACCATTGGAATCACAAATATTGATAATTACGATAAATGTACTGGAAGTGTCTGTATATATTTGTTCAAATTTTTAACTTTTAACAATTTTTCACATCTCTTCTTGGATTTGTAAAGCGTATGTACCATCGTATCAATTGTTTCTTTATCATGCATTTACCATTTCATAGCTCGGTTCGATTCTTTGATGGCTCTGTTCGGCCCATGCGGTGCTAGTGTGGAGTAGTGGTATAAGTGCCGGAATAATAACCGGAAAAGTGGATTATTTTTGTCAGGTAACTACTTCCTTTAACACGCTAGGTAGTCAGAATCTCTGCTTTATGGACCCTTAATACGGAGAAACTAGTTTACGCAAAACGCATGTCCGTAAACCTTAAGTAGAATTTTCACAAAAATTGATATCCGCCAATTGCTCTAGTTGATGTCATGTCCCCTTCAATTATTAAACAATATTTTAATTTTTGTGGATACTAAACATGTTGACAATAAATTTATATTCTGGTCGGATAGAGTATGTAATACACTTTTAAAAATGGCGCATGTCCTATTTTCGTTGAATTCTCTGAATTTTCAAAAATAGCAAAATTTTATCAACTTTTCATTGTCATCATACAACTGCAGTATTGAAAATAGAGAATTTTCTTCAGATTAAATCTGTTCTTCAAAAATCGATCCTTAAAAGAAATTGTGTTGAATTTTTTTCAAAACATTAGTACTTTTCGCCTAAAATAAGGGCAATTTTCAAAAGAAATATGAAATTCTCAAATATCTCAAAGTGGTTCCAAATGTTTTTCATCTTTTTTATAGGACAGTGCAAAGATTGCTTATAAAAATGGCATAAGTCAGATCTTCGCTGTACTCTCTGAAAATTTCAAAAGTTACAAGTATGTGCACTTGTAGAGCCATTAGTTCAGAACATATTTCATTTAAGAAAACAATCTCCAATGTCAAAATTTTTTTTGCAACTGTTTTTGGCAATTTTCGAAAATTCAGAGAATTTACTGAACATGGTACCAGCACAGTTTGTTTTACCAGCCTTTCCTTCATACAAGACACAATTTGGATCTGTTTTTGAGAAAATAGTTGTTTAAAAATTGTCTATACTTCACAAAACATTACACGAAAACTATTTTCGAAAACTTTTTAATGACTTTATGTAAAGTTGGGTCATTGAGCAACGAATTTCAATAAGGAAAAAATTCTCTATCTTTAAGCTTCTAGGAAGATGCCAAAAAAAAATAATGTTGCAATTTTCGTAAATTCAGATATTTCAATGAAAATAAAATTTCCACCATTTTTTCAAGAGTTCTCTCTGCTGAGGAAAAAGTTTAAAAAAATTTGGAACCATTTTTTAGAATATTTTGAAAACGTGTTTCAGGTTTTATGTACATATGAAATGCTCCCATGTTTCAAAATATCCGTTCGAAATTGCAGAGCCGCTAGTTCCTTCAAATTGATCGGGAATATCAATTTTTGGAGAAAATCGTCTGAGCGGTTTGAGGCATCAATCACGTTTTGCCTTCAATCGATTTTTCGGTGTCAAAGACGCAGATTTTGACTAAACATGTTAGAGTAAGTATCCACTTGTAAGATATGAGGGCTCCACAATGAGTTTTTCTGTCGAAAAATCGCTGATTTCTTGCCCCAGCAATACAATTCTTTCTCTTTACTATGTACACAGCGATGCGAAAAAGTAAGATGTATTAATGTTTGTCTTTGTAATTGACTGTGATATTAGTTTTTTTTAAATATATATAGCACAGTGTTTAATTTCAAAAATAATGTTTCAACTTTGTGACCAATTTCTTAATTTATATTTGTACAAATATTTATTGCATTTATAATACAAAATTCAGTCATTAGAAGAAAAACTGGTATTCTAGATGTGACAGAACAAGCAGTGTGTATTAAATGGAAATGGGGTGGGCACTTGATGAGACTTGAGCACCAAAGATGGACCCATGCTGCAACCATATGGGACCCAAGAGTAAGGGGGAGACAAGGCCAACAGGAAACTAGATAGTCGAATTACTTCAAGAATGCAGTGGGTGTAGAGTTGACTAGTGGCGAAAGATCATGAACAGTGGAAAACTATATATGTTCAAAATTAAGATGTTCTGTTCAGGTGATGTGAAACCTCCCTGCTCTTATCAGGAGGCCTTTGCCTTACTAAGGGATGTGTAGGCTTTTAATAGTAATACCAATAATAAAAACACATTTAATTTTTAGGATGCACCAGCAAATCGGGCATTACTTGTTGAAAAGAAACCGCCTCCAACTTTCTCTCGAAGTAAGTGTTCAGTGATTATTGCTGACTTCAAACATAGCAACTGAATAACAATGCTTTCATTGAAAACATTGTTTCAGAATCTACACCAAAGGCTGAAGTCTGTACTAGATCCATTACTTGGATAACTCCAGTAACAAAAAGAGGACAACCACTGCGGCGGGCATGGGCACGCAAGAACATGGAAAGAAAATGGTGGAATACTGTGTTTTCAGAAGTAGCTTCGTTTGGTTTGGAAGGAAACCGCATTAAGCTCTTTGATAATTTCTATCACTTCAAGGAAGGCTATGAAGTTTTTTGGGGTTTTCGTTCCTTTGATGGACCAAATATAATTGCTCCCTTAGGGTGCAAAGAGAAAGGATTCAAACTTGGAGAAGTGTTTGAAAATAAAGTTGTTACATCTATGAAGGATCATTACAAGAGTTCTCAAGTTACTCTTCAATTTCCAATTTTTTTGAGACCGTTCGGTTTAAAATATCTGATAGAGGTTTTAAATAAGAATTCCATTTCTTTTTCCATTCAGCCTACATCTGCTCAAGATCTGTCTCCTGCATATCATGCTTGGAAGCTTGTTGGTGAGAAAGTTAAAAACATTCCTTGTTCATCTAAACAAGAAATGATTTCTATTGTGTCTGGAGTATGGGAAAATGATTTAGATGTACAGTTAATGTGTTCTGAAATGGTATCATTATTGCCACAAATAATTAAATATGTAAAACATCAAACAGGTAAATATCAGGAGATGAATATGAAGTATGTTGTGACTGTATAGGAGTTCCCAATGAGGTAGTAATACTTGAATGTAAATTATGTAGGTAATCATTTAGTGCCATTTTCTATCCATAATTGATTGGGTCCCTTTTTCTTTCTTTCTCTTTCTTTCTTTCTATCTTCTTTTTTTTTGGCACATCTCATTTAAGCAAATTTATGGTGGTGGTATTCCTGGATTTCAAAGAACAAAAATAACAGATAAGTTTTGAATCATTGTGTGCCATTCTTTCGCAATGTATGAGTATAAGAGAATCACTATATTTTACTACTTTTGCTGTGGTCTGTGCCGTAAGTAGATAATTTTGGGCCCACAGCAATGCGGAAATGACCCCACCCCAAGTAAAATTAAAAATGTGAAAGTTCAATCAAGAGACTTTTTGAGTTATTTTATTTCAACAAATACACACACACACACACACACACACACACACACACAAAGTTAAACTTTAAAGTTTAGAAAATGTTTTTGGAAATATATTTTAAATATTAGTGTTAAGTAAAAATATTTAGTGATCAAATAATACAATTTCCATTGTGAACTTAAAATGCTAAACTCACGTTAATTGCATGCAATAATAAATATTAATTTCAGTAGAACCTATTTTAAAGTTAGCCTCATTTGTTTCATTTCATAATGTCCTACCATATAAGTAATGACATATAATTAACGGTAAAAATTAATTGAAAATTTTATGAAATATCAGACTACTGGACCAGGACATATAAAATTGTGATAACAATTTTCTTGAGTTTTAATTTCTTTTTCAATATTTTACTAATTTTGTCCCTATTAATTCTGTCATTCAACTGCTTTGACATACAGGGCTTCGGGTGATTGCCGGTCAGCCAGCACCTAGAGCCGGCAATGCCTTTGGTACAGTGAAAGCTCTAGCTGTTACTTTAACCTTTAAATATAACCCTGGGGTCTGTTGGACCCCAAACAAATTTCGTTATATAACTTTAATTGGAAAATAAATGTTTGGGATATTTTACTCCCATGTAAATTCAGTTAGTATGTTTGGGAAGGGTTTGCGTAGTTGCCACCTTCTAACAGTCTGCTCCTAACCTGGCAGTAGAGTGCGGAAGTATCTTTGGGATTTGCTGGACCCCAGTGTTATATTTACATGTGTTTTTCAAAGTTGCAATTTTGGTGTTTGTTTGTTTTTAAGACTTTTTCTAGACAAAATGACATCAAACATTAAAGAATTCACACCTAATACAAGATTTACCAGATGAGAATGAATACAAAGAAACATCGAAGAGCTTATTCGGTGATCACTCTGATTAGGATCCTGATTTTGTTTTAGAACACAATTTTCAGTAGTTTTAATTAATTTTTACACAATTCTTATTTTAAGTTGGTAAATTAAAAATAGTAGTTAAAATTTGATTTGTTTTCATTTTTCAGTCAAATTTACTTCTATCAAATCTAATAAAGTATTATTTAGTTGTTTTTTTACCTAAATAACATCTCATTTGCTAAGGTATTATAAGAAAAGCTGTTTACATTTTTAAGATAATGATATACTGGGTTATAATACTTTTTATGGCCTTTAATAAAATGTAAAGTTTAACAGTGATATATTTTTTAAAAACAAAGAAAAAATATTCATCCAAATCTATACACTTGTTAAAAAAAAGGTGTAATTTTTTTGAATGGTGCTAATATCTTAATAAAATAACATTAATTTCCCTCAAAACTGTGTTAGCTCTACTGAAATAACTTAAAAGTATAATTAAAAATATATACAGAACTTCCCAAAACCTTCAGGTAAAAATATACATACATTAAAATTGGGGTCTGACAGACCCCACCGTTATATTTACGTTATTATAATCAAATAAGTATTATATTTAAGGGTTAGGTTAAAAACTTAAATACTTTTAAATTATCTACTTTTGTCAGGTTGAAATGATAAAGATATCCTGAAAACAGGAAATGTCAAGAAAACTGTGATTCAGTCCACTTTCCTGGTTTTGCGTTCTTTCAGAACATGATAAGATAAATATTGTGTTCTGTGTGTGACTTTAATTTTGAAAATATATTATAGTAAAAAAAAAATATTGTCCAGGCATGTATCACAGCACACCATTATAAATTGTTGTGTTTGAAAGCATTACAAATCTCTAAATATTTTCTTTCTTGATTTATTACTTCTTGCTTCAATTTAATTCATTATGGATGTTGCTGATGTTCTAAATTGGGCATTGCGGACCCGCTTTCAGCAGGACAGTTCCGCTTTGAAGTAAATTGTCCCGACGTCCCTTTAATTATTGTGGGGACGCTTATAAGTCCCACTTTTAGAATTTGAACGCATAGCCTGTTTGTGACCAACTACGTAGATCATATCCTGCGACAGGAATTAGCATTTGATGTAGTATTCTTGTCGTCCGTGAAACTGCACCACGCTGCCTAAAATTTACATACATAACACAATGTATTCAAAGTTTGTTAGGCCCCTCTCGGTTTAGTTAAAGATATTCAAGGGATCGAGTGCGCGTGCAGCGCCCCTGTACCAGATAACTAAGTATTACTAGTAAATTTCAAATTTGCAGACGTTGATAGGATCGCCGCAGACTGTTTATATCTCTCGAGATCCTCGCATTTCACGCACACTTAAACGTTAAGTAGGCAGTAATGTCAGTGAACTACGAAAGGTGCGGAAGGTACACATGTAAAAGCAACTGGAAGAAATGAAAATTAATTAACTAAAATAATATTCGGAACTTATGTATGATCGGGAAGTGTGATTCTAAAACAATAGTTCGTTTCTTAGTGCCTACAGTTCCTACAGTGCCTAATAGTTCTGCCTACAGGCGTGTATATGAGTCGCGAGGATTCAGTGGTGACATGATGTAAACTGCAGTAATGCCTTCCTATTTTGTCGTCGGCAGATTTAAAGTGAACAAGTAATAGAAGAATACCTATGTCTAGATTTTGGGACAGTACTGTTGTGTTTTCACATTGAAATGTCAAAAAGATATTGTACATTTAATGACATTATAGACAGAATATAGCTTAAGGCTAAATATACCGAAAAAAACTTGTAGGAAAATTCAATAGATCGCAGCACCATCAGCAGGAATTTACTTTACCGATTACGTCTGAACAAATGGTCCGATTTTCGATCTGTAAACGGCATTTGACTCCTGTTTATAATAGAATTTACGCTACGAAGCCCTTTTTCCAAAAAAACTAGCAGAAACTCGATTTTTAAAATTTTTCTCGTACTTCCGGGAACAATTTCAAAAATGTGGGCTTATAGCGCGATGGCGACACGCTTCCAGAATCCAACGCCGTGTCAAACATGCAAATCGGATAAATAGGAGCGACGGTAAGCGAAATTTCGAAAAACACCTCACCCCACTCCCCCTTCCCCTTCCACGCCGCCGGGACATTGTTGGCCGGCGGCGCGGTCAAGCCGGCACGGGCGAGCCGGGCGGCGGCCGCCGCGGCGCGGCGACGGGCAAGAAGGCTGAACTTTCGGGGGCAGCAAGCCAGACACCCCGTCACTTCGTTGATGCTTCCGTCACTTCGCATCTCAAGATATTTTTTCCCCACATATGAAACTAGTGATGCTGTAATAGGGGTAAACGGTCTCGTATCATCTTTAATAGTAGTATAAAACTATTACCTTATTCACATATTCCATCTTCCTTCGAATACCATCATAAGAATGTCTGAGGTATCACTCAAAACACCGATCCCGCTTTGGTGCTGATTTCAAAAAGAAAAAATCGAACTAATTGCGTAAATATCACCCATATTCCATCTCCTCACATCGTATTTTAGATATATTGTACTTCTAAGATCTTCCTTTACCATTTCACTACCGGAAAAAACAAGCGGAGATAACGCAAGAGCTCTTTTATCCTACGATTCGATTTATCATTTCAAAACGGCGTTTGTCACCTTGATAGAATTCACCTGGTTAATCCTTTTTCCAGTAAAATAACCGAATCGAATTTTTAAAACGTTTTCGTACTTTAGGACAAATTGCACATACTTTCTCATAGTAATCTAATATCTTTGGTCTGGGCCAGTTTTACCATCTTTCCCCATCTTCTGACATCTTGCTGACATCTATCGCCGCCCAAAATACATTTTTTGAACTTTTCTCATTTTTCAGCTTCTTAATGGTAGATACGAAATATTACTTTTAGGATATTAAAGAAGAGTAAAACTTCGTCCTATATAGGAATTTTCATTGATAAATTTGGAGCCGCTCTTAGGAAAATGGCGTTTAAGCGTTACTGTAAATGCGAAAATGGAAGCTTCGGAATTTTCACAAGAATCTTTCGAGTTTTCAAACAACTTCATTTGGTGACATTTAAAGCACTTCTACTCACAAATGTAATAATGTATAAAATTTCTGGAAATGTGAATATTAATGGCGTGAGAGACACTTAAAAATACATTTATTTATTTTTTGAAAAATCAAAAAATTCAGCCAAATTAATTTTATGTTAACTTAAAGAATGCAAATAGCATTCATACGAAAAGTTTGAAGAAGCAATTTGAGAAAATGGCGTTTGAACATTTGTGCAAATTCGGAAGTTTCAGTTCATTTTCACAGAAAACATCTGAGTTGTCGAGGAACTTTTAAGACATAATGTAAAGCACATGTACTCGTAAATGTAATAGTAGGGAGTTTTTGCACCCTCGAACGTTACGTACTATCGATCTTCTGCTCATTCGCAGTGCAAGTTTCGCATCACTTTGGTGCATCTGTGCATGCGCAAAAGATCGATAGTACTTAACGTTCGAGGTGGCAAAAGTTCCCTAATATGAACAAATCGCCGTTAAAGAAAATATTTACTAAATGAAAGGCTAGTCAAAGAATTACATTTTTGTAAGTTTTGAAAAAACAAAGGAATAGAGCAATATGGCGTTTATGTCATCTCAGAGTACATTAGGTACTATCCCTTCCAAAAGTTTCAGGAAAAAAGTTGAAGTCGATTTTGAGAAAATCTTGTTCTTGTAATTTTTAAAAATTGCACAAATTGCCCTCAATATTGCGCGAAAACTACTAAAAATTTCAAAAAAATGTGCATGACCTTATTGAAAGAACTAAGTATGGAGAACAAATATAATTTTAAGGGAAGATCTCTATCTTCAATTTTGTAGTTGTAGGAAGACGCCGAAAAAAAATTCGAACTTTTGCAATTTTCCCAAAATCAGTCAGCAATGAAAATAAGAGCTATGCCACCTTGAGTGTATTTTACTTTATTCTTACAATTAATTTAAGGAAAGTATTTGGAGTAATTTTTGATTGATTGTTAGTGATTTTGGGCGCGTCAACTGCTTTGGTCAGTAGTCCCGTAAGTGCAATGCATGTTTATTTCATCGTGAGGTGGAAGAGATGTTGCCCGCTATGCCGATGGCGAGATCCGGCGCTGACCTTCCGTCCACTAGCGGGGCTTCCCAACCAGGTATCTGCCACCAGCGGGGCACCACCCCAGCCGGGACAAGCTCTAAATCACCGACCGATTTACCTGTCGGCTTGCCGGGTTCTTTCTTAACAAGATATCTCCCACCAGCAGTGCACGGCCCACAGCCCGGACAAGTTCCAATCCTCCCACTGGTCTCCCAGCATATATGGTAGTGTTGTGCAAGTTAGTGTGTGTGTGTGTGTGAAGATAGGACAAGGAAGAGGAAGGAAATATCGCGCGAAGTCAGTTTGTTAGGGTATTTCTTCGGCATTCGTTTGATGTTGATCGGAGAAACTACGGAAAACTTCCAATCAGAGCAGCCGGTCGCTAGAATTTTCCTCCAGACATCGGTTGAATTCTACATCTAACTGACAAGCTAGTGTTGAAAAATCCTGCCACCGTCGGGACTCGAACCTAGCACCTCTCGGTCAGAGGCATTGCAGTGACATCAGTTGATGCACTGAGCCACCTATCCTGGTTGACATTTTTGAGAAAATGTTGAAAATGTCCCTGGGGCTTAATAAAAAGTATCTCCAAAAATTAATGAATGTTTTTAAAAATCGCAGAACTTCGACTCAGACCAGATCGAGAGGGGTTTATTCAGTTGAGCAAAAATTCTACACATAGTTTAGGCGCTAGTGGTGTTCACATACGCCCAGACAGGCAGACACAGACAGATGGACGGACGAACGGACGTTAAAAAGTCAAAACACACATACACCCTTTCGGTATCTTATCAGGGGACCCCAAAACGAGTACTTCCGTTAATATCTCGAAATAGATTTTCCGCAGCATTACATAACTTTGAGTAACTAACACGAGAAAGTAACTGGTGGTGCTACAGAATGGCACAGACTTTCCCGTATTAGTTTTCAATTTCCTATAGTCTCAGCCAGCTATTCGGACTTTGTCGTAGTAAAATTTACTATTTTGTTGGCATGGGCTAGATTTATGGCCTTGCCCCATCTTGCCACCTGCCATTTACAATTATTCGGTTTCCTAATGGTAGATTCAAAATATTGCTTTTAGAATATTAAAGAAGACTGAAACCTTGTCCTTTACGACAATTTTCATTCATAAACTTGATACCGTTTTTAAGAAAAGGGTGTTTAAGCGTCTGTGGCAATGTGAAATATGAAGCCCTTTTTCATAGGAATCTTGAGAGTTTTTTTAAAATTTATTTTAAGATATTTTAAGCTCTTCCATTCACAAATGCAATAATGTTTACAAATCGCTCCAAATGTGCATACAAGGCATGCGAAATATTTAAAAAATACATTTGTGTAAATTTTGAAGAAAAACAACAAAATAATACAACAAAACTTTTTTGTTTCCTTAGACAGTGCATTTCGCACTATACGTACAAAAACTTTGAACAAAAAATTTGGAACCTTTTCAGAAAAAAATGGCGTTTGAGCGTTTCTGAAAATGCGAAATTTCGAGTTCATTTCCAAAAAAAATTTTTAGTTTTCGAAAAACTTTAAATGATATAATTTAAAGTACGTGTGCTCATAAATCTAATAATGTGAACAAATCGCCGATAATGTAAATATAAACGACGTGACAGGCTATTCAAAAAGTTTCATTTGTGTTATTTTCGCAAAAACAAAAGAATAGAGCAAAATAGCGTTTATGTCATCTCTTAAAGTACATTTCGCAATATCCCTACCAATAGTTTAAAGGGAAAAAATGGAGCCGATTTTGAAAAAATCTTGCTTTGTTATCTTTTAAAGTTGCATATATTGCACACAAGATTGCGCCATAACTACAAAAATTGTTTTAAAAAAATTCATGATCTTAATGAAAGAACTAATTATGTACAACAAATTTCTTAGAAAGGAAAAGTCTCTATCGTCAATATTGTAGTTGTAGGAAACGCCGAAAAAATTCAGTCTTTTGCAATTTTCGAAATTCAGTTATCAGTGAAATCGGACCTAAGCCATGTGTATTTTATTCAATTTTTACGAGAAATATAAAGAAAAAATTTGGAGCCATATTTGAGCAAATTTTTAAAATATCCGGGGGGGGTTCGTGTAATGTACTCCAAAAAGTAATGCACGTTTTTGAAAATTGCAGAGCTTCGAATGACAGTAGATCGACAGCTGTTTTTTGTTGTTGTTTTTTCCAGTTTGGAAAAATTTGTACGCAGTGTAAACGCTAGTGTTGTTCACATACACCAGAGACACTGACGGACGTTTTTCCGTCAATCAATTTTTCGGTATTAAGGACCCACAAAACATGGATTCTGGCTACACCACCAGTTACAGGAAGTAATTTACTATACAACAACACGATTTATCCACATTTTCATTATCAGGACTCGGCTTTGAGAGTTTTCCTGCGCACGATATAACTTTCTCTTCGTATGAAGATTGAGAAGAGAGATAAAGTAAAATAAATGTTCACAATTTGAAATTCCATTAATAAAACAATAATTATATCGAATTTAAAAGTAACTACTTTTTCTTCCTACTGTTTTTTTATTTTTTTCTATCAGCAATGAAAACAAAGAGATGCACGTAGAAAACGCAGACACGAACAGAGAATCTTTGAAGCACTCTGTTCGAAATCTTTACGTGCAGCACATAGGAATGTCAGCAATTCTGAATTAGTATTAGACAAAATATGCTCATTGCAAAAATATAAACACATTTAAATAAAAACTATTTTTCAAAATTAATTAAATATATTTCCGGAAATAATTTCAAGAAAATTTGGTAATTTGTGAAAATACCTTAATAATTAGCAAATAATAAATATACTGTTAAGCAGATATTAAATGATCAGCAAAATATGTAAAATACGTAATACAGTACAAAATTTGTAACGAAAAATTTAAATATTTTGTTAGGATTGCAACAGTTCGCCTAAATTACAAAATGAGAACAGTAGACAAAACATATGTAATTACATTAGACCCGGACTTTAGCCATGAGATCGACAAGCAGTACCGCGAAACAGAATTTTGACGTTACTGAAGATCATTTTTTTACATGACTAGAGAAGTCTATTTATCCGATTTCAGTGTATGATATGGCGTTAGATTCAGGGTGCATCTCGCCAGCGCGCTATTTTACCACTTTTTCAAATATGTCCGCAAGTATAAAAACATTTTAAAAATTCGATTCGGTTATTTTACTGGGAAAAGGATTAACCAGGTGAATTCTATCAAGGTGACAAACGCCGTTTTGAAATGATAAATCGAATCGTAGGATAAAAGAGCTCTTGCGTTATCTCCGCTTGTTTTTTCCGGTAGTGAAATGGTAATGGAAGATCTTAGAAGTACAATATATCTAAAATACGATGTGAGGAGATGGAATATGGGTGATATTTACGCAATTAGTTCGATTTTTTCTTTTTGAAATCAGCACCAAAGCGGGATCGGTGTTTTGAGTGATACCTCAGACATTCTTATGATGGTATTCGAAGGAAGATGGAATATGTGAATAAGGTAATAGTTTTATACTACTATTAAAGATGATACGAGACCGTTTACCCCTCTTACAGCATCACTAGTTTCATATGTGGGGAAAAAATATCTTGAGATGCGAAGTGACGGAAGCATCAACGAAGTGACGGGGTGTCTGGCTTGCTGCCCCCGAAAGTTCAGCCTTCTTGCCCGTCGCCGCGCCGCGGCGGCCGCCGCCCGGCTCGCCCGTGCCGGCTTGACCGCGCCGCCGGCCAACAATGTCCCGGCGGCGTGGAAGGGGGAGTGGGGTGAGGTGTTTTTCGAAATTTCGCTTACCGTCGCTCCTATTTATCCGATTTGCATGTTTGACACGGCGTTGGATTCTGGAAGCGTGTCGCCATCGCGCTATAAGCCCACATTTTTGAAATTGTTCCCGGAAGTACGAGAAAAATTTTAAAAATCGAGTTTCTGCTAGTTTTTTTGGAAAAAGGGCTTCGTAGCGTAAATTCTATTATAAACAGGAGTCAAATGCCGTTTACAGATCGAAAATCGGACCATTTGTTCAGACGTAATCGGTAAAGTAAAATTCACTAAACTTGGTGCTGCCACGTGGTGGCGACAAATTGAACTAGTGTCGGTACATTTAGCCTTAAAAAAATCATGCTCTGGCTCTGATGTGAAGTGCAACGTGTGTCAAATCGAGTTTTCTGTAGCTCATGGTGGAAAAAACGGACATCGTGAAACACATAGCTTCTCACTGACATGAACGTGCTGTGCTTGCAGCAGCTTCGTCCAAAAACATTACAGAATATTTTAAACATTGAAATCTTGAAAAGGCAGAAAAATTGGCAACCTCATAAGGAACGCTTGCGTTTCATATTGTACATTAAAATCAAAGTTTCCGATCAAAGGACTGTGCTAGTGTGTTAATTCAAAAGTTATTTGACACAAGAGTTTCGTGTAAAAGAACCAAAGCTGAAGCTAGAGTAGTGAAGATTTTTGCTCTATTTGCAATTCAGCAACTGAAGCAGGAGCTAGAAAGTGTGAATTTTGTATCAGTGTTTATTGATGCTTCAAATCACAAAAGCACCAAATTGTTTGCCATTCTTGTCCGTTATTTCTCAATGGAGTTAGGAATGAATGCGAAAATCTTGGAACTGAAAGATTTGCCTGGTGAATCAGCGAATCTGCAATATGAATATGTGATGAAAACTCTGACAGATAATTTTGTTGCTTTAACTTCTGATAATGCAAATACTAACTTTGGAGATGTCGCAAGAAACGGCAAAAATAATTTATATGCCAACATCAAGGAAACAATTAAACACAACGTGTTGGGAATAGATTGTGCATCTCATATAGTACACAACACAATGCAAACTGCAGCAGATTGCCTTCAAATTGATATAGAAGCTATTATATAAAAGATTTACTCTTACTTTTATGTATATACTGTGATAGTTTATTATCACAATGTGATTAATTAAAGGACACGTGAGTAAATTCCGTGGGAGCGGTAAAATTCACTTCTCCCCATAGCTCGTCACACACAGTTTTTAACTGTTTGTGACGTAAATAAATAAATAAAAAAATAAAATAGTAAATCAAGTGGACCAATAAGAAAATTGGACAGTGTGCGATAATCGAATGAGAGACGCGGCGGAAGAAAAGAAGAACGCATTTGGGTACAGTTGGCACATGATTCTGAGACAGATGCATGACGCGTGCGAAAAATAGACAACGAGAGAAATGGTTTTTAGGCGTGCTGACGGTAGAACGTAAAATATTGATCTCGTGGTGATGTCGCTGAAACGCGAATGGAAGTGTCGTAGAACAGCAACAACTGTTTAGAGAACTCTCCTGGAATTTTGGAAGCATTGATGGAAAGCGTAAGTGCGTGTCTAAATACGAATATTTTTTGGTGTGGAATAATTGAAAATTGGAAGTGGAACGACTTCACGTCTTCGAGGAACGACGGTCAAGTATGCTGTTTGACTATTACAGGGAAGTAAACGATGGGGAATTGTTCAAAATTAATAAATGTAGTCAAGTTGTGTTTGAATTTTGGAATTAATTTGATATTTGAAGGAAGGAAAATTAGCCATGCATGCATTCAGGTAGGGAATGAACAAAACAATTTGTAAAGCAACAATAAGATAGAATAAGATATTGTCAATGCTTGGGTTCACATTATTTGTCATAAATTGGATATTTGTATGTTTAAGTGTGTAATTTACAGTATATAAATAGCAAATGTTGTGGAAGTAAGTATTGTTGTTATTATTAATCGTAATAAGGAGAATTCCCGACCCCGACGTAAACAAATACGTTCACGCCGAGAGTCTGTATAGACGGCCTATCAAACCCGCTCAAATAAATTTTTCTGTTGACTGCTTTTCTCCCTCAAATATTGTTAATATTTCAATATAATAAATGGAGCAAGAGTAAAAGAGAGGGAGAAAAGAATACTTTCGGTCATAATACAGTACGAGTTGTAATACAGTAAAAGACTTTTGTGACTACTGAAGTTCAATATCAGCAATTACTTGGCTACAGCAAAACCAGATGGCTGGCATTAAAGAGAGTCGGGGATATTTTTCCAGAATTAAACTCCAATTTCCTTTCCACTAAAAAAATTCCGTTCTTATTAAATAGTTTTTTTTTTTAAATCCTTGTGCAAATTGTGGCTTTCTTTTATTCACAGCCAAGCTTCAATTTTTCATTCAACTGTTCAACAAATTGAAGGGCAAAATGTATCTGTTGTTGAGGTTGCAGAACAAGAAGCTTAAAACCTTTTTCAAGAAAGGTTGAAACAGCATTTTGTTCCTCTGAATGTGAACTTGACCTGGTAAACAATGATATTTTACCTTTGTAAAAGAAAACTCAAAGAATAAATAATATCAAACGGTACCATCATAATAAATTAAACTTGATATTTAATAATATTTAAAAAGTTTTTACGCTTTTTAAAATAATTGAAAGAGAGAACAGAATTTCAGTAAAAGAAATATCTCGTAAGTGTCTCACTTAAAAATCAATCAAAATTATATTATTCCATATATCATTAAATTGTAGTAGTGTTTGTGGTAGTAATAGTTAGGAGCTAGTGTTGTTCACAAACCGACGGACTGATGTTTTGAAAAAAAACAACAGATTTTTATATCAAGAGGCCCCAAAATATTTCCATTAAAATCTCGAAATCGAATTTCCGCCGCTTTATAAAACTATGTCTATACTACGTCTAGTGTTCAGTACATTCCTATGTATACTAGAAAAATAAGAAGATTAGCAAATAAGTTCATGTAAAACCATACAAAATCATAAAAAATTCCATTTTGGAAGTATGAATGTGAAAAAAAAAAAACGACCAAATAAGAAATATTTGAAAGATGAATTTAGGGGAAATCAAAGAATTTATCATTCTCTGTCTCTCCCCGTCTCTGTTTTCTCTCTGTCTCCCTTTCTTTTCATCACCGTCTTCCCCTCTCTCTCCCCGTTTTATCCTCCCGTCTCTCCGCTCTCCCTCTCTTTCTTCTTCACTGCCTCTCTCCGTCTCTTCCTTTCTACGTCTCTCCGGCTCTCCCCTCTCTTCTTCTCTCCATCTCTATTCTTCTCTCCCTCCCTCTCTCTTCTGCTCTACCTCGCTCTTCTCTCCCTCCCTGCCATTCACATTCATTTGCAGATTCTGCACGTCTCTGTGCAGGTGGGGTACCAGCGCCGGACCAGCAAAAATGCAATAGAGTGTTTAAGAAGATCTCATCCTATAGATTACTGTGTAAAAAAACGTTTCTTTGAGGCCGAAGGTCTCAATACTTTAGTTTTTATTGCCCTAGAACGCTTCGTTTAGGAGTTAGTTAACGACATAGATTACCGAGTGAGCGGGGTGCATTTGCATGAATATGTAGTTTTTTATTCTTTAGCGCCATGTGGTGCGGCTGCTACCTTCATAAATGTTGCTCCTAATAAAATAGCATCACTATTATTCGGGAGAAGTAGATAGATCCATCAAGCTGACAGTGAACCAACTTAATTTGTCTGTAGCGACCTTCTGACGGGGTGGCGACACTTGAAGTGCAAGGCGGTCGGGAATGCTGCTGGAAGGACCGTGGAGGGTCGAACTGGACTAGCGGGAGGGAGGAGTGTCGGTGGGGCCCGTTGGAGCCGATCTGAACCGACCAGGGGCGGAAGGAGGTGGGCAGTGCGTGTTTGGGACGATCTGAACCGAAGCAGCAGCGCAAGGTTCGTACATACGGGCAACGAGCTCACGAGTAGCATTCGCCCCCAACGCCAATGGCAGGGCAAGCTGTTATACTGCTCAGGCGCTCTCTTCGCGGCGAAGTTACGTCATTGTGCTTAAGGAACAGCAGCACAAAAGTAAAGTACAGTTTATTCTCCAAGTAGGGTGTTTGACATAATCAATATATGAAGCGAGCACACATTTATTTATAATAAATTAATAATATAATTAATTTTGAAATTGATGTAAATTCTTCCTGTTGATCCTGATATAATTGGAGGTGCTGATGGTACGAATAAATATATGTATTTGACCATATAGGATCAATCAAAATTGATTTCAGGAATTAAACTTTTTAAAAAACATTTATTGACAAGGCATGTACAAAGCGAGCGAAACGTTGAGCCAATAAAAAATGTTTTTTAAAAAGTTTAATTCCTGAAATCAATTTTGATTGATCCAATATGGTCAAATACATGTATTTATTCGTACCATCAACACCTCCAATATAATTAATTATAAATTTGAATAATATAATTTAATAATAGTTATTTATAATAATAATTTTATAATATAATTTGGTGTCGAAAATTTCGCCGTTTTCCGACGCACGATTACAATACTTTATCTTCTTACGTTGGTAAGTGCAAGAAAGTAAAAATTTGGAGCGGTTTTTGAGAAAATACAATTCTGTACGATACAATACATTCATCAAAAAATTGAAACAATATTTTTTGTCAATATGTGCCAAATCATGTGTCAATGTAAAAATATTTCTAATGAAGTTTTAGGTATTAAACAAAAATATTGACCAGATAATTTTATATAAGTTTGGAAATGCAAACTTCAGGTTAAAAAAGAAATACACTATACTTCGGGTTTTCTTTCTTGACGCGTGGGGGGGGTGTCATCGAAATGGAATATCTCACGGTATTTCGCGTCGTTCTCGGTTGTGCCGCTAGTATTCGCATGATCCCAACTGTATCGAGCGGTGCGGGCGATCGTGCGATTCCTAGCTGCACAACCGAGAAGGACGCGAAATACCGTGAGATTTTCCATTTTGATGACACACCCATACGCGCCAAGACAGAAAAACCGATGTATATCACTATAGAATAAGGCGAGGGTAAGGAATCAGCGGACAACACCGATTATATCCGATTGCGATATATGATCTGTTTTTTAAAAATATAACTTTTGTTTTCTCAGTTACGAATAATAGTTATTTCATTACTAGTCAAATACTGACGTGTAAACCCGATATATGTTTGTTATTAGCTCATAATTATGTAATTGTCTAAGGGTGAAACAATGATAATCTTTATCAAAGATGGTGTAGAGTCGGGCTACACTGACATATGTGCATAGAGTCTGTCTCTACCAGATGTAACATCGCAATGGAAAAAAACAACTGATACGAACAAGAATGATATTTCTGAGAAGCGGTACCTTCGGTTCCTACACAAAACAGCTCCTGATCTTTCTTTTCCTGCTATCTCGTCTCCTTCAGCTGTAATTCTAAAGATAGTTTTGTTACCATCACATTATGGGGTCCACACAAACTTAAGACTACTTCTGCAAATATTCGACAGCGATATACTGTATAATTCCCAAGAAAATGTCAGCGATAGAGATAATTCAGATTCTCGCGCGTGATACGCAGATCCTCGTAGCAAATTTTAGAAATCTATAACTTGCACATTACTCCACGAAGTATTTCATGCGCTGGCTCGTGACTGCACGGGAAACCAGGGGCGGATTAATATCTTTGGATGTGGAAGAAAATTACCTTCAATCACTTTATCAGTTCTTCAGTGGTAAATTCGTATTCCTCGTCACTGTTTCCAAGAAAACAACATAGTTTGCATCGCTGATTCTACATCATTTATGCAGGACCTGACTACGACTTGTATTCAGAGGTGGGTTTACGCACAGTAGGCACGTGCCCAAGGCGGCAAATTTTCAAAGGCGCAACATTTTCTTGATCTTTTCTAATACAAATTTAGGTTCTCTAAAACCTATAACAGCATAAACAATATTTTTATTTTCAAAAATGATTTAAACGAGACCGAAGCCGCACCCTCAACCTTTGATTTATGAATTAAGTTTGAATTTCAAATGGGGGCATTTTCAATGTTACAGAATAACTGAAAAGAATCCTTCAACGACTTCTGATTGGTTGATTAAGCAGAAAGAATTACGTTCTTAGACTCAGGAGTTTGAACTAGCCAATCAGAAATCGCTGACGGATTTCGCCATGGTTTCATATTGCGCTATATAGAAGGTAGCGACATCTATTACTTCTTGAGTTAAAGTTCTAGACAGGGGCGGATTAATATTTTTGCCGTCTGTAGGCACATCAAATTTGCCGCCCCTTGTTTAAAATGAATGTTACATTTCAAATTGTAACGTTTCAGTAACAATTCCTCATTAATTTGAACGTTTTAACTTTGAAAGTAACATTACATTTTGCACATTGGTTTCATAAATTAAATTTTTTTTTTTTGATTAGCTAATTTTGGATATAAACTGTATCTGCATAGCAAGTAACGTTCAACATTATTAACGTTTCAACACTAAAACGTTAACATTAAAAGGAAACTAAAACATGACAACTAGAATTGCAACATTTTTTCTTTCGTCAAGGGGCCTTACTTTCAGATTTATATATTTCGGAAATCATCAGGTATACTCTAATGAAGAAGACAAATAAATAGCTTTTATTAAATATTAATATGATAGATTTTTATTTACAACAACTGAACGATTAGAATATTACGATGTTGTAACAGTTTTTATAATTTTCGATTTACCATTGTAAACAAGGAATATAACATTTAACTTTTTGTATGGGTTGACTACACAGTTGAAATAACGTTTTATTAATTATAGCTAATTTTTCGATTGATGTAATATTTTGCGACGTGCCTTTTGCTGAGCAAATTCATCAATAATTATAGTAGAATCTAAAACGTTGAGATAATTTTCTTGGATACACAATAACGCTAAGGAGTTCAGTCGATACTCTGTCATTGTACTCGTACAACGCAAATAATTTTTAATCCTTTTTAAACAAGAGAATGAACGTTCTACTGTGCAATTGGCCATCGGAATACATAAAAAGATTCGAAGTGCAATGCCAACGTTAGGATAAATAAATTCTAATTCTTCTTTCCGTAACCACTTTAATAAAGCTCCAGGATTCGTTGGCTTAACATCTTCGTCAAGGATTTTTAAATACGAACTTAAATGTATCAGCTCAGAAACAAGCGATTCTTCAAGATCTTGGGGAAATTGTGAACATAAAAATATCGCTGCTTTTTCCAAATCTATCAAAGATAATTTTTCTATTTCAATAACAGCCGTAAATTTGTCATATACATCTTTATAAGCTTCAAGTCTCTTATTCAATTCTGCAAGTAATTTATCAACAATAACCAAATAAGTGTCCATTTTAAACTTGTCTCGTGCGGTCAGTTCTCCTACATTCTCGTTAGTTTCATCATATTGCATTTTACGTTTCCTTTTTCTTTTGTTTCCCGATTCATACGTTTCAGTATTTGACAGCTTCTTACCCTTCTCTTCAAAAAATTCAAAATTTTCTCTGTTCGTTTTTAAAAGTTCTACAAGCGAAGTGTAAATACCAACCACGGAACTTAAATCGATATCGACCTTTTGCAGTTGTTTGTTCGACGCATTCAAGCGGTCTAAAATGAATCCCCAAACCTCGGCCATAATAGCAGTTTCAAGTCGATTTAAAGCAACAATAAGACCTTTAGCTTCTGCACGAGTTGTCGGTTTTTGCGTAGAATCATCAGTTATAATTTGAAGGGCACCTAAAACATTTTGCGAACGATGTTTTAGAGCCTGACATGCATCATCTCGAGCTGACAAGCGCATAATTGAAAGACTTTTCAAAGAGGATGTACTGGATCCTTCATCTACTAAATTTTGAAGTATGTCTCACCTTGATGTAGATGCACTAAAGAAATTATATAAATTTTGTAGAAGTAGGAAATAAGTACATGCATCAAGTCATGATTCAGCTGCATTTGTACCAACTAAATTGAAAGAATGATCAGAGCAGGGGATGAATTTAATTAGAGCATCTACATCTTTCACACGGGCTTGAAGACCTGTGTAAAGGCCGGACATATTTGACGCGTTGTCGTAGGACTCGTATTTATCCACCACGACAATTATTAATGTCCAGTTCTTTAATCTCCATAAAATTACATACAGCGTCGAACATCTCCTTTGATTTATGGCCTGTGTTTGGAAGGAATTCCAAAAATGACTCTTTTGGTGTACCATCTTTTCCCAAATGTCCAATAACTATAGCGAGTTGATCCACATGTGCTGTGTCTGGTGTAGAGTCCACAATTATGGAAAAATACTTGGCACTTCGAATGTTTCGGAGAATCTCATCTTTAACTGCTTTAACTAATATACCTATTAGTTCTTCAACCGTCGTGGTGGATAAATACGATGTATTTTCTTTTCCGCTGTTACCAAATTTTTGTATGTGATCTGCGAAGAAGTGGTCATATTTCGAAATTAACTCAAGCAACATCATATAATTACCATTTTGATTATTTCCAAACTTTTCGACATGTCCTCTCAAAGGAAGCCCTCTTGAAACAAGAGTGTTTATTACTAAAATATCACGCTTAATAAGTTGCCTCGGTTTCAACTTTGAGCTAAAGCGCTGGACGCAGCGGCCGGCGGCAAGCAGCCCATGCCTTCCACAACACGTGAAAAATCTCGCAACAGAAGCATTGAAACGCTATTTAGTGGGCACCAAAATAAAATTCAAAGTGTCCAGAACAAGACCCATGTAGTGGCAATCGCCTAATTTCGAACGCGACCGAACAACGGACACGAGAACCCGAAAGAGCAGCGCGACGCACCGGTGCGTCGATAGCAGTGGTGGCACGGCGAAGTCTGACGCACCGGTGCGTCGTTAGCACTACGGGCACGGCAATGCTTGACGCACCGGTGCGTCGTTAGCAGTGAAAGGGTTAAGGAACAGATACTCCGCGCGAGCAAATACATCCTACTTATTTTGTGAGTATCAGAGTGTTAATCATTTAACCATGGCCATTCTTTGTTTACAATAGTTGTTTTCGTGAAACTAGAGCGCCGCCGCGAGATAGATTGGCCGGAAACAGCTATTGTTCCGCTTTGGCCAGAGGCCCAAAAGGTAAGTCTAAGAAGGTGTCCCGTTTACAGCGTACTCTACCGCCTAAACCGTTTGTCATACATTTAAAGTTAAAATATGCATTTTGTACGAAAATTTATCTACTTTAAATTTTTAGATAACAATTTAGATAAAAATTCGATAAATAAAGCTCAACCGAAGAGGACAAGTCGCACTGTCCAGAATAAGATCAGGCCACACAAAATTAACCCATCTCTACTTAATTACCAAAACACCCCTCCACTTTTTTTATAGCTTTATTTATAGTCGCATCAACATCTTGGTTATTAGCGACTATCCAAGTATTGTATTACATTGGGTGTGATTACAGAGTTTATGCCAAACATTGTATTACAGTTTAACTTTACAATATACTTTAATTGGTCTTCATCATACCCTCCACTTTGTGATACTTGAAACACTAATTTAACAATATACCACATAATAGAAAATTGCCCTAAATTCAATAATGAAAGAAAATTTACTAATATAAATAAACCTTTAGATACCTTATTGTATTCGACCAAATATCAAAACCAACTGATCAAGTTTTGTGAAAATTGTAACATCTTTAATGACATATGATGATATTGTACAAATTAAATTATGTATTACATAAAATATATGTTGCCATACAATGTTAATTATATATATGTTATGACAATTTTGTTAATTTAATTATGGATAAAATTATAATTGTATAAACAATGTAGTCGCTAATAACCTTAGCTGTTGATGCGACTAAAAATAAAGTAATTGTAAAAAATCGATAAAACGCGTATTTTTTAGATATAAGCGAAAAACTAAAATGAGGGTGAAATTTTTAGTTTTTTTGTTTTTTGCAATTTCCTCTGTGAAGCCAACCTTTTTTGAGATGCCAAACATCAAATTAGAATTCAGCACCCTCAAAAACATATAGAACCATTGAGAAAAAACTTTTTCGAAATTTTTCTTCTGAATCGGGCCATTTTGACCAACATTTAATTGAACTATGTATGAATGTTGAACAGCAGTGTCTGTAAGTTTGTGTAAATAATTGCATTCAATGTGAATAAGAATACATGCCCAGTTTCCATCTCAACTCCAAGATCATTTATTTCAGCATTGAATTAATTGAATCCGCATTAGAATGATTTAATTCCTAGATAGAGAAAACAACATTGACAGATTATGGAGATTTTTGAAGGAAAGTGATGAAACCCAAAAGGGGAGTTGACTATAAATTTAGTTTCCAGCTAACGTTAACTAATGTTTTTTTTATAAAGAATTATTCTTTTATGCTGCATATAAACTGTTAATTTTATTTGTTGAACTTATAGTTAATATTTATAACTTTATTTATGAAGCCTCATATTTGAAGGTCAATACGTAGAATTAAATTTTGTTTATGCTTCGTTAAAATTCTGAGCTTTTTTTCCACAAGTTGTATGCTTGGAACCCTAGGTTCAAAAACACTTTAGAACGTTCAGAGAATTGTAGGCGAATTGTATTTAACATTTTCCAAATGGCTGAGCTGTAATAAGCACTCAACACACACAGCACACCCAGGGAGTGGTGATAGAATCCAAATTGTGACTATGTTACCAAGTAACAATGCGTTTTAATAATTAAATTTGTTCAAAGAAGTGGTCGGCCCGACCGGGATTTGAACCCGGGCCTTCTGGTTTACGCCCCGCCCAGCTGCTCTGACCACCGTTACCGAGTCAACCAACCCTTTGAACAGTTTTCACTAGCGCACTATCGCTCCTTGTATTTATATGTAATTGTCACCATTCCCGTCACCTTGTTGGGAGCTCTACTCTCGATAATATATTCCGCAGTCATATAGAATCAACACCCAGGGACTGTTGATAGAATCCAAATTCTAAATGTAATGCTGCGGAAAATCGATTTCGAGATTTCAACGGAAATACACGTTTTGAGGTCCCGAGATACCGAAAAAGTGGTTCTTTTCAAAACGTCCGTCTGTCCGTCCGTCTGTGAACACGACTAGCGCCTTCATAATGCGTACGGTTTTTTCCAAATTGAGGAAACCCCTGTCCTTCTGGCTCGAGTTGAAGCTTTTAGATTTTGAAAAACATTCTTAACTAGTGGTGCTACAGAATGGGACAGACTTTCCCGTATTGGTTTTCTACTTCCTTGGGTCTGGGCTTGCTATTCGGAATTGCCACACACTCATGTCAGCTGCCATCTATCGCCACCCAAAGTAAATTTTTTTCGACATTTTCTTAAGTTTTTGGTTTCCTAATGGTAGAACGGAAATATATAGGAAATAATTTCAGAATATTAAAGGACACAAAAACCTCGTCCTATATGGCACTTTTCCTTTAAAAATTTGTAGCCGTTTTTAAGAAAATGGCGTTTAAGCGCTACTAAAAATGCGACATTTGAAGATCATTTTCACAGAAAAGTTTTGAGTTTTCAAAAAACTTAATTTAGAGTTATTTGAAGCACTTACACTCTCACAAATATAATAATGTTTACAAATTACATTGTGTAATTTTTGCAAAAACAAAACAATATCCCAAAATGAACTATACGTCATATTAAAGATAGCAATTAGCACTATCTGTTCCAAAACTTTGAAGAAAAAATTTGGGGTCATTTATGAGAAAACGGAGTTAGAACGTTTCTGAAAATGCGGAATTTTTAGCGGCGGAGCTAGTTTTCACAGAAAACTGTTGAGTTTTCGAGGAACTTTACATGACATTATTTAAAGCACTTGAACTCGTAAATATATAAACAAATCGCCACTAATGTAAATATTACCGACGTCAGAGACATATAAAAAAAAATATTTTTGCCATTTTGAAAAATCAAAGGAATAGAGCGATATGGAATTTATGTCATCTCATAGGGTACATTTAGCGCTATCCTTAGCAAAAGTTTAAAGAAAAAAATTGGAGCCGGTTTTGAGACAATCTTGTTTTTGTATTTTTTTAAAATTGCACATATTACACTCAATATTGCGCGAAAAATACTCAAGTTTTCAAAAAATGTACATGACCTTAAAGAAAATACTCACTATGAAAAACAAATTTTATTTTAAGGAAAAATCTCTATCTGCAATTTTATAGTTGGAGGAAGACGCCGAATAAAATTCAAACTTTTGCAATTTTCCAACATTCAGAGTTAACCATGAAAATCGGACCTATGCCACCTTAATAAGTGTATTTTACTCTATTCTTACAAGAAATTTAAAGAAAAAATTTGGAGCCGTTTTTGAGAAAATTTTGAAAATGTCCGGGGAGCTTCATGTAAAGTACCACCAAATTGTATAGAATCTTTTTCAAAATCTCACAGCTTTGACTGGAATCAGTTCGACCAGGGAGTATCCATTATGGAATAAATCGCACGTATGGTTTACGCGCTAGTGTTGTTCACAGACTGACGGACGGACGGACGGACGTTTTGAAAAGACCCACTTTTTCGGTATCAGGGGACCCCAAAACGTGTATTTCCGTTGAAATCTAGAAATCGATTTTCCGCAGCATTACATAACTTTCCCTAAATTACGTATATTACTCGGTATATGTACGTATACGTGAAAGTAAAAGTCGTCGGACTTAAAGCCTTGACACATGTTTCTCTTTGTATTACAACGTGTCAAATCTTTGAGCCTGACAACAACCACCGAAATATGTAAAAAAAAAAATACAATTTCACAACGGTTTTTTGCGATTTAAAAAAAAGTGGGAGGTGTTGGTGGTGCATTTCTAGCTGCAGATTCGGATTCAGCGCGTCGACATTCACAGATAAACGTGTGTCAAGTGTTTAAGTCTGACAACGATCCCCGAAAACAAAAGAGTACAATTTCGCGATGGTTTTTCGCGATTTAAAGGAATAACATTTTTACTAGTTGAATGTGGCGTCGCCGACGCTGTAAACTGTTTTAAAACTATATTCTTGTGTTGAAAATTTCTTTCATACTTCATGCTCTCTCTTTCATGCGTAGCTTTGTTCAAATATGTTCTTAGAGTATCTGGCATTGGACTTATCAATGAATCGGAGTATCTGTTAATGTTATACTCCAGTTCAAAAATTCAGCTGTTGTTCTGCGTTATTCTCCAATGCTAATATAAGATCATTCTCCATTAGTTCGGAAAATTCTGACGCAAAATCTTCTACAACTACATTTGTTTCCCCTGAGTTGCTCAACACTTCCATGTTTTTGTCCCCTATTTGAAGATTTTAAAACTCCACAAATTCGGTCTGATTTTTTTCTGAAGGCGAATATATATAAGCATTAAAATGTTACTATTTTGTATGTTTATGTGTGTAAGTTGTAAGTCACATTAAATTGAAAATAGATATTTGCACGCTTAAAAAGAAATTGTTTAGTATTTACAGATTCTGTTTCCTTCGGATTCATTTCACGTTCTTCAAATTTAATGTTCCAAGGCAAGTTGCAAATTCTACTTCCCACTTCACTACAACTAAAATACTTCAGAATTTACAACACATTTTGCCGGGCGATATTCATTTAATTTTTTCTCGTTTGTCAAAAATCAGCGTTGCCATCTTCATGGAATAAAATTGTGATGTGGTGGACTGAAAATAACCACGGAATTATGGGGTTTAATCAACGCCACCTGCATATATCTATTTAGGTAACGTTGATTTAATTCTCGTCATACTCACAAAGATCGTACAGATCCAAAACACGAAAAAAAACACGTTTTTGACAATTTATTGGAATCTTATGGCCGGATAGAAAAACAAATTATCAGTTCCCCAACATGGGACCGAGACGCGTTCAATGACACCTCATATGTCTCGGTTGGTGCACGGAAAGTGGTCTAGCCATGAGGCACGAAAATCTCCACCCACGCACAGTATAGGAGTTTACTCAAATACTATAAAGGGATTAAATAAGGTGGAATTATACGAAGCAAGAAACATTGTTTTTTATTTGATTGTTCAACTTCATCAATCACACGCAATTACGTTAATTTTCTCATCTTATCAGCTTCTTTAATCTCAGATCTCCAGTGAAGACATGAATCAAATAACATCTTACACTTACATATTTAAGTGTTTTACAAATAATAATGTGAATAAATGTGTGTGTAGTAGCGTATAATGGCTAATCTTTTTCAAAGAATTAACATTAGAAACCTTGAATACCCTGTTTTCTTTTGGAACACGGCTTCGTCCTCGCGTTACAGATGGACGTGCACACGTCAACGTTCCAGGAGTTTCATAGAATGACGACCAGCGTCCAACTGACCACCTTCGAACTCATACGATATTTGTGGGATTGAAACTGAAATGTAGTCTGTGTTGGGAAGGTAATATAACTTGACCACCAAGATCGTTCAAATTATTTTCACTGGAAAATGCTACGGCATTGCTATTTGCTAAACTGTAAACATAAACACTAAATCTCGGAAGTTTTTTAACATGTTTCCATAGAAGATTTTAGTAAGATGCTAATTTCTTATAAACAATTACATATCTCGAGAACGAAATGTGATAGCACTAATCGGATTCCGGAATTTTGTATTGTGTTTAAACTCCATTCAGATGAAATGATAAAATTGCAACAATTGCAAATTTATAAACAATTTTCAAGTTTTGCAAATCTAAAGGGGGAGAGTCTCCCTATGTCACAGCCGAAAACAGCGAATTAACAATTTTGCAACAAATTAACAATTTTATAAACAATTTCGAAAAATGCGTTAGAATAGCTGGGAAAGCTCTATAAATTGTACCTGAAATGAACATTTTAAAATAGCAGTTTGACAGGAGTTATAAATTCAGTACTAAAAGTTAGTACAATTATTGCTCAAATGCTTAATATTTATTGGTCTATTGACAGTAATTCTGAACGGACTTAGTGTGATTGATGCTAAAATGCTAAATATTTTCTGGTCTACTGACAATAATTCTAGACGGAAAACCCCCGCTCAGAAATATTTTTTCGTAATGGCGTACGCGCAGGCAAAATCCCTCCAAATGCAGGGAAATACGATGATATTTCCGCATAATACGTAAGCGAACTGGGTCCCCTTCCCTTGAGAGAGCGTTGCTTCTACCCTTTGGGACTTGCACCAATCACACCCAACTACGGTGTACCTGCTAGCGATTGGTCAACGGGTCCCTCCTGGCCGCGGGGTTTCCAAGATTGTCGGTGCCGTTGAAAAGATAGAATTTCAGCGGCGAGTTTCTCTGACGGGTAGTGTACGTATAGTATAGGGAAAGTAATAATTACTTACTTCACAGGTTGCATTTTCATTAGCAACTGCAAAGATTCGTAGAACTATTACATTCACAGTTTAAAGTTAAACTATATTAAATTGACAGTTTTGTGGCTGTTCAAAACTATGAATTACAACAAACAAACGTTTTCGACGTTATAAGTAAGTGTTTAATACCATTTAATATTTAGATTTTTAAATTAGATTATTTTTCATAAACATTCTTTTTGGTTAGATTTGAAAAGTCCAAACAATTGTTTTACACTGAAGAGCCAGAGAGTAGAGCCATGCGTATTGAAATAAAGAGATCTGGAAGCAATCCGAATACGGCGCTCAGTCGGCAACGACTAAATAAGACAACCAGAGTCTAGTTGTTAGGTCGGTTACTGCTTCTACAATGGCAGGTTATCACGATTTAAGTGAGTTTAAATGTGGTGTTACAGTTGGCGCAAGAGAGAGGGGGCATAGTATCTCCGAGATCGCGATGAAATTTGGATTTTCCCGTACGACCATTTCACGAGTGTGCCGTGAATATCGGGAATCCGGTACAACATCAAACCTCTGGCATCCCTGCGGCCCAAAAAGATCGTGCAACAATAGCGGGACCAACGACTGAGGAGAATCGTTACCCTTGACAGAAATGCAACCCTTCAGCAAATTGCTGCAGATTTCAATACTGGGCTATCAGCTAAGGTCCGATTAAATTAAGAAGGTGATTGACATTTGTGAGTGGAGGGGAGTGACGTTGCCAGGTCGCAAACCACTGAGCACGTGTTACCGGGACACGAAAACAAACACTTCAAAAAATACGTGTAAAAGTGTAAAAAAGCCTAACCTCAACGCAACTCATCACAACACAGTACACATGGCGCGCGCAGCACAGGCAGAAACGCGGGCGGCGCGGCGGCAGGGAAGTCTCTGTGCGATGCTCAAACGTTCCCCTTGTTCGGCAGTGGCAACTGAGCGACCTGACGCGTCACGTTTTGTCTCTGTGGTTGGCAGCTGCCATGGAAACGGGAGAGGCGTCCTGACGTCACACAGAACTGTCAATCACCTTCTTAATTTAATCGGACCTTAGCTAGGGAGCCATTCAACGAGACAAATTCGAGGTGGGGTTTCGGAGCCGGAGGGCCCACTCGCCCGCCCTTGATGACTGCACGACACAGGACTTTACGTCTCGCCCGGGCCCGTCAATAGCGACATTGGATTGTTGATGACTGGAAAAACGTTGCCTGGGCTGAGGAGTCTCGTTTCACATTGTTTCGAGCGGTTGAACGTGTAAGAGTACGGTGACACCTTCAAGAATCCATGGACCCTGCATGTCAACAGGGAGCAGTCAACAGTTCAAGCTGGAGAGTCTGTGATGGTAGAGGGCGTGTGCAGTTGGGGTGAAATGGGACCCCTGATACGTCTAGATACCACTCCCACAGGTGACACGTACGCAGAGGCGTATCTAGGATATAGCAGGCATGGCTCGTGCCATGGGCGCCACTCACAAGGGGCGCTACTTAGCTTTCGACATTAACGAAAAAAATTGAATGAATTGGAATTAAACTTTACACAACATGACATAAAATCAACTTTTTGTATTAAATGCGATAATTGTATAAAATGCATACAAAATAAAATACTATTTTTTAATAAAGCAATATAGATGAATTGCGTCATCCTCCTTACCACGCTGCACATTTCGCTTGGGCAATCTGAAGAAGTTTGGGAGCAGCTTGCGTTATGTATGAGTGTATGTTATAGAAGAATTCACGTAAGAACAAGCAAAAGTGACAGTTCGCTAAACAAGTGAACATCACATGTAATTCAGAGAAGTATCTCTCCGCCGCGGCAGCTGTTCAGAAACACGTGCACCAGTACGCACCTTACATTCAAGACTCGGTTTTAAAATAAACATAATATTTATCACGCAAAAAGTAAATTCCATATAATGTGTATAAAAAATAATTTTTTACAGAAGAGCACATAGCACTACACTTCCTAATTTCAATTATTTCTCGTGGCGCACAATATTTTCGTCGGACAAGGACATCACAAAAGGAAGCGTCGAAACCATTTACAAGTTACCCAACTGCAAACGAACGAATCGAGGAAGGAGAGTTCAATGGGATCAAGGACATAACGACCACAGAACCCTCGGTTATGTTGCCAGCACTAGCTGTCAACATTGCTTGTTCTTACATGAATCTCTCTTTATCAGTAGACGTATCATTGCCTGAATTGGTAGTAGTGTTAGAAATGGCCCTCAGACGTTTTGACAGGTCGCGAACCACAGCACTCGACTCACTCCACTCAATCCAGGGAAGCCCCACGTGATGTGTGACCAACCATTGCTTCCCAAACTGGCGCGTCTTTCACCATATATTTCTAAATAAAATATGTACGAGTAAACTTATAATTGTTCAACATTTATCACAAATTTATTTGAGTGCTTTTTTTTTCATTTAGTAGGTTTTACAGCGCTATTAGAGGGATGAAGTGCTAGTTTATCTGGCATTACTGTCTTTCTATTTTTGTTAGTTCATAGTGGTGCGCGAGCGCGAATGCTACACACAACACACAATTCAGTGAGGAGAACTTCGTGAAATTTACCTGTTGTCGCGTAGGTAAGTCAATAATTTATGTTTGATAGCGTTTGTTATTATGAATGTTTAGAAGACATTTTTCGTCCTTAAAATAAAAGGGTTTTAACTTCACTTTTACGGAAAAATGAGTTATCGATTTAGTTGGATATGTCAAAAGTATTTTTATCGGCTGCATCGGATCTCAGTTTGTTTTATCTTTGACATATGGACAGTTTAATTAGTTGTGTCAACAAATGTTCATATTTTTAAAAGAAAAAGATTCTATCGGCAATAATCATGGTGGCAACGTCTTTCCAAGATATTACTATTAACTAATACTCCTTCTAAAGTATCATTTAACACTGGCCAATCTTTTTAAAAATATGAAATGCCAAATGTAATACAGTTCAACAGACTTCCATAATTAAATTCTAGTGGAATGTAAGAAAGTTTGCCAGTAGCACCGTGTAGAAGTTTCATAGCGTGTAACTTGCAAAGGAAATCATTGTGTGAGAGTGACACAGAGAAGTGTCTTGAAGATTTCGCTTTTCAAAATCTAACTATTGCTGTTTCCATTGCAAGTTGTTAGAGATCTTTCAGCAAGTTAAAATTGATAGTCCTATTTAAGAGCTTCAATGGGCCAAGAGAGATTGTGTGATGTTGCTCGATTGAGTATAGAAAGAGAAGAAGCTGAGAAAATTGATTTTGATTGTCGTTGATGAATTTGCATCAGTGAAATCAAGGAAAGCGCACTTCTAGACCACATAAAAATTGTAATGTTTTCGTGTTTATGAATATTACTCTTGTATTGTAATGGATTATCTGAGTGCCATAATAAGTCATCAATAAACTAGTGCAACAGAACGGCACAGTCTTTCTCGTATTAGTTTTCTATTTTCTTTGGTCTGGGCTAGCTGTTTGGAGTTGTCACATACTCTTCCCAGCTGCCGTCCATCGCTGCCTAAAGTACATTTTTCGAAATTTTCTCAATTTCTCGGTTTCCTAATAATATAACCGAAATATTACTTTAAAAATATGGTAGAGAGTACAACGTCGTCCTACATGGCAATTTTCATTGACAAATTTGAAGCCGTCTTTAAGCAAATGGCTTTTAAGCGTCACTATTACAGTTAAATTTGATGCTGTTTTTACAGAACTTCGCTATATTGTGATGTAATAATGAATGCTTTATTTTATTTAATTTAATTTTAATTCGCTAGCTCAGTTTGTGGGTTCTGTACGATGACACACCTGCACACTTACCTGTAGGCTGGTTGTCACCGGATTGCCCTCTATACAGAAAAGCCTGGAAGTCAGAAATTATTTATATTCCGAAGGAATTACATATAACGTGGCACAACAATAATTTTGTTTATTAAAAATTGAATTTGGGATTAACAATATAAATTCTCTTGATTGATTGCATGCATCAGATTCACGGTTCCGAATTGTCTGGCGTTGTGAAACGATGGCCCGCAGTTCGTAGCCCCTTGGCTTCCGCGCCGAAAATCCCTCTTCGCGCCGGTCGTCGCCGAAGTCGTCTGCTTCTTTCTTGCTGACTCACTTCTTGCACTATTGTTCCACAATCTATCCTCCCTATTCACGTCGATGTCCTACTTAAATAATTCAGATTACATTCGCACCGCTACCACCACGATGCCAGTCAACCACCAACTCTCTAGTCCAGCGCCCCCTCCTGCCCGTCAACAACCTTCGTTACCTAGTAACCGCGACCGTCCAGATTAAAGCGTGGCGTTTGTTTTGTAATATTTTGTATATTACAGATCCGTCCGTCCAGATTAAGGCGCGGCGTTTCTTCTGTAATATTTTGTATATTACAATATACATACGTATACGAGGAAGTAAAAGATGCTTATAGAAATGTGTTTCGACTGGCAACAACGGAGCTGGTATTAACTGTACAAATAGTACAAATAACGAGAAGTTAATGAGAAAGGAAGGATGATAACAAGACAAGAGAAAATAGTCTGAATTTTAATAGTGAATTAGCAATGGACACGTGAGAAATTCCGTTAAGATAATTAGAATTAAAGAATTATAAGGAGACCGGATATCAAGGAGTAAAGATAGTGAGGTGCAAATAGGTGATTATCCCATCAGGAGAAGCATAGACATTAGACAAGGAGGAGAATAGCGCAAGATAAACCAACGAGGAACGAGTTGGAGACGATACTGCGCCTCTGGAAGACTAGTGAATGGCGCGCATTACAAACGGCCGGGACAGAACAGCTTGGACTTTGGTCGCGAGCAGACGAGTTGTAACGCAGTAAGGGAGACAGAACAGCGTAGTGTTTGGTCGTCAGCACACGTATGGTAAAAATTAAAATGTGCGTAGATGTGACCGCGTGTAATTTTGGTGAAATAATTTTCATGAGACTAATATTGAAGTTTTCGGAGAATCGATGGACGCAAGAATTGCACCGAACGCGACCCGGCGACACGTGGGATGACATCGCCGATGTTCGGAGAAAAACGACGAAAAAACCCATCCTTCAAGTATGCTGAGGAAACGGAGAGGGAAGCGAGTATTTATTAATAATAGTTCTAATATGTAGGAAGGCCAAGTTCTGTCATTAGTTTCAGAAGTTCAGAGAAATTTAAAGTTAACAAAAGTGTACATGGCCATGTGTGAATGTAGAAATCAAGGAGTGTGTGGTTGTAAATACGGTGAGAATGAGAGGAGCTGATTGATGAAATATTTGTCTTCTTTTGTGTTCTGTATTTTTGTATTGTTTTGTAAGCCAAGTAAAAGAGGCTGAAATTATAAATGTTTTTGAGAAGGAGAATCTGTTTTTGATTTCGTAGGGGTTGTTATTCCAATGAGTACTGTGTGTATGTATATATTAAAGAAAAGGGACTCCTTACGTAACACTTCGTCACTGTAATTCCGTATAGCGGTTCTGTTGATCTACAAAAATAAATTTTCTTTAGCTTGCAACAATACCCCTCAGGTCTGATAGCGTAAATAAACAAGGACCTTTGTGTGTATTAAATGGGGAGTGTAGCGGAGGATATCCCAGATGAAAATCCGGGTTATCATGTATTAAAAAAATAATAGAATAGTTGGGATGAATAGAATGAAAATTAATAAAAATATTACTAAAACCAGTGTTCAAAGGAGATTCATTTCAGTTTGTGTATGAGTAATTAAGTATTCTTATTAAGAGTTGACATTTTAGTTCATGTAGTCATTTTCATAAATTTATTTTTGTAAATGTTCATAAGTTGATAATATATTTTTAAAATAGTAACATTTTCGTCATTTCATTTTTACAACGAATGTAAATAAATATTAATAAACATGAATTGTTATCTTCTCTTTATTATCTTAATTCCTAAAATTAAAAAAAGTAAATTAAGAACAGTAAATTATTTTGGAGATAATTTTTTTGTGAAACGGTTTGAAATTAATCAGAATCTTATTGACATTAGTGCACACCCCCAAAACAAATAACAACCCTAATTTGAAGTATCCTGAACAGGGGCGCAAATTCCATGCTTGTCACGGGCGCCTGAATACCTAGATACGCCTCTGCACGTACGTACTATTGTGTTGTGACGTGGAAACTCTCTATAGGAGAAATCCTTCCCTCTTCATTTTTCGTCCGTGACCTTGGTGCGCCAAGAACGAAAAACCCACGTACAAACATCCTATCTGATCACCTGCACCCATTCATGTCCATTGTGCATCCCGACGGACTTGGGCAATTTCGGCAGGGGGCTGATTTTAAGGACAGGGTTCGGCTCACGGCGCACGGTTCACTTGCGCATGGTTCACTCGCGCGGACCACGAGAACGAATCACTCCGGGAGCACTGCTTGCATTGTGCATTGTGCGGTGTGGTGCGAATGTGTAATGGAGAATTACAATGGTTAAATGCATAAAATGCGTTGCATGCATAATGTTAAATGCATAAAATGCGTTGGACAGACTCAAGGATGTTTTATGTTAACGCGAAGGCCGAAGGCCCGAGCCTCGTCCTCAACTTGGACACGGGTAACGAAGCGTCACGATTCTACACGAAAATGCGTTGGCCACGTGGCCGTGTGCACACTGTGGCGGCGCCGCGAGTGACTCGTTCGGAACCGAATCGTGCGCGTCAATAGGAGCCGAACCCTGTTCTTAAAATCTACCCGACCGGGCAATACGACAGCCCACACGTCCAGTATTGCTGCAGAGAACCCTCCAGGAACATTCTTCTGAATTTAAACACTTCCACTGGCCACCAAAATCTCCAGAAATGAACATTATGGCGCCTTGGAACGTGCTGTTCAGAAGAGATCTCCTTATGGACAGCCCTGCAGAATTCATGGTATCAAATACCTACAGCACTACTTCAGACATTAGTCGAGTCCATGCCACGTCATGTGGTGGCACTTGTGCCTGCTAACGGGGCCCCTACACGATATTAGGCAGGTGTACCAGTCTTTTTTTAGCTCTACAATGTAAATCTAGAATTAGTACCAATATATAATTAAGATGAATATTTATTGAAATAAAACTCCATTTTATTCTAAGAATAAATATCTGACGTATTTTTTAGTGTTGCTAAGGATAAAATTTTTGACTAATTAGGATTGTTAATATAATATTTCTTAATACAATTTTTGTAGTAAGAGAAATTTTGATTTTATTTTAAACAGGGTTTTATTATTTTAAATATGATTAGAGGTTTCATGTATATTCTTTGTGGAAAGACGAGGAATATCTAAACAATTATATGACGTACAAACAAGTGTATGACAATAATAAGTGCCAATATATAATTAAAAGTTATCATTAAGTAAGACGATTGTTTTTATTCTAATAAAAATATGACAATTTTTTATAGTGATCCAATGGATTCAATGTTTAATCAATTTTCTTTTTAATTTAATAATTCTTGTTCACACACATTTTTTGTAGATAAGGTCCGAAATATTTAAACTGAAAACAAATTCATGAATATCACTAATGTAATAATTGTTACGGTCTTTGCTAAATTAAACGGGTAATTTTAGTTATTTTATATAACTTTCAAATTTCCGCGCATACGTAGATAATTTGAATTTGGCACTACCGGGACATAATTTTATTGGTCCAAAGATAGAGGCATGAATAGTGCATAGTGGTTCCACCATATGTCAAAGAATAGGCAGATGTAAATCTGTAAAGACGCATAGGCTAACAAGTGTGTGCTCTGTGAACAGGCGCGAACTTCCTACGAATTCTTTACACGAAACCGTTGCGGTCTTTTTGTGCTTTGTTATCGTTGGTTGTTGTGATTTAATTTCACGGAAAGTGTGGATGTTTTCGGATCGTTTCTATATTGGGCAACGCTAGTGCTTGTGCTATTTCCCTTCATAATAATGTAAAGTCACCTTTGCAAGTTTGGAAAATCAAGTAAACTTTTATTTATGTAACGAGTTTCTTAATCTGCAGACCTACATACTGCTGCAGTCTCAACTTAATTGTGACATTTATTCAGCCATCCGACTTGGAGACAATGAATGAAAATTTAGCACTCTTACCTGCTATTAAGGAAGAACCAGGTATCAAGAGAGAACTAGTTATCAAGGAAGAACCGGGTATCAAGAGAGAACTAGTTATCAAGGAAGAACCAGGTGTCAAGAAAGAACCATTGAAATGTGACAATAGGATACCTTGCAGAAAAGGGGGCAGGGAAATTCTTATGGAATTTAGTAGGAATCGGAAAAAAGTAATTTATCTTGATGGTTCTAATACTCTTTTCGGCGAGTATAATAAGCTCCTAGTTTCAGATTCATCCCTTTCTGATTTACTCTTGTGTGCATACCCAGTTTTTCAGGAATTCAATCCAAAATTTACAACTTGGGTTGATATTGATCATGAAGAAAACCTAAGGGATGGTGCAGTGGTAAAAGTAAGGTTTTTCTTTAAAAGTTCTGAATCTGATGGTTCATATCCTGGATCCATCAAGCGCAAGAGAGATGATTTTGACACTGAACCAAACCCCAAGCAACGCCGTGTCCATGAGGCCAATTTTGAAAATGATTGGTATTCATGGAGTAAGTGTCTGGACAGAAACGAAATGGAAAATGTGGACCCAGAAAGGAGATCAAATGTATTGTCTCCTGGTATTCGAAAATGTCGATCTGTAAATAGGCCTAGACGTGGTTATTCCAGAAATGCAATATCTGTTCGCAAAAATCTTTTTCCACGTTTTCGGAGTAATTCTGTGGACAGATGGGGATCGGAAAGGAAGCCAGATCAAGTAGTGCCATCTGCAGGGGGTGAAAAGAAACAGTGGTTTTTGATGCCAGAAGAAATTCACACCGATTCACAAGTCAGTATTTTTTTGTTTTGTTTTGAATCTGAGACTCTTGGTAGTTGGTAGTTTTTTTAGAGTATTTTATGTAGTATTAATTTGAAATGGAATATTATAGTTCACAAAATCATGCTTTCAGACTACGCCTTGTTCAGTTTTATTTTATTAATTACACTGTAGTGTGTGAATTGTTTTGTTTAATATTATGTTTTGATGTTAAAATATAGAATTTTCAGTCTTTTAACTTCCTTCATGTATTAAAAACAAAAACGTAAACTTCAACCGTTAACAATATCATAAGATATAATGTTTCAAGACAGAATACTTATCCTATGTGCTACAATATTGATTTCTGTATTGTATAAGTTAAGGATAAATAAAACATTAGTAGAATAATACAATTAAAGGTAACAATCAAATTTAAAATGGTTGAATTGAATCAAAGTTGTTTGGAAATGTATTTTATTCTTGTCACCTTAGACTAAAACATCTTTATATTTCAGATGATATTTGTGATACATTTAAATGTCATTATAAATATAAACATTAAGTAAAATGACTTTAAGAAAGTTATACCCCATATATTAAAAATATTTTGGTAACAATAATTGGCCGTGAAAAAAGTCACAATTTTATACAAATGAACATGGTTAAAATTAAGAATGAACCTGATATTTTTTAAAACTAATAATGAACTGCTGTAAAAATATCTAAATGCAAATTTAATAAATGAGATCAGTTTAATAAATCACACAAAATAATACTTCTCTAATAAAAATCTGATTTAAATAAAATACATTTTTTTGTATATCTATTGAATTCACAAATCTGTGAAGGAGGTTTCATTTACCAATTTGTAGACTGGTCTTGAGGGAGTGAATCTTGATAGGGATAGTATTTTCTTAAAAAATGTTGCCTTTACATTTTCCTATACTTGTAGATCTTTTTTTTTTTACATGTTCGTAGAAGACCTCAATTCTGTATACTGTAGGGACGATCTTTGCATTAAAAAGTTGCATCACTGTTTTGGGATAACTGGTTAAGGGTTTTTATTTCGTTTATGTTATTTTTTGTTGAATTCTAATAATCTAGTTAAGGATGATAAAATCAAGCTACAGGTTACCTTTTTCATGGAAAAAATATTTTAGGTGGTGATGTGATTATCCACATGTATAAGACAAGGTTGACCACTGCAGAATTTCCACAGATGGTTTAATCCAGGTTTTGTTAGATTATTTTTTGTTGAGAAAATCAGGAACACGACTTTTCAAAAACACACCTTTAAAAAAGAAAAATGTGAAAACACATTGTGTTTTATAGGAAAATATAACTTATTAGTATAAGTTATATTTCATTATTACTCCTTATATTTGGTGAAGTTAGGCTGAATTTTTAAAATTTTATTTTTTATGTGAGTGCAAGTTACTGCTCATAATATTGAGTAAGAAAATGCACCTCCAGGTGAATCCAGAAGTACTCTTGTATATTGTTACTGACCCTGTGTATTAATATGTCAGATGTGTGTATCTTAATGCCAGACTGGCTGAAACTGTAATGTATTCACCACAGATGGCAGTCTTCATAATTTATGAAAAATTTGAGTGTTCAACACACTTGCTTTATGAAACATTGTTTAAATTTTTTTATACATTGTTTATCTGGGTTTAATAGGCATCTAACATCAGTTTTATGATTGTAAACTTTTAATTTTACTTTTTTTCTGCCTAAGTTCTTCTTTACCATCCATATTTAGAAGGGTGATTTCACCCTTTAAAAATCGTCATTTTTTGTCTTCTCCTTAATTTTAGATATTTTTATTTTGGGATGATATTTAGTACAGTACATTTATAGAAATGTTTTTTTATTTAAAGGAATCTTGTAATATTGCAGGTTACTTCAACAAATGTGCAACCCCAAAATTTTGCTGAAAAGGAAGCAGCGCTTATGCATCCAGGTAGCTACTCCAGTAATTTTGTGATTAACGAAGTATTGAAGTGTGCCATAAAATTGAACATTCATTTATCAAGAAATTGTTTCAGAATCCCTTCATCCAAGTTATGCTGTCGGACAGACAACAGGAGCTGTACTTTCGGGAAGGCAGATGAATGTAAGCTCCCACGTGTTTATTTAACCCTTGTACCATATCTGGGGTCTGTCAGTCAATATTTGATTTATCTCGAAATAACTTTCGTTAACTATTATAAATATTTCTGAATCATTATGTATCAACAATGGAAATTACGTACGGCAGAGGTTATACTTTATATGAAATATTGAATATAAGTAAGTATATTATAAGTTATTGAAAATAACTTATAAAATGTATATTTATAAAAAAACAATTATTTACATTCAATATATTGCTGTAGACATTTGTGTTTACCACTTCCAATTGGCACGAAAGCTTGGAGTGCAAAAAGACCCCAGGTATAGTACTTGATTGTAAATTGCAGATATGGTACGAGGGTTAAGTGAAGCAAGATTAAATGGAAGATGTATGTGCATATGTGCACATTATGGTCTGTATGGGAAGAGACACTGCAAGTCATCCGAATATACCAATTGGTGCTAAGTAAACTTCGATATTCTATGATTTTTGTTGATTTTCAAGACAAGAACTAGCACAGATCTTTCCATTAAATATAATCTTTACGAGCCAATACATTTTATCAGGAGGCTAGTGATCTACCTCATATTACCATCATTGGTGTTACTCTGCCATGTCACTTAAAGTACATTGGAAGAGTCAAAAAAGGCATTCAAAAAACCAACCTTGTTAAAAAACAAATGAAAAAGAAAAAAAAATTCAAATATGAATCTCCTAATAAAATACTAACATTAATTTTTCCTACCCACCATTTTTTAAACATTTTAATATCTTTAAGCAATTGAATTAAAGTTAGTTGTAAAATAGCCTTTAATTATCTTTTACATTGATACATTTTGTCTAAAACCTTTGTGTGTTAGTTAAACTCAATGATAAAAACTAGAATGTGAAGACAATCGCTTTCACCACTAAACATTTCAACACTGATAGTCTGTATAGGAATTTTTGCACTCCTTTAGCTTCATGAAATTCTTGGTATAATCCATTACTAAAATTGTCAATATATTTTGCTTCATTGTTGATTGATGTTGATTCTTTCAATATCACAACCAATCTTCTTTCAAGTTTTAAGTCAAAAAATTGCTCCAGCAAATTACATCTAAGGAAATTGGTTAATCTCACAATGTTTATGATGTCACACTTCCTCTGTGGGTGTGCAACGCTAACATAAAGTTCCGTTGATTAGCTTTCAAAATATTTTCCAATCTGGTTACAATTCGATTCAGTTTAACTCATAGCAAGTGAATTTCAAGTAATCAAGACAAGTGTCGTGCTATTGATAAACACACACGCACGCACGCACGCGCGCGCCTCAGAAGGGGGAAGGAGGTGGGGGGAAATGGAGTTTTCCCTGCGCCTCGACTCAAGGGGGACCTGAAGTTTTTTTTTCATTCAAAGCAAATAAAAAGTGTATTTACTTCTAATTCAAATCAACTGCTGTAAATTATTTCAGTTGTCTGGAGAAATGAATTCTGTTTAATGAGAGTGGGGACTCTTTGAAATAAGGGATCAATTACCCCAGGCCGTTTGTTTTCTCTAGGCATGCATTGACAAACTTAATGCCCTTGCTTCGTGACCTGTTAATACTACATTTACTGGGCGAGTTTACTTAGAGATGCTATTGATTCTGCAGAGACTGACTGTGAGGTCCCAGGGTTTGAATCCCAACATTGGCAGCTACGTAGCTAGATTGAATACAGCTGCAGTCTGGAGGAGTACCCTATGGGCTGGCTGCTTGGATGGGTAGTTTTCATATGGGTGGTTTCTCGTATCAATACCAGGCGATTGCGAGAGCAGTACTCTAACAAACCGACCGTACACAATCTTTCCTTCCTCTTCCTTGGCCTAGCCCCTTTAACAATTACATAAACTACACTACCACACATGTTGGAAGACCAGTCGGGAGCTTAGAGCTTGTCCCGGCTGGGACCGTACCCTGCTTGGGCGAAACTGGTGTGGGGAAATCCCTTTCTGCCATCGTGTAGGATCCCACCATTCAGAGGGCAGAAACAGCACCCGCATTCACTACACTAACGGGACAATTGCCAACAGCAATTCAGATGCCCGGTAACATCAATCACACCACATCTGACTTCTGTGAGATTGCACAGGCACACAAAAATAAAAAGTCACATCCACACACTTGACATGTGTTTCTCCGTGTATATCAACATACTGTATCCAAATCTGAAGCCAGAATCCCGACACAACCCTCCAGTTTTTTTAAATCGCAAAAAAACTCAATAAAATTTACAATCTACAATTTCAAAGTGGTTTTGTGCAATAAAAAAAAAATTGGAGGGTGATGACATAATTCTGGCTTCTGATTCGTATTCAGCACATCGAACTTTGTTGAGAAAATGTGTCAAGTCTTTGGGTGTGTGTCATTGTTTGTGTCGTACATCTTTCATCTTTTGTGTGGGTGTATCTGTGTCATTGTGTCATACATCTTTCATCTTTTGTGTGGGTGTGACTGTGCCATTGTTTGTTGATTGAAGAACAAGTTGCTACATGCACCTCTTTCTCGTTCACTCCCCACCTCTTTCTTCCGGAAAATCACTCCTCTCCCCCCCCCCGCCCTATTTCCTGCCTATTTTACATTTCATTTATATCTGTTTACATAAAGACAATGTCTGTGATGTATATGGCTAGTTTTGATTTTCCTATGCCACAACAGCTCTCATTAACACATGTGTTATTCTTGTAACTAAAGTGAAATTCTGAAATGAATGCACTCTTAACACATTTCTCTATTATGTTGATCCATAACTAAAGTTCAGGGATAATTACGACTCTTTAGACAGGTTTATTTACTTAGTACTTAACTAAGGTGTCAGTAATTTCAGTAGGTACTAATATTTCTTTTGTTAAATTTATAATAATTACTAATCAGTCTGTATTAACCTAACAGTGGCCAAATTGCAAATTGTTTTGGGCATGAAATAAATAATTTGTTGTTTAATGTAATTTATTTAATGTCAAATCATTAGAAACTGTGTGACATACTATGGTGAGAAGTGCAATTTGTGCACATTGTCTTGAGCTCTGGGACCTCTGTCCTAACCCATATACATATTAATTTGTATTGTGAGCGCAGGCAGCAAAGAGCATGTTTGGCAAGCATAGGTAAGAAAATATTGACTCCCTTGTAATAAAAGCAATTTGCAAGGGCAAATCATCAACAGATTTTGGCTATTATTCCTTTATCATGGCCTTTGAGTGTTAAATCACGTTTAATTTTCTGGTCCTAATTATGAGTATTAAATTAAAAATTATCAGTGGTTTCATTTTCAAAATACCTGTGATGAATCTTTTAGCACCTCAAAATGTGAATTTTCTCTTGAACACCAGTTTAATGCTTTCACTACCACTTCATACACACAAAGTAACTCGAGGTGAGATGAATCAGCTTGTGAGAGATTTAGAATTGACAAAGACTAAATTAGAACATACAGTACCTCGTAGTATTAAATGAATATGGCCACAGATTTTTCACAACAGACAAAAATGTTTATTCAGATTTGCAGGTAAAAAGATAAAGAGATCACATAGCAATGTTTCGGGGTATATTTTTCTCCATCTTCAGGCTAAAAACAGTTCAGAAAAGGAAATATAATCCAAAAATTGTAAAGAATAGGACTAAGTAGTTACAAAAAATTATTGTACTGAAAAAGTTAATCTAATAAAGAATAGTAATCGATATAATCAAAAAAATATATACATATATAAGAAAAATATATTTGTGTAAAAAATCATCAAGATTAACTTGTGCCACCCAGAATCTTACATTTTGTGAACAATCTCTTCTTCATAACTAACATACTTTCTGTCACTGTGAAAATCAGTTTTAACAATTTCAACTTCAGTGTTATATATTTCAGATGTAAATGAGTTTTGTACAAGTTGCGTTTTGTTATTGTCACCTTTTTCTTTAGTGTACTATTTTCTGACCATAGGAAGACAAGTTGCTCAATATCGTGAAGAAATTATGTAACTTTTTAAAAATTTGGCATAGAATGCAATCATGCATGTAAGTGTGTTTTTTCAAGTAATGTCTTTTGTACAGTAAGTGCAAAACAAGTAATTACATTCAAAAAACATTTATTTTGTGATGTGCGTACAATTTTCAATATTTTCCTAGACAAATTCTTTGCTGTTTCAAACATTAATTGAAATTAGTAATATCGAATTTTTGGATGCCCTCCTCATAATGTGGTTGATTTAACTTCATTAGTGTCCAAGCAATTTATTTTACTACAAGTTCACAGATGCAAATTTTAACAAAACAGTTTTTGAAACTTCTGAAAATATGGATGATAAATTTAAAATTGTGAAACTCCTGTTTGTGCAAAGAACAATGTAGCACAAATTTTGCTAGTTCCAGAAGGCACCCTAATCCTTAAAAAATGTCCATAAGGCTACCTAATTCCTTAACCATTTGACCTATTTAATAGAGACATTATGTTACGCTGCAAAAAATGGATGCTGATAATTTGGCAGAAATGTAGTTTTTGAGTTCGCTGATACAGAAAGTTTTTCTTTCTTTCTTTCTTTCTTTGAAATGTCCAGCTGACCACCCACTATTTTTTATTATTTTTCAAAACAGGCTCCCAAGTTTTTTCTTTGCATTTCTGCTTGAATAGAAGATTCTATTGCTTGTATTGAATATTGTATGCTTATAAAAATTGCGCATGTTCAATTTTTTGTAAAGCTTTTGAAACTGAACATTTTTAAGTTAAAAAAGAAAGTTGGGCCACCTTCTAGAACTACATTTTCAAAGATAGACATCTTGTTTTTTTTGTGAATGAGGTATGTACTTCAAAATTTATCTTTAAAAAATGTTGTTTAAAAGTTTTTTCAAAATATGAATAGTTATCACTAGAGACCGGAAAAATATGTAGTATTAAACGTCAAAATATGTACATAAATATGTAACGGAAACAGAATACGTAATAAATATGTAAAATCCGATGTAATATGTAATATTAAAATTCTGTAATCAAAAACCATTTACCTAGCAAGAAATCACATATAGAAAAACTGCTCACTTTACATCATACAACTTTCTCATTAGCAGTAAAAGCTTCATCTATTGTAATCCAGGACTGTAGTTTAGCAGCCGGACTAATCGCAGTAGAAGCCAAAGCACAAACTGGTGAAAACTACGACCAGCAAACACACTGTAGCATCTTCATCGAAGTATTACATGTCGGCGATCGTAAATTTAGGTTACAGATCACAAAATGCGGTGTCAATGATATTTTAGACACCTAGATTTCCCTAATAATGTAGGGAAAATGCTGAGAGAAAATCTTTTCACAAAAAAAATATGGAATTGAAGAAAATTAATGAAATAAGAAAATATGTTGTGAAAACAGCAAAATATGTAAAATATGTCATATAGTACTAAATATGTAAAAATATGTAACGAAAAAATTTGATATTGTGTGAGGAGGGCAATGATTCGCCAAGATTACAATTTTGAGAACGGTAAGTACAAAGACAAAAAACATGTACTTACATAAAAATCCGGTCTCTAGTTAACACATGGTTTTGTATGAAATCATTAGTGTTTTTTAAATAAACATAAACAAGATTTTCTCAAATAGCTGCGAATTCTTTCTTTAAATTTTTGGCTCAAATAGAACAAATTTTTTGAAATCTGGAATTTTATTCATCTTCTCCTGTATCTTCAATAATGAAACTACAGATTTCTTTCTTGTTGCAATCTATTCCTCAATATTAGGTCTTTCAATCATATCATGTACTTTAACCAGTTTCATGTAATTTCGAGTTACATGAAGAAAAAATCAATTTTTTCCCTACGCCTTAAATATTGTAGCTAGAGATTTCTTACTTAATGCAATCTATTCTTTAATATTAGAACTTCAAATAATTTCATATGCAGTTATTTCAAAATATTAGTGCTTTTTGGATAAGTTTTAATTATGTTATTTGATTTATTCAACTGGTGGTGGATATGTTAGTAGAAAAGATGGTACAGTATTTTAATATTATGTTTCTGTTACCGGTAATATAAAAAGTGTGTGCTTTATGATACCATTAATTTTGCCCATTATTTTCACTCCTTTTGTAACTTACATACAAGCCCAATGTTTTCTTGCTCTACAAAATGAATGGCCATATTTCAGTGAATGGAGCACTTGGTTTCTTTAAGATTTTTATCTCGCACTACAAATTTTATAGTGATGCCATGTTTTCATATGATGTGATTATGCTCATAGCTCATAGATTGTGACAGTCTGTACTTCCTCCAGTGAATTGTGCACACAAAAATACTCAAGGAATTCACAAATGTACTTCATTTTTACTTGTACATTCATTTTCTCTTAAACTGCTATTATATTTGAGGCAGGATTTTGTTCTGCAAGATGTTTAGATAATGGTTTTGCCTCATTGCAGTATTAACTATGAATAAATTGCAGTGCTGTATACATATGGAACATCATAAATCGTAACTTTGTTGGATGTTTCATGACTTACCTCACATGCAGAGGATATCTTTCTTCATGTCAGAAGTATCACACCATAAACTGCTATTAACTTTATCAATACACACAAAGTATTAGCTAGCATGAACAATGAATGTTTTGCTAATTTATGTACTTACCAAGAATTTAATGTCATACATAACACAAGGATATAAATTCTAGATTACACCTTCAAGACTCCAGCCGTTGCTTGTCCAGGAAAATCAACGTCCAAGTAGTCCTCAAAGCAGCTGCTCAGTTAAAGTTGGGAACTTAATTGGCAAGGAATTCATGGTAATCACCAAAATTTAAATGAATTTTGAACATTCTAAAAATAGTGTGATGTATTAGAAATAAAGTAATAAGTATTTAATTTGTAGGCACAGTCCACACAGTTTTTCCACACAATTTTTGAGGCGAAACAACCTGCAAATAGTCCTCAAAGTAAGTATAGTGTAATTGTTGATGAAGCTAATAGTCTAGTCATGAAATATTAGTGCTCTCATTAAAAATATTTTTTTCAGAACCTGCCCCAAAGCCTAAAGTCTCTGAAAGATCAATTTCATGGACCTATTACATACCAAACGAAATGAGATCAAAGCGACTGTCATGGGGACAGCAGAACCTGGAAAAGATCTGGTGGAGTACTGTTTTTTCCGATGTTGCATTATTTGGTTTGGAAGGAAACTATATTAAGTATTATGAAAAGTTCGACCTCTCTAAGAAAGGGAGTGAAATTTTCTGGGGTTTTCGTTCGTTTGATGGTCCAAATATAATGGTTCCTTTGGGTTTCTCTCTTCTTGGCTCTAAATTTGCAGAGGTGTTGAGAAATAAAATTATTAAAAGTATAAAGGATCATTACAGGACTGGTGATGTTACTCTTCAATTTCTGGGTTCATTGAAAACTCAATTTGATTCAAAAATTGTAAGAGATGTTCTGAATAAAAATTTCATTGCTATTTCGGAATGGCCTTCAAGTGCCAAAGATCTCTCTCCTATAAGTCATGCTTGGAAGCTCGTTGGTGAAAAAGTAAAAAACATTCCGTGTTCCTCTAAACAAGAAATGATTTCTATTGTATCAGGAGTGTGGGAAAAAGATTCAGATGTGCAGTTAATGTGTTCTAAAATGATACGATTATTGCCACAGATAATTAAATCTGTAGTTGAACAAATTGGTAGTTATCCTAGGGTTAACGTAAAATATGTTATGACAACATAGAAACTCCCTATAAATAAGTGATCATGAAATATTTTGTGATAAGGTGTTTTTTATGGTCTTGGTAAAAAAAAAAGTTTTTAAGTATGTATTTCTCCTTGAGAACTCTGGAATCAATGTCACTTCATATTCAAAGTGATACCACATTCAACCTTACTGATGAAAAGAATTACTTTCACAATTACAGTGCCGAAGATTCAGTAATTGTGCTTGCAAACCAGTATTGCTAATGAATGAATTTATCAACATACATATCCTTCTGCAACTAGCAATAAGCTCCTTTACTAAAAATATCTGGTTCAGGTGAACTGAAAATCATATTTGAATTCAAAACCTACTTCCTATTATTAACATGAGCTTCTCTTTCACTGATGTTTTTGTATACCATGTGAGATAGAAAGTGAGTTATAAGCAAGAATTACAATCTGCAACTAAAACTGTGTCAACTATATTACATAATGAACTTCATTCAATTATACCAGCTGTAGCTGGAACTGAACTGTCGTGTATATTCAGAGACTAACTAAAACTCTAAAGGCCATGTATATGATAATATATGACTGTTTGCCAAAATGTTTCCTAGCCAATGATGCCAAACTCTTCTTATATATTTGTTTTGATTCCTAGTCAATTGCAATTAACGTTATTTCTGTATGTGATGTTTTTACTTTCGCATAGCTTTGGGGAAAAAGAAACAAATTTCAAAAAAGTCTACAAGCTAGATTCTATAAACTTTCTTGACCCAATCTGACCTTCATTCGAGTATAAGTATTTTATATATTTAATCATAATTATTTTGTAGATTTTTTCTATTCTTGTCTGGAGACAGTGAATATTTAATGTAAGTCATGTGCAATAATCCCTATAACTAGCGTTTATTTTATTTTGTAATAATGCTACATGTGTGTAATATTGTGTGAAGGATGAAATATAGATTGAATAAATTGATTTTCTAATGGAGGTTCAACGAGGTGTTTCGAGATTCCCTATTTCTGTTATTATTTAATGTTTATTTATAAATGTGAGAGTATCCATTAATTAATAGAAAAGACAACTTAACTTACATTAGAAGTATGTAATTATATAAAAAGATAATGCAAGTATGAAAATAGGAAAATAATTTAGCTGTAACAACCACAAATTTTTTAAATTGAAGACAATAATATCATAATCAAAGCATTTCAAATTGTTAATAAAATTTACCTAGGTTGTTCAAAAGATGTCTATTGTAACTTTAATTCATTACTGTATGCGACATTCTCTATCAAGTCATTCTTTCACAAAGTGGATCTCATTGGTTTTGTGTGAAAAAATGGAAAAGATCTAGGTCTCTTAAATGGAACAGTAACATTATCTAAATGAATTAATTTATCTCTAGAATGAGGAGAATCATTGTCGTGAAAGTCAACTATTGATTATTTTTTTTATAAAAAATACATCATTAATATTTTTTTATAATTCTTCAACGTTTCAGTGAATAAAGTGGTACAGACTAACAAGTGGAAGCCTTTACGGTCCTTTCACTTTTCCGGTTTCCGCGCCGTGCGGTCCTGTGTCCCGCACCACGGGACTTTCTCTTTGCCGGGTTCTGGTCCAATGTCCCGTGGGGCGGGACAGGCGCGGATCCTGGGGGGGGGGTCGCGGGGGGCCATGACCCTCCCCCCCCCCAAAAAAAATGATGAACCGTCAAAATTTTGTGAGAAACTTCAACATATCTATAAAAAAAACACTGAGAAAGTGATAACCTTTCCAGTGTCCCTTTAGAATTGGGGCTGGCCGAGATATTTTCAGTCAATTCTAGAAATTCCTAAAAATTTAGCAGTGCTAAAACTAATGAATTTATACAGAAATTTGAATTTAATTTGTACAAAAACACTTCATCAAGATCATACAAGACCTAAAGTCGAAAACAAGTAAAAGATCTAAAGTCGGAATCAAATACACTGCACGTTACTAGTGTTGCTAACTTGATGTGAATATTTGTCAGTAATTGAACGAGAGAATTGTGGGGAAAATGGACGTCAACACATGGACTTATCTTAAAAGTCACAATTGTTGTTCAAAGGGAATAGAACTAGCTAAACTTCGTAATATTAAAGGTATGCCTATAAAATTGGCAACAATCTTGCTTTCTGGTGTTAGAATTCAGTTTCAATGATACAATCCAATTCAGTATCGGAACTCCTATCGAACTCGATGTTTATTTAACCTAAAAATGCTTAATGTAGTATGTAACGGCGAACTTAATTTGATCATTGAAGTCTGATGCCGGTTCTGGTTTTGTAAGAACGTAAGTTAAGGCTATCAACAGGGGTTAGTGGTAAAGATTAGTCGAAGAGATTTAGAGTTAAATAATTTTAGCTTGGCTGATGAGAGAGGATAGTGTCTGACGTCTAAAATACAGTGGCGAAGAGTCGTGCAGTTAGGTATTCTGAAAATCTTATCTTACATTTTTTTTTGTAAATTAGCTCCATTCATCGTTTTTCTTTAACAAAAACGTCGATAATGTGTTCTTTAAAGCTTTCGTTTCTGCACAGTTAATTTCCCACGGAATTTCTCAGGAATGTCTTAACTCTTTAATGTAATCGTATTCCTTTAACATAATGCTGTATATAGGGGGAAAGTTAATCTGAGTTGTATCAACCGAACCGTCTCTTGATATTTTTTCTATACCAGTTTGTCTAACATATACTTCAGCAAAAAAAAACTGCAGGCATATATATTTTGCATTATTAATGTAAACATTTCTCAGTTCATTTCGAGGCTGCTCACTGTCAAGGAATCGATCGTCTCCTGTATTATTTCAGTAGTATACCTTTGGGTTCCGGCTCTCACTCGCAACCAATCTTTATAAATGAGGGCTCTAAAGAAAGAGATTTTCACGGAGACTTGACGAATTCCACTTTAAGTTTAAAAATGTGGATAATTTCTTTAAAAAAACGCATCGAAATATTCATGTTAAATTCAACCAGTATCACATATCAATCTATATCGGCAAATAACTCATAAACAAGGCGTTTTAGAGCCTTAAAAAGTAAAATTTTAAGGCCAAAGGCCTCAAAGAAACGTTTTTCACACCATAATCAACAAGATGAGACATTCCTCGATCCATTCAATTACCTTTTCGGTTCCACGCTTCAATGCTATCAAGGCCACCTCAATATTTCAGCCCTTCCTGCTGGTAGCAATGTTTGCGGCTTAGAAGGCTTATATTCGACAATTTTTATTTACGCTTTCTGTTAACACCGTAGTTTGTGCAGTCTGACGAGGTTTATTTGCAAAATCATTAATTCAAGATTTGCTCTCCAGCAACAACTGGAAGTACTGTTATAGTTGCTTGATACCTATGAAGATTGTTTCTTTGCGTGTAGTAAAACCAATCAATTTAAGTTTTACCGGTGTCTGTAAGTGCTGTGTACCTAATTGAAGAGGGATGTTTGTGCACAGATAAGAGTGAAAACTGTGTTTTACCTGTACCAGTATTTTCGTTATCATTCGATGAAATTTTAAAGACAGCGGGTTCAGACACATAGCTTTCTCAAAAGTAAAAAGCTTTTCTAATATTTTTGTGACTCACGAGAAGCTAAAAGCTAGCTGTCAAAGAATATTGAATAATTACTATAAATGTTGTCTTTAAGGAAGTGTTGTGAATTGTTCCAAGAAAGCTCTCCATGATACTGAATAAATATTTATTGAAAATTTATTTTAAACATTAATTGCATTGTTTTTATTTTATTTGATAATGTTTTAATACATTGCAACTTACCTTTATATATTTTTAAACAAATAAACACGTTTCGTTAACTACTTCCCCTCCTAAAATGGAAATATAAGGATAGGGATCTAACATAGGGTCTAACATGTGAGAGTTCTCGCATGGGTATGCGGAGGTAGTAGGGGGAAACTTGTGTATGGCACAACACAAAGAACAAACTTTTTAAATTAGCTAAAGTAAAATAGCTTGAAATAAATGAAAAACAACAACTTGGTGCTGCCACGTGGTGGCGACAAATTGAACTAGTGTCTGTACATTTAGCCTTAAGCAGCTTATATGATAACTTCTCACTTGCGTATCTATTCGTTTCATCAACGATTGCTTATATCAAGTCATCCGTGAAAAAAAAGCTGAAATGCTTCAATTGTTGGAATTGACCTTCCTTGTGGCTGTTGATGTAGTGTAAAATGTTGAGTATGGAAATTTCTGCTTCGTGCGGTGAGCTTCACCAGGGGCGTAGCGTGGATTTTTTAAGAGGGGAAGCGGCATATTCTGGATTCAACCTATACGCGCACTTTTTCTTGATTCTCCACAGCGGGGGGTGCGAGGGGAGGCGGGTTCTGTCTACGTCACGGCAGTGCAGTGCTGTCAACGTCCACAGAACACTCAGCGTAAAAGCTCGTCTTGGACCAGATAGCAATGAGAAACAATGCAAGATTTTTTTTTAAAATTCTGAAGAAATAATGAATAATTGTAGAAATTATTGAGTAACAATAAGGAGCGCAGTTCGCAGAGGTCGTTAGAAAGAGAGAGCGAAAACTGAGAAGTCCGAATTGTAAAGGAAGAAGGTGAGCAGCACTGCAATCTGAGCCGTGACGTTCCGAGTGGAGCTCGTATTTTCTACCGGGCCGTGCTGAGCCGCGCCGAGAGAGGACTAGGGAGCTCGAGGATCAAGAAAAAGTGTGAGCATAGTACGTCGTTTACGGATGGTTCGAGGAACTATTTAATTAAAAGTACCTTGTTAATGGAACTTTTCATGGGACATTTCTTGATAAAAGTATTTTTATTCTCAGTATTGTTATCAGAAAGTAAATATCTTTCTTTTAGTACTTGGAAATGTTTTAGTTAGTTTTACTCGTCGATAAGCGAAACAAGAAATACACAGAAATATTTCTCTATCAAGAGAATAGAACGAAATTATATTCTGGAGAGATGTTTCATCCGGAATCTAGAATGATCTGTTTTGGTTAAAAAAATTTTATCAAATAAACATAGATCTTCCCTTATGTGTTGCGCTAGTAAAATTCGACCGGTACATAGCCATCACACTGCAGTCTGTCCTACTAACAGGACAATCTGGAAACCTCAATGCTATTTTTCTCACTAAAGAGTACGTGCTTTACTATTCCTTATTACTTGATACACTTTCCCTCAACATCGTCTTTATATTAGATGAGAAAGTCCAAGGATACTGTATAAATCTCAAATTTAATCGACTCAACAAAATATCCCTAAATAATGACGCAGGAGCATTCTGCTCCTTTATATACCTTTTTTCACGTTTCTAAATTTAAAGGAGTCATATTGGAAGGTTTCATAAGGAAAAATCAAAGTGATATTATAATGTATTAACTTTTATTTTTAACAATTACATTTTAAAATTAAGTGCAATTCTTGTTGGTTTACGGGCATATACATCAATGACATCATTAAAAAACGATGGCTTTGTCATCATGGAATCTAAAAGCTGACTCTCGATATTCAGTAAGGACAAACGAGAAAGTCTTTCATCGCTTTGTGAATTTCGAAGATAGTTTTTTACTCTCCGGAGAGCAGAAAATGACCTCTCCGCCGACGCACTTGTAGCAGGTACAGTGAGGATCAAAGCGGTCAGTGTGTATGTTTGGGGAAAGACATCTGCGAGCTCATAGTGCTTGATATAATCATTTAATTTACTGACACTCTTGTGGAACTCATTATCAAAATAAATGGCCGTGAGCTCACTTTTCAATAGCGCAGAGTCAAAATGCCTTCCATAAACATCCATTAGACAGTTGAAAGCTTCACTGGGGAATGACGACTGATAACTTAAATAGAGATCTGGGTTAAGAAGGCTTAGGAATTTCAGTTTAGAAGTATCAGATAAATGACATATTAAGTTGTCTATAACTTCTATAAACAATCTCTTCTACACATTCTTTTCATTCTCTGTATTTTCTACTCTGGCTCGCTTGATGCACTGAAATTCGCTTCTTTCTCTGTTGCAACCTTCCCAAAAGCATTCAAAAGTGTCTCGAAACTGCTTCAGATATATCCCAAAATCTTCTATTTTTTTTCATGCAGTACATAATATCATTGGACTTATTTTGTAAAATTTTAAATAATGAGTCAGAATGAGGAAAAATACATGAAAACGAAGTTAAGAAAAAATTAAAGTCAAAGTCTTTCAAAGATTAAAATTGCCACGAGCAGAGCACAGAGTTTCAGCGTCCCAGTCACTTGAATTTTCTGTTACTGAAGCAAATAATTCCTGCAGGTCACTCGTATGATTTTTCACAGTCAGTACAAGCCTTCTGGTGAAATTCCAACGTGTTGGTGCAGCTGATGGCAATCGCTTTTTCACTACAGTGTCTAAAGCTTCAATCCGCCTAGTAGATTTAGAAAAGAATGCCCCTAATCCTGATAAAGAGGCGAAAAATATTCGCACTTCTTTAATACAGATAGCAGATTGTCCTAAGACTAAATTTAATTTGTGAGCATAACAATGCACAAATATTGCTTCTTTACAAATCATCTTTGATTTGGCCTGAAGTCCAGCATGTTCCCCTGCCATAACTGCTGCGCCGTCATACGTTTGCGCTATTACTTTTGTGTTGCACTTGTACGTGATAATAACCCCTTTTGCATGTTCTAATAATCCAGATGCGGATCTGTCTTTGCTGCAGTCAGTGAAATGCAAGAATCTTTCTTGAACGCCATTCTTTGAAACATACCGCAACACGCTTGTGAGTTGCGATTTCATGGTCACATCAGTCGTTTCATCAAATATTAATGCCACAAATTGAGCCTCAGAAATCTCCTTTTCAATTTCTCTGTGCATAACTTCCGCAACTGCCGCAATAATATCATTCTGGACATCAGGAGATGTTCCACGAAACACATTGTTGCTTTCAATAACAGCTAAAGTTCAGCATTATAATTACCCAAAAATTTAAGAATTTCAATGTAGTTGCCTCGATTATGAGACTCGACAATTTCATTGTGTCCGCGAAAGGCCAATCCTAGTTTTCCTAAAAGACAAACAACTCTGATTATATGAGTCAACATATCTCTGTTCTTTGAAACTTCTACGTTGTGACGTTGTACAGACAACCGAAACTGCTCACTGAGACTGCATTCAATTCTTTGTTTTCCAAACAGTTTGAAATTTTTTAGGGATAGGATGTGAGAAACTGAAGTTTCATGGCGAGCCTGTGCTTTGTGAATATTGTGAAGATCATCGAATCCTCCTTGCGTCCACACGGATTTCTCTTTAGAAAACCATAAACATGGCCAACAGAATAATTTATTTGTGTTTCTGCACTCACTTATCCACGGAACATTCTCGTAGATTTGTGCACGAAAATGTATGAAATTCTTCTTCCCTTTCGAATGATACTCAATATGAAGTTCTGGTGTAGGTTTTCCAGTCGCAATAATTTTTGATTTTTCCTCAAAAGAAAGGCTTGAAAATGTATTTTGTTTTAAATGTTCAATTGCACATCCACATAAAGACGGCGATGCTCCATCACCGTTCGAATGCCCGGCACGGGTTGCAGCCGCAGCCCCTTCCATAATGGTCTGGAAGCGCCGGCCCGTAGCGCGCCCGTCTGCCTACAATAACCTATGCAAGGAACACGTTCGAACAGTTACGAAGGAATCTCCAAAATTTTTAAAAAAGGAGTTGTCTATGAACGCTGATACTTACACGTGCCTTGATGCCCGGTTCACGCTTTATTCACAGTTCAGTAGTCACGTTTCAATCACAGTTCAGTAACAAGCAAACTCACTATTCCATCTGAACCACGGAGGTCTCCTGAGGGTTGCGCTTCTTGTAGCCTCGCACAGGGTACACAATATTTCACGCGCCGCCCGCCCTATTCGAACTATAATAGCCTCCTCTGACAATCTTCAGGGCGAGGGAAATACGAAGAAGTGCGTGAAAAACTAGAGACCATGAAAGCCCGGCAAAGTAGAAACTATAGATATTCCAATATTTCATCGAGTTTGATAAGCGGATACTAATACATTTAAAATGTAAAAATTTGTGATGGAAATTCGTAAGGGAAGCGGCGCTTCCAGCGCGTGTATGGACGCTACGCCCCTGAGCTTCACCCAGTCACCAACAATGCATGTATATTGCATTGTATCAGCGGAGTCCGAATCATCACTACGATCACGTTCTTCATATTCTTCAGAATCACTCGAGAAAATATTTTCAGATTCCTCATTATCTGAACTTGGTTCATTCTCAGAATTGTCAACTAATTCACTCAGTTCAAGCTGTGACAACCTCAAACGCTAATTTTTCGACGCCATCATAAAGACTACTGCAGTCTCGCAAACAAATTGCTTTCAAACAACAAGAAAATGGGCAAAATCTGGTGACAATAAAGGAAATTACTGCCTAGCCTCTCCTGAAGAGAATTAGTTGCACTGGCATTCGGTGTCATCACCCGAGTGAAATGACGCAGAGATAAAAATAAGTCCCCCCAGGCGCGGATCCAGACTTCTGCTTTGGGAGGGGTCAGGTTAAGACTCAAATGCATTTATCTCGGATAGGGGGGAGGGTACAGAATGTAATAACAATTTTGACGTATATCAGATTGACTTTATTATACTATAAACATATTAGAAATTCAATATATCAGTAATCACATATCAGATATCAATCAGGTTACAATTGTTACCATCCTCATCCTATCCCCTGGGGGTAAGGCGGGGGTAACTTTGCAATTTTAACTGGTAACTTCCAATTTTGTTGCAGATTCGAATTCTGCCTACAAAAATGTCAATTTTATTCGGTACATTTGTTTTTAAAAAATGAAAATTTATAAAGTTATTAACAATAAATTTCAAGTTAGCAAAAATAACTTTCAGTTGATATAGTATGAAACAATTTGTGAAGAAACGTATATGAGAGAAACGTGTAAATGTGTGTAATGAAAACAAATTAATAAATTATTATAATTAATATATACATGCATAAAAGTATAATTTAGTTTATTTATTATATTTTTTATCACAATTATTTTTCTCATTTTAACTTTTCCTTTCTTACATTTTTTTCGTTTATATTGCTCTTTCGTATATTAATAAATTTGCACCATATTTGAATCTCCTTCGATGGTGATTCTTCTATAACAATGTTGTAAAGTTCATTATAATGTTGGCGACAAGTACACCGAGACATGCAAACATCTAATAAATTTAATTTAATGCAACAGTTAATATTTTTCAAATAACTGATCTGATTCCTATTGCATTGCCTTGGTGGTTTGTAAAATTAAAACTCAAATACAGTAACCTCATTGCAATACTGTTCATCAAGAATCAGTGCTGTCAAAAGATACTTTTGATACTGTATTCGGACTCAGCGACTGCAAAATATTCAAATAAGATATTTTAGCCGTCAGACTATCCTCGCTCAATAGCCGAACTAAAATTCTCTAAACGGATTCGGACTCAGCGACAGCAAAATATTTAAATAAGATCTTTTAACAGTGGCGAAGCTGAAGGGTAATCTGGGAGCCCTATAATACCCAAATTATTTTTCAATAAAATCTGTTACTGTGTACCATTTTTCAATATTTTTGTTACTGAATCGTTGAAGAAATGTGTTCGATTCTTTTTTCGTTTACGCGCGAGGCAATTAGCAGGGCTGCAGAAATATACATTTTGGGGCCGGTAGCTGAGCGAGGAGCCTGCCAGTGGATAGACACCGGCTGGCTCTGCCGCGCATGCACAAAAGAGAGCGTACTCTTATCTCCCTTTCAATTGCATTCACTGGGCAGAGACCCCAGTTGCAGCCTAGGCTCTCGGTAGGCACGGACTTGTACAGCGATGCACACCCACGTCTCAGAAGCAAATTCACCTCATCACCTGACGTTGTGGGAAAATAGAGTTGTTTATGTGCCGTTTTTGTGATTTTTGTTAGTTTTCTTTACGAAACAATTTATGAAGCTAAAGATAGTTTTACAATGTCCCACTGACTATGCGCCAGTTTCATAACTTCTTAACGATTCACGATATCGAAATGCACTTTTCGCTCAACAATGCGGAATCACGTGTTAAGTACTACGCCGTAGAAATAGAAATAGTAGCGATACGTACTAATATATCGTGTTAGATATGAAGAAACTATTAAATTATGCATCAAAGTAGAGATGACTATGAATGAACTTTCAGGGTGAGAATTATTTGAAAGATACAAAATTGTATCTTTTAAAATTATTGATACCTACAATAGTGATTCAGATGGACTACATGTTTCAAGATTTCGACAACTTTCATTTTATTGAATTTCTAGACGAAAAGCAGTTTTCCATCTACAAGCATCCTTTCGTTCAGAAAAGTTTTCTTTCCTAATAAAACAATACTAGCGTACCCGTGCGAGAACTCTCGCATGTTAAAACCCACCCTTTCCCTATCCATTATCCTAGCAATTTTCTGTTTTTTCGATCCATGATGCGAATTTCCTGTTCAGTCCAGTCTACTAGTCCGAATCTGTATTCGGCTACAGGCACCGCCAAACTACCTATTGCTGATATTTTATTCCTTGAGTTCAGAGCGGACTGCAGGACAAGTCTCACTCGTCTGTAATACTCCCTGCGAATTCTCTCTTTCATTGTGTCGTTCGAGATGGTCTCACATTCTTCAATGCCCAGATATTTGTAAGTTTTACCTGGCTCAAGATATTGAATCACAGTGTGTCTATCAACTTCAATGTTCTCGGACGTGGTCATTTTGCCTCTTTTTAAGTTGGCTTTTGCACACTTGTCAAGACCAAACTTCATGCAGATGTCATTGCTAAAATAATTGATGACAGACAGCATTTGGGAGAGAATCGCTTCATTCTTAGCAAACACTTTAAGGTCATCCATGTAAAATAAATGTGATACAGGCATTTCATCACCATGGAGCTTGTAACCAAAGTCAGTGTGCGACAGCTGTCTTGATAGAGGAATCAAACTAATGCAAAACAGCAGAGGGGAGAGTGAATCTATTATTATTATTATTTTACTCTTGCCAGCTGCCATCTATCGCCGCCCAAAGAACATTTTTCTGACATTTCTTTAATTGTCATGTTTTAAAATTGTCTTAGGTTTAAAATTCTCTGCGGTTTAAATTCTCTTAGAGCGGGCGGCTAATTTGGACGCCCAATTACTCCACAAATACGCATATTTTGGAAAAATTCAACATGACCTAATTTGAAAATATTAAAATTTTGAATTTTTTCAATGTTCGAAAAATCCGAAGTTTTCAACTAAATGAGGCCTACGCCATTCGCTTAAATGACTTTCAGACTATCCAACAACAAAATTTAGTGAAAATTGTTTGGCGCCAGTTTTTTTTTAATATTTTGAAAATGTCTCAAATGCTTCATGTAAAGTACCCCCCAAAATTAAAATATCAGTTTCAAATTCAAGGGACCACGAGATCAGTCAGATCGATAGGGGAATAGCGATTTTGAAGAAAATCGGTTTTGTAGTATACTCATGAATTCACCAGTTCTAGATGTAGACAGATCATTCCTGTCTCTTGCATGGCAATCTGGTGACTTTTTTCACAGTGATTTGTATTTTAAAGGATTAATTTGCCAACCTAATGAAGTTTTTTTTATTCATGCATTCTATAGGAATGGATTTTAGTAATAGGAAAACACGAATTTTTCTCAGATCTCTTTAATGGAAATTCTAAATTCCCTCATAAAATATTTAACTTAACTTTCATTTTGACTTTATTTTGGACCCTTCTATTCTCTTAGGGAATCAAGACGAATTGAATTTCCAGGCGTTTCGTGACCGGCATTTTGTGTAGACTCTCTGAAGAACTAATGAGAGAGAGAAATCAGGGTAGGAAACTTTATTTACAATTAGTTTGTTTACACTTTCTGTATACTGCGATTTTTCTAATTTTGCCCCTCAAGGCCCGTCTTCAAGATGGAATATGTCACAGTATTTCTCAACTTTCTCATGCGTGGCGCCAGATATTGCATGATCAGGACTGTATCAACAGTGCTTGCGATCATGCGAACTCTAGCGTCACGATGGAGAAAGAACGCTAAAAGCAGTATGGTATTCCATCGTGGCCATAGGGGCAGAGCATGGCCGTCTCGAATAGCAGGCCGTAGCATACCTTGCGTGACGTCACGAACTGAGTGCAGCGCGCTGGCAGTGCCCGATTCGGTCGTCAATTACTCAATATACTTTTTCGAAGCGCAGCTTCTTGAGTTACTTGAGAAAATGTTTAATTTAATTTTCTTCAAACAAATTAGTATCCAAACTGTATATACACAAAGGAAAATAGCGGTACGAAAATAATTATCAAACACATTGAGAAAAATGTTTTTTATTACAAGAAATGAAACATTACAATAACAATTTTTTTGAAAATTAGATATTATTTTCATAATTAAGTGCTGCAAGTTTTCTCTTGTTAGTCTTTGTCGTGCTCAGAAAATCATTTTTTACTTTGGTATAATTATTTAATAAAATATTGGTCATAATACTGCAACACTTTTTGGCTAATTGCTTCATTGAAACCCCACATTCACATTGAATGTTCAGAACAATATTTGCATTTTCCAGTCTGTCCATAATCAACTTAATCATTATCTGTTTTTGACTTAATTGAGAAAAGAAGAGGGATTCATATTCTGAATTGATTAAAGTTTGGAAAACTTGAAATGCATTAATACAAATTTTCACAGGGAATTCATTTGGATAAATAAGGCCTCCCCTATCAATAATTTTTAGATAGTCTCCAGCATCATATGGGAGTCCTTCAAATTCAAATTCTTTGTTGGGGACAGTTAAAAACTCTTTACAGAATGCACACTGGTTGTTCTGGAGTGCCCCTCTGCTAACATATCCTCCAATGAATACCAATGCTTCCAAATCATCACTGGATAAATCTACAAAATCTGCATCATGAATAACTGATTTTAAATTTGCGTCCACTTCTGGATATTCAAGATCATCTGAGTTAGAACAAGTAAATAAAAGCTCTTTCAAGTTAAATTCTCTCTTTAAGAAAGATCTTAGCCTAATTAAACTAAGGAATTTCAATTTTCTCTCAGATTCTAAAATTTGTTGTACAGAAACATGAAAATTAGCCCCACTAAGCTGTCTATATTTACCAAAACGGCTTTCTAATTTATCTGTTTGAAATGACCCTAAAAGAACATATTTTACTGAATCTTTTTGTAGCAAGTGTTCAATCAATTTTAAATGAGCTTTTGTTGTGTGAGAAAGAGCAGTATGGGTGTCTGTAGTGAGCTTGCCTGGACGAGTGCGACTATCTTTATTAGTTCTAGATGATTTTACTTCATTCCAAGCATTTAACCACTCAAGAAATTTCACCAAAAACAAGTAAGATGCATGATTGGTTGAAGTGATAGGTTCATGGTAAACATCTCTCAGGTGAATACCTTTGCTGGGATGTTTCACATTCACAATTTTCCACCAGGTAAGACAAATTTCTAAGAACATTTTGGTGCCTTCGGCCTCAACATGTTTATGTAGCGCAGCAATAGTTTTTTCATCAAAAAGGCGAACCGCATGGACTACGTTCTGTCTTTCAGTTGAAGATGGATACAGGACTTTTTGATTAAGAGCAGGAGCTATCTTCACAACCCGATCTTTTCTTGCCAGTATAAATCTTTCAGATGTTTTACTGAGGCTCTTTCAATTCTTTTAAAGTCATTAAAGTTTGGAAATTCAAAAGTCTGATCTGCATCACGTTGATTAAGCCAATTATTCCTGATGACCTTTAATAAATGTACTGAATCAAATAGCAAGAACAAGTCTTGATCAGGAGACACAGGATTTTTAACTATAACTTCAAAGCTACCACCAGCAAGAGCCATAAATAAACATCTGTTAACTCTGTGGTTATCTGATATTAAAGCTATTACCTTATAGCCACAATCTTCCAGAAGAGCAAGAACTTGTTTACAGAAACAAATTAAATCATCACCATTTTGATTTTTAACAGGAAATAAAGCAGCAACATCTCTGTTTTTAGAATACAGAGAGGACAGCATAAATGTTTGTATAGATGTTGCTGCTTCTTCACAATTTGAAGCTTGGCCTTCAATTCTACCTCCTTTGTAAGATAACTGGTTTCTGCAATTAATTTCATCAATCATGACAATAACTTCCCATTCATGCACTTGTAATTGTTTGCACTTTTCTTTCAAGTACTTAGCATGATTGGGATTCATACCTGATTGGTTGGGTCCCATTTGTTGTGAAAACTTTTTTAAATACATTGGATGAGGAAGTGTTAAAACTGCAGAGTCCCTCAAATCACAGTATGCTGAAGTGTGTCCAAGAAACATTGAAAAAGCCCAAATCATTGTTTCAGGAGAGTATGATGGTCTATTCACTCCCAATAATTGTAACTGCTCATGAAGAAATAACAGTTTCTTAGCTTTACAACTTCCACCACACTCTTCACCCTCAAAAGTCTCACTACAAACACTGCAATTTATATCACTCACACATTGTTTAAGAACTCCACACACAAATGCCAACTTTCTCTCCACAGTAGATGTACTAAGACTCCACGCTTTAAAATGATTAAATAGATTTGTAAATTTCATCCATGTATCACACTGAAAATCTTTCCCTAAAAAACTGTAGCCTTTCAAAGGCATATCTTCACCTTCGTAAAACACTTTAACAGTCAAATCACTATTGACAACTAGAACAACATCCACTTTTTTGCAATGTGGATTATATTTTAAGAAATGCAACGATTCTTCATGCTTGATTGCAATCCAGTCTCCGATTTCACAATTTAATTTTGTGGTGTAGAGCTTTGAAAAATCTTCAAATGACTTTATTTTGTCTTCTTGCAAGAATTGCTGAAATTCTAAATCATTCCTTTCTTCTAATCTCGCCCTCCTAACAGCTGGATCAACTCGAGGTGGTGGTGGCTGAGATGTGTAATAGGACGGTTGATTCTCAAATATTGTGGGATAAGCATCCTTGGTTAAAACAGGGTTTTTCCTTGGTACTCTCAGAACACTTCCATCTGGTCTCTTGGCAACATCCTCTCTGATTATAAAGTGTTCTGCAAAATGTTTTATACACACACCAGAATACTGTCCAGGAGACCAAGTATCTTCTCTGTGAATACTTCGTATCCACTTTGCTCGACGCTCTGGCTCCTTGGGAAAGGAAAACACAGAAGTATACTCCTTCTGGTTGCCGTGGTTCGAATTGCATTTTGGCACGTTACATGCTCTTCCCATCTGTGAAAAACATTGATAGTAAATTATCATGAAGTAAAATAATAAGCGATGCTACATGGAAATCAGTGTCATTATTCTACATCCCATATTAAAAATAATTCCAAAAGAAGCACCCCCATAACCTCAAAACCAAGCGTTAAACGCGTTTAACAAGTTTTTTTTCACAAAACGAAGAAGCTGTAGGCTTAACGACGAAAACCTAAGACTATTTGCCTAGTAAGAGTCTCACAAAATGTATAATTTTAAAATTACAACTCACCTTTGCGAAAGAGAACACCAACACACATGAATTAGAAAACACGGTTGTATTATAACGATTGACTTGCAAAGATCCACTTCATTTACCTCAAAATATTTCCAATAAACCCCAATCGCCTTATGATATTCTTCTAGAATGAAAATTCAGTTTCACTAATTTAAACAATCAAATTCGGACGCAAATGCTGAATCCAATGTACAATGCACAAGAGCAGCACATGCAAGGCACATGGGACTCGATGCCACCGCGATGCTACTGGATGCACTCAATTCGTGACGTCAGAACAACGTCCTTCGGCTTTGACTACGGCCTGTAAATCAAGATGGCCGTGGGCAGAGTTAGAAAAATCGCACTATAAACATTGTGTCAATGCTCTTTGCTGCGACCATATACTCTTTGGCTGCGACTATAAAAAAAAAAGTGTTTCCACCTAAAAAGAAGAGACCCTAAAAGGCAGAGTTTCGGCACTGCCAACATCATCGAAATGAAACGCGAAAGTGCATAGAGGATACCGACGCGGCTTGTTGAAATGTACGTACTGTCCTTCGAAAATGCACATTGGCTGAAATGATTTATTGACTTATGATTTTATGACTTACAAATTGCAACATATTGTAAAATAATTTATAATTTACATATGAAATTGTAATTTTCATTATTCATTAATTATAATATATTTAATTAAAAAAATAATTATAAATTTAAAAACATTTAAATTTTCAGAATTAATAAAATTTGAGTGAAACTGAAGAATAAATGGAATTTTAGAATGTTGTTTTATTATAAAACTAGCAAACATGCTATAATCAGAGGATTTATAGAATAAAGATGAAATGAAATGCAAGATAAAAACAAATATTTCAATCAACACACAATGTAGTGAATTAAAACTTTTCTTTACTGAACCAGAAATATTTGTATCATAATGATTTTATGAATATAAAACGGGAAACGCTAATTTTATGAATGTAAAATCAACACATGACTTTGATCAACAACATATCAAAGGAATTAACAAGTCCATTGTATGGAAATGACAAATGTTTGAAATCGAGTGAAAATTGAATAAATTACATATAGTTGATTGTTTGTTAGTTATAACTGTCTAATAAAATTTATATTATTATGAAAATAATCTCATTAAATTTAAAGACAGCTGAGTTTTAAAATTTCTTCAAAAACACTGTACAATTTGAGCAAATGAAAATATAACATAATTTTAAAAGTTAACTGTCTTTAAATTTAATGGGAGCATTTTCATAAAAATAAATAATCAAGAGTTTGGAATGTGTTTGGAAATGTATTAGGAATAAATTAAAAATAAATTAATCAACCCGTTCCAATTATTTCAGTTATGTGGATTACTACCCAAGATAATATACCTGATCTACTAGACATCTTCAATAGTTATAACAACCATATCAAGTTTACAGATGAAATTGAGATGAATAAGAGTTTAAACTTTTTGGATTTAATCGTCGCTAGAACTGACAAGAAGTTTTCATTTAACAAGAATCGGAATGCTACTAGTACTTATAGAGTACATAATTTTTATTCTTTCCATTCAGAATCTCAAAAATGGCTGTTTATAATCTGGTGGATAGAGCAATTCTTTTGGTAGATAATAAACATCATGCCAAAAATTTAGAAACATCTTAACCACAGGCATATAGCATCCATGTTAACTTCAATGAACAGGAATGTTATTGGTTACAAGAACAAAACTTGTTGCTAGAAAAATCTTTGAGCAAGTAGTAACATCAATGAATAATATTCTTTGAAGGTAAAAGCAAGAAAGGATCAAAAAATATACATTACCAAATTGAATACAGAAAACTTGCTTCTTTACTTATACATTACTAGAAACTCTCAACACCAATGAAAATCCAAATTGTTGAGCAGAAAAATTTACCAAGAAAATCTGCTTCACATTACAGTATTCAAAATTATATGTAACAATAAAATTTACCTACAAAACCATAAAAATTTACAAACATTAGTAGAAAAAAATTGAAAATTCACTTAAAATGAAATATTAAAAGCCAAAAAAGTAACATAGCACATCAGTCATAAACATTTAATTTTACTCACTAATTTCACTTTAAAACTGATTTCTATTTGAACAAAACATCTAAATAAAAAGATGCATTTTCAGGACTTCGCTATTGCATATCTGAAACATTTAGTAATGTAATGTTATGCATGTTTCACTCACGTCAACTCTTTGAAGTGAATAAATGAATGAATTTTATTTTACAACTTTGTATTTACATTTGAATAACAACACACTTGTACATAGGTATACATAATAAACACAACTACTACTATACACACCAAGTATATAACAATATGCTACATACTAAGCCCTTTCCTGTATTTATCAAACACACTGATCCTTTCACCTTTGTCCTCTAATAACCACCTCATCTTATCCTGAATATTCAACCTTGCCCGACTTCTTCCTTTCTCAAAAACCAGACATCTCTCTCATATATGTTCCCACTCGTCCTCTTCCATCTCACAGATCCTACATTTTCTCCCTCACTATACTTGCTCTCATTTTATTACTGGCCTAACAGCTATCCTTCATCTGCCAATTTCCTTACATTTACCTTTTAAATATCTGGGAATATTATCCATCAGAACAATTTTACACCATTTAACTCTTTGAAGTGAATAAAATTCAAATCACTTAGTAATTGTACTTCATCTAAACAAAAAATATGAGGCACCTGCAGTAATGATTAATGGTATTATCAGAATGATGTAAAAGAAATTGATTAACTGTTACATATTTGATTGATTAATGGTAAATTAAATGGTACTCTCAACTAGTTTCTTTTGGTTGCATTCAGAAGACAGGACTTCACTCAGCATACGACACTCATTTTAAACCTATTAACACTACTCACTTATTTCACACTGCAACCATACTTGATCCAAGTACACTGGTTGAAGCACTGGCAGGAACAATTGACTGTAATAACAATGCCAAGCACAATACACAGTATAAGTTACACATTTTAATTCTATTTTGGCATCACAGACTTGTGTCAATTAAATTTTTACACGACTTTTAAGATATTTTCAATGTTAACCCGAGAGAGGTGGTGCAAGGTCCCTTGTGACCCTACGTATCTTTGCTTAGGTGCAGTTGCCTAGTTTTGCGAGTCAGAAGCTTTACATTTCACATACCTTTCACCACATTCTTTAGCTTTTCTCTGAAAGATTTTCAAAATTTTATAAATAATAATTCATTTATAAATATTTGTGAAACCAATACAAACATCTTAAATTTCGTACTTTTTCTAAGTTGTGTTGATTGGCTTTGAAGCATTTTCAATAAATTGTTTGTTTTTATGAGATACAATGTTAGAAAATGAAACTTACTGAATTTTCTGATACCTTTGTTGTTGAAATATTCAGGAAAACATAAATGGAGTCACTACATAAAATAAATGAATGATAAATAATAATTTTGCCCTTTTATTTGTTTCAATACCGCATTTGCATGTTTGTTTATAATAGTGCATTAAGTTGATACAACCTTATAAATGATTGATTATTATTAAAATGACTAATTTTGCACTTATTTCTTGCTAAATATAATTTTATACAGAAATAACTTAAAGAGGTCAGAAATGACCTCGAGCCATCTTTAACGTAACTCCGGTAACCGCCACCTCTCCAGGGTTAAATTGAACCATTTATTTCCAAAATGGGCACATTTGTGCCAAGGAGGGGAGCCAAGGAAACATTGGCATTTCTGTGATGCATTGTGTCACCCACAGTCTCAAGTATATAAAAGAATCAAAAAAAATTTGGATCTTCATAGCTACGCAAATAACTGTGACATGTAAACACATGTAATTTTTATTCCAACAAGATGATGGTCACATCCTTTGGGAATGTTGTAACAGATTCAAACTTTTATATTAGTAATTAACAATCAGATCATTTTCCTTGTATATTCTTAAAAATGTGGATGTATTTCAGATAAATTAATTTATTATACCTGCTCATACATATTATTATTAGACAAAATTAAATGCTTCACTCATATAAATTATTTGAAAAATGTACTATTTACTGAAAGAAAAATATTGATTGAATGCATTTTAAATCAGTGATAATCAATATTTATATGTGATGTACAAAGAATATTATCGATAGTAAAATGTAGTGAACCTAGAACAATTACTAGGTACAATTTATTTAAGTTTTGTTCACAAATTGGCCATCTATGGACTATGCGAACCTGCAGTTGTCCTACTGAGGCCCAGTCATATTTTTTTTCTAAGGATATGAATGTGACTTTACTGGGGGGGGGATAAGCACTTCTAATCTGAGTTCATTTTTAGACCACAAGGTAGTTAGCCGAGGGAGATGAGGTATGAAAATGATGATGAAACAGACAATCAGAAACATGCAAAGATGCACACAAGCACAACCATGCCCAAAGCAGGACTCGAATCCGTGATCCTTTGGTCCAAGACCCCCACGGCACTACTGCCTTCGCGATCTCCGCTACCCAGATCAGCAATTCTTTTATTATTTTTATTTCTAATCCTTTTCTTATGTGCATTAATTTTTTAAAAATAAACCTGACATAAGGTCATTGGTATTATTAAGACTTACATGGAAACATTGGTCTGACAGGCACCAAGTGAAAGTGATTTATGCAATAATGGGCGATATGAGTGGGCGAGAGCGTTGACAGTCATAGTAGCTTACTCCTAGACCCTCTTCTATCACTCACCCGAGTTTTATTTAGTTCTGCTAAAGCAGTCGGCATTTAAGGGATATTTTTCGATATTGTGGTGGTCTGTCTTTCCCTTTCTGTATTCTTCGTAGCAGTATGCAAGATCGTTTGTTTCTCCTAGTAGTGGTCTGGGAGATAGTTGTTTCCATAAATGCTCTTGGGTGATATACTCAAGTATTTATTTAATATTTTTACTTTCAAAATATTGTAATGGATTGCCCAATTCCTTCGAACGATCCCAACTCAAGCAGAGAAAAATTTAAAATGCTACTCAAGCTATGCTTCGTGTACGCAAACTTATTGAATGGTCTAACTGCAATGTCCCTTTGGACAATTGATTTTTAATTTTGCAGAAGTTATTGTTGAACTGATGAAGAGAAAATGAACTTGTTGGGACAGTATAAAAGGACAAAAACGTTTCCTGATAAATTCCTTGCTAGCCTACAAAAACCAGTTGGATCAATGCTGTACGAATTTAGAGGCAATTTCAATGTTTTACAACTATTAAAGAGTTTTCCAATAATATCAATTTTTTTCAACAATTTCAGTTTAAAAAAAAAATTCGATCTTTCCAACAATTTTCTTCGAACAAACGATTTCGATCTTTATCAACAATTCAATTCAATTATTTCATGTTTTTATACAATAAAATATATTTTAGAACACACTAAAGAAATAGAAGAATTGATAGAATCAGTCCTATAATTTATTTTACCTTAACATCCCACATTCAACGGCCAATAACAAATGGCGGTCTCTGAGACTGGTGTTTCTCGTTGCAGTATAAAAAATCATGTTTCCACATAAGTGTTAAATAATTTGTTGGTTTGCATGGTTAAACAAATTTGTTATGCAGAAATCTCTCAAAATTAATATACGGAAGAAAGTATTTGCATTTGATACCTGTTTCAACATTACTAAAATTAATTCAAAATATAAAATTAACCCATTATGACTTTAAATGTAGGTTACACTGCAAAAGTGAACTTCCCTCAATCTGTTGAATATCATTTTTTAAATGTTATACTTCCATTTACATTTTCTTAAATAAGTAATAGTTATTTTAACTGCTATTTAGTGATAATATTCATTTATAAAATGTAAAAATCAGTGCCATTTGATAATAAAATTGTACTGGATATTGGGAGTCCAAAATTATGGTTGGTTGTCTCCTGGTTTTAGTCAGTGCTTATCCAAGGAAATTCACTTGTTCTCAAAATATGTTGATTAGTAATTACTTTAAACATAATTGGTTACTTTCCAGTGTAGATTAGCACTTTTATTTTGCACTTTGACATTTTGATTTCATATTGTACAGGAAATTACAATATAATCCTTACAAAAAGTTAGGAATTTATTCATTCATACGCAAGTGCCTTTTCATTGAAAACTTTCTTCTACATCAGTTAATAAATACTGTAAATAAGTAAAATTTATAATCCACCGTTACAATGAGTATGGTGCTGCAGCATACACTATATTGGTAAACTGTTTAAAGGTTACACAGATTAAATTTGCCAATTATAGAGACATATTACCTATCTGTACAACTGTTATACAAGCCCATTTGTACCGCATGAAAATGACAAACTATCCATCAAAGTCTACCCAAATAATGTTAATGTGTAGGTAGTCACTTATAATCAGTAGTAGAACATCAGAATTATCTATTCTATCTAACTGCTAATAGGGCAGAAAAGTGCAATGTATTTTTTAACTTTATTAATAAAGGATCCCATATTTTAGTACTATGGGTTTTTGGTAGTATGGTATGATCCAATTTAAATCTACAAAAAAGTCATCTCGTCTAATAGAACAACTTATCTTTTTTCATGATTACACTTTTTATAATCCTATTAATAATTACAATCCTCAATGCATATTTCATAACATTATTATTTTTCAATCTTTATACTGATTGATTTCTTCTTGAAGGACAAATCATTGAAATTATCTGAACAATTCTACCTGCAATTACATTAATTTTTATTGCACTAATATAAATGCGATTATTATACTTATTGGATGAATCCATACACCCCTTGGACATCAATGGTATATATATATGAATATCTATATTTCAAAAACATTATCGAATTTTATTCATATATATCTGCTTTAAACCATCTGAGATCATTTCGTCTTTTAGATGTTGATAATCAAACTATTTTACTAATCTTGTTTGTAGTCACATTTAGTTGGGTTAATCCTTCTTGTGTTTGGCATCTCTCACAAATTAGTTTGGAATATGAGCAAAACTAAGCATATTTGCATTTCTAATATCATTTTAGAATAAATAAAATAATATTCAATTCAAGACTATTTAATCACTTCTAATAATATTGTAATTTTATTAACCTTTTTGCAGTCATGTATTAACAAAAAAAAAAAATCTTGCAATTAGAAGAGGTATAAAAGTGATATTTTCTAACCAGTAGTGAAACTACTAAACATCTTTTTACTGTATCTGTAAATCAAGAGAATATGGCTGTAACACACATTGAGATAATGTTTAAAACTTACCAATTCACAAAAGAAATATATACACAACAGAATTTCATTTAAGCTAACATTTCAATGAACACAATTCTAGAAGTAGGGAATAATTGATTTTGATGCGAACAGCCATTCATATCCTCTTCCTTCTTTTGTGGATCTAATTCTTGTAAAAATTTTGAACAGGAGGGTTACTTGCCCTAGATAGTTACGAACAAAGGCAAAACACCTCACATTGTATTAATAATTCATTTATTTGTTAAGTTCAAGATGACAAAAACTGAAAGCCATTGCAAATGTTTGTCTATCAACTTTACAAACAAATTTAGAAACACATTAATAAACAACTTTGTAAGAAACATATAAAAAAACATAATTTGGTATGTTTATTTTTAAAACTATTATAAAAAGTAGGTCAGTGAAAAAATGAAAATTGAATAATCAGTCACCAAAAACAGAAATGAAGTCATTAAAAGTAGAAATAAATTAAAATTACACTAAAATAAAAAATTGCAATATAAATAGAACATTATATCAGACTCGTGAATTTTTCATTTCTATTTTCATTGACTTTCTGTATTCACATGAATTTAACACTTACTTAATTAAAACACATTTTGGATGTTTCATGAACCAGAGTTCTATAGAAGAATATTTTCTTGTTTTGCTTCTAATTTTGACTTGGTCACTAAAAAAAAAATGGTTGCTAATTTTTTTGTTTTTTTCTGATTCTTTTTCTCAAATGGTCTTCTTACCATATTTTTATTAGGTACAAATCCAAAAAAATGTATAGAAATGTATATAATCTACAATTACCACTCATATTCTGCATTATCTACAAATTAAAACTGCCACTAACAACAAATTAAATTACATTTCAACATAAATATTTATGCAACATATATATATAATTTTATATATACATGCTGATTTTCTTAAAACTATACTGCTATCAACTGAAAATGGTAATATTAATGCAACAAGATTGTCGTTGTTTCTATTCCTTAATGTACTATATTGAAGGGCACAAAGGATGGTGACAAAGGGGCTAAAACATTGGTAATCAAGTGATGAAATTGACCAATATTTTATTTACTTTATTAATATGACATTAATTTCCACATAATATTCTCGAGTTATAATGATTCATCGTAATTGACATACAAGAATAATGATCGACTTTTCAAAATCTTTGTAGAAATGGTGAAGAGTTTAATCTGTTACTACTACAAGATACTAGTCTATCATTAATTTATTTCCAAGACGTTTTCATGATTGTTACAGGCCTCACACTTCAAAATACAAATTCTTCCCTTAATTGCAAGCAAACATCCAATTTTTCTGGACAGTTATAATTTTTTTTACGAAATTTTCCCAAAATATTTCTGGATCATAAAAATGTACAGTTTCAGTATTAAAAACCACTGGATCAAAATCTAACACAAATAGTCGACGGGCAAACCTATGCATACAGTCTCCAATACACTTGCAATTCTCTTCTTTAATCTGTTGGTCATTCTCCTCCACATACTCACAATAATATTTCAGGAACTCCTTGTAAGCTACAGGACCACCAATTTCCTCAGGAGGAGATGCCAAACTACCCGATAAGCAACATGGGTAATTCTTTTGAGAGTCAGCTGCCACACAGTTTTCAAAAACAACTGTATATTCCCATCCAGAAATAAAATCATACTCATAGACAACTCTTGGACACATTTTTGGACAGAAAAAAAATTCACTCAATAAAGCCTCTTTACTTGACACAATGCAATCTGCATTAAGCTCTGTATCATCCATAGCTCTTAGTTTTGGAATAATAATTACTTTGCTCCTAATACGTTTTGAAGTTGGAACTATTAAAGTAAACTGATGAAAATGGGAATCTGACCATCCCATTACACTTTGGATGGCCATGTGCAAATCCCAAAAATTATTTGTTTTTAGAATTTGTATTCTACGCCAAATTGCAGGACAAAAGTCTCTGAGTGTTATTCTAAATTGATAAACATCTCCTTGGCGGCTCCTGAGAAATTTCTTCATTTTTGTTTGCTTCAGATGGTTTAGAAGAAAGGTATTAAATCTGAAAATAAAAACAATTGTCATTTAATTTAACATTTTGTCATAAATATGTCAATGAACTGTACAGATCACAATGTTTGTGGTATAAATAACTTTATTAATTAACATCAAACTGAGATTGGTAGGCTTGCATATCGAAGAATGACAGCCACAAATGCACAACAAATTGCAACAATTTATTTTCCAATTAGGAATAAACACTCATCTTTAAAAAGAATGTTTAATGTAATTAATATTTTCCACCATTAAACATGTAGATGTTCATTAGACTGTAACCTACATTTTTAATATATTTCTAAAGAAAAATAATTTATTTTCTTAATTTTAATTTTACAGTGAATATAATTTATTTACAAAGAAAAGAGTTAATTTCTCCTTGACAACAGTTCATTAAATCAATAGAATTTGTGTGATTATGAACCATAATAATTCATATTTACACATTTCATTTAGTAAATTTCACTTCCATTTTCGTAGTGCTTAATAATAAATGGTCCTTAAGACAAAATAGATTTTACTAATTTATGGAAACATGCAGCTTGAGCTTTTGGCTATTGCAACTAGTCTAGACAATTGCCTGCGGCCATGAAAGTCAGGCAACCCAATAAGGAATACACGATGGAAAGAGAAACACATGCATGCATGCACACACTTCTTACAGACACATGCACACAATTCCTACACACACAGGCACACACTTCTGACACACACACACACACTTCTTACATACACACACTTCCTACACACACACACACACACATACACACATCAAGATAATATAAAAGATTATTACAATATTGCTGTAAAACATTCTTGCATCAAATTTGAGATTCATAATGTATTTACTAGTGATTATTTCGTATGATTTTTAATAAAATATTGAAGTGTTCATGTTTTAAATTTTTGTATTTATTTACTATTGAATGGGACGGAACCGTAAACTTCAGTTTTGTCCTGAGCCCAAAGGTATCTAGCTGTGTGAGCACCTTCCTTGTCTTGCCTTTTCCTTCATTTCAATATTTTTTGTCTCTTGACTTGTAAATTACTATTACCAAAGAAGATTTCATAGGGTAAAGGCACTTTAAACAGTACAAATATATCAAAATACATGGGTATATATATCGAGGGAAAAAACAATATCATGCAATGACAATCGAACATTTATAATAATTCTGAGGAGAAATATAAAGTTTATGAATATGTCACAGAACCATTATTTTTAATACCATGTAGAAATTTCAAGACCCCTCTAGTCTTTCAAGTAAAACTATCTCCTGTTAGATCCATAGGTGTGGCGAATTGCAGCTGTGTGTGTGTGTGTGTAATTCCGAAACCCCTCCTGCGAGCACAGCACTCTGTAGGAACCTACACCTAAGATCAATGCAAAACATGCATTTACGTTCATTACTTTTACGAAGTCTTGGTAAAAAATTATTTTAATTAGTAAGTATGAATACACAACTACTGTACATAAAAGTTTTTTAAGAATCTTTTGCATTTTATCATTCAATTTAATACCATATTTTATGCAAGAAAATAAATATAATGCGCATCAGAAATAAGTAACAAATAGCATTCCTAAATGTTGGGTTATTACTTTCCAATTGATAACAGTAATCATTTCACGTTTTTGCTTCTCACACTTATTTTAATTTTTAATTTTCCTTGGATATCAAATATGTTAATTGGTACCATTAAAATTCAAGATCCTATGGTCTACAACGGTCCATTTAATTTAATATCTATTATTAAAAGCAATATATTTCTACAGATACATAATTTTACCATCATTTATATGGTTGTAATAAGTGAATCAAATAATATTGCTGATGTTGATAATAAAGTAAGTTAATAAAATGACAGAAAATTGTTGACAAAAATGAACTTTTAAAAATAATAATCATATTTCAAAATATGTATTTTTAAGATAATGAGAGTTACATTTACTATATGTATTTATCTATGAATGGAAAAATATATTTAATCAAATGACACCAATATTAAAATATGTTCTACTGAAATTCATAATTATTATTTCATGTATTTAACAACAGGTGAATTTATTACTATAACACTAACTGCACACAATACATTTTTTAGCGGTTAAGATCACAGTGAAAATTGTATTATCTGGTCACTAAATACTTTTTTCTCATTTCCAAAATATTTCTCTTGCTTAAACGTTATAATTTCTGTTCTTTATTGAAATGAAATAACTCTTGTCGTTACTTGATTCAACAATCACATTGTTAATTTTTCGGACGCACGGGCTACGTTCCAGCATAGCCGCGAGCCCAAAGTTGTCTAGTAGCTCCGGCACTGCAGAGAGCTGTTTCCTCAAATAATGTCACTTCCACAATACTCAAATGTAAAGTTAAAGACACGGCGGGCCGGTTTCGAGAGAGGATGCGAATTCTGTACTCCCCGGACATATCACGTGGTGAATGACACCAATGCCACGGACGAGACGGCAAACAGGTTATTAATTAATTAAAGAGGGGTCATTGTGCTGAAAAACTGATTTGCGACTGAGGTCTTTAGCAGACACTGTCAAATCCTACACGGCAAATCGATAGGATTACGTGCTTAAACAAACATGTGAAAAGACTTTGGTGTGTTTTCGCTCCATCCGTATTAACCAGGCATGATTCTGCAGTACACTCAAGAACTTCAACAAGAAAAGAAATTGGGGCCTTATTAACATCTAAGAGGCATTTCTATTAAAGACAATTTGACAACGAATACCTCAATCCTGATTCCTCGTCACCTTCAGAATGTTTCAAGTTCAACAATCACGAATTACAAATCAGCAAAGTACTGACTGTACAGAACAACAGGTGCAATAGCAAGAGAGCACATGCAATTTTGATAATGCATGTTCTATGACACTTTGCCCGGGAACATTTTCCATCGAAAAGGAGTATCCATTCTTTTTTCTGAAATATATTTTGTGTAATGTAATAATACTAAAGAAGTGAGATATATAAAAATACATTTACGTGATTTTCGAAAAATCAAAGGGATACATATATATCATTATTTGTACAGGCAGTTTTAATGGAAATACTATTTACGGACATGAAATAATTAGTGTGAGAATTGTTTTGAATAAATTGGACAATCACAAAATGAAAATAATAATAATAATAGCAACAATAATAATAATTTGTTGCAAGCTCCATGGTGATGAAAGGTCAGTATCACATTTGTTTTACATGGATCTTAAAGTGTTTGCTAAGAATGAAGCGATTCTCTTCCAACTGCTGTCTGTAGTGAATGACGTTAGCAATGACATCTGCATGAAGTTCGGTCTTGACAAATGTGCAAAAATCAACTTAAAAAGAGGCAAACTGACAATGTCAGTGAGTGTTCAAGTTGATAAGCACTCTGTGATTCAAGATCTTGAGCCAGGTAAAACTTACGAATATCTGGGAATTGAAGAATGTGAGACCATCTCGAACGACACAATGAAAGAGAGAATTCACAGGGAGTATTACAGAAGAGTAAAACTGATCCTGCAGCCCGCTCTAAATTCCAGGAACATTTTCAGCAATTGGTAGTTTGGCAGTGCCTGTAGCCGAATACAGTTTCGGACTAGTGGACTGGACTGAGCAAGAAATTTGCATCATGGATCGAAAAACCAGAAAACTGCTAACAATGCATCATGTTGCCCACTCTCGAGCTGATGTACATAGACTTTATGTGTCACGTAAGGAAGAAGGAAGAGGCCTCTGACAAATTGAAGCCTCCTGGCACAACGTAATAGCCGGGATGGGAAACTATGTAGTCAGCCATCAAGATGACCCACTAATGAGGCAGGTCATGAAAAATGACAGAAGAATGGGAAATAGAGGCATTGTTAGTGTAGCTTTTCTGCTGCAAAACTGTTTCTATACAATTAGAGACTATACTGTTCGTCAAAAAGAAAAATAATGTTTATTGTAACAAAACAATGATATATAATGAATTAGTTTAAGTTTGTATTGTATACATTAAAATAATATTTAATACGCCTGTAACAAGTAGTGTACTTCAGCTTCCGGGTCAATGACCCCCATCTCGATCAGGTTTGTGTCCAGTTTCCCTGATCCATTGAGCAAATGCTTAGATGGCCCCTTGTTTTGCTTCTGGACGTAAATGTAGCTTCACTGTGCGCACGTTTTGTTGAGCACTCCTTTTGCTTGTTTTTCAAATATTTTTATTCTTCTAAAATAATTATTTTCTAAAGTCATTTTTTCGTTTTCTATTTTCGTAGGGTTTTTTTTATTATTCTGGGCCCCAAGAAAATGTGCGCAGATAAATATCTTTCCCCACACCTTATATACAGTTTTTACTATTTTTTGACAAATAAATAAATAAATTTTGGAAAGGACCTAGCTCTTATTGCGTACGACACCCGGAAGGGTAGTGTGGTGTCCGTCAGCCAATGAGAACAAGCGACGACCACGTGCGTTAGTTTACATGCGGAGTGAAGTTACAGCGAACGCACCTTAGCCTCACATTAGCTTCAGTTTCAGAGTGGGAGTGAACACACCTATATCTCTTACACCGTGTGGACACCAAGTCGTTTTGGTGCCGTATATCATTATTTGTGTGCGTTTTGCGGAAGGGGAAGAATCTATAAGAGAAAAAAGTAAAATGATGAAGCATCGCGCGGCTTACCAGTGTACAAATCGTGCGACGAAAGCCTGCGTGGTATAATTTCACAAGTGAAGCGTTTAATATTGTGATGTAACCTATTGAACTTGCTGGTTACTTTTACTAAATAATACGGTGTCCGTGAATAACAAAAGAAAGATGAATTTATTAGTATAACTGTTGATAATGTAGATACCTTTTTCAATAAAGGATGAGACACTGATATTGTCTGGTATCAATGTTTTATTAGAGCTTAAAGATCTTTTTCGATAGCTTAGCTATCATCATCACAGCTATCTGAAACAAATTACAAAATTTTGGAACGAAAATTGCATTGCAAAAGGTTTAACGGAAGAAGTTAAAGTTAAAAGGTTTAACAAAATTAAGTTTTCGTTACAGCCTCTGGGCGGTAAGGTAACGATCCAGCTTGCTTACGTATCTAGCACTAACAATTTTTTACGAAAACTTAATTTTGTTAAACCTTTTAACTTTAACTTCTTCCGTTAAACCTTTTGTAATGCAATTTTCGTTCCAAAATTTTGTAATTTGTTTCAGATAGCTCTGATGATGATAGCTAAGCTATCGAAAAAGATCTTTAAGCTCTAATAAAACATTGATACCAGACAATATCAGTGTCTCATCCTTTCTTTAAAGATGAATTTGTTATTGCACTTAAAGAAACATTAATTTAACTCTTGAAGTAACCACTTTTTTTAGATAACTTGCCATTTCTCCAGAAGAGATATTCCCTAAATATTCCCTAAATGCGAACCTAATGCAGGAATATCGAGATTTGTCTAGAGGCTGATGGAATTATCAAGAACGCGTATATTTTAATACCGATTTATATGACAATTTAATCCAGGTATTTGCGTACGGAACTTTACGTATTTGCTCTGTACGGAACTTTCTTATGTATCGAAAGTGAATAAAAATTACTAATTTTAGGTTTACAATTTGGTAAATAATTCTAAAAATTTAAAGTAATATGATTTACACATTTACTGAAAAAAGATGTCGAAAAAAATATACAATTTTGAATTGAGTTTGGATTAGAGGAATACACTTTCAAAATGATAACGAAAGTTTCCAAAAGACATGTCCCGACATCTACTACAATATGATGTTTTGTAGGGATAATATCCTCAATCTATCAAAACTAAATACTTTCATGATAACCCCTTTAGTGTGATAAATATAATATGAACTTATCACTCACTGAACAACTTCATGGAGTAAATACAAACCCAAAAAGTGGACAAATCCTGTTACAACATGTAGTAAATTACTTTCTCTAACATGTCATATAGTGAGATTTCACAAATTGTGGGTCCTTAATACTATTTTTACTTCCTTGAATACGTATGTATGTGTGTACGTAGAATACAAAAAATTTATGCCACGGAATATCGATTTCGAGATTTCAACTGAAATACAGGGTTTGGGGCTTGCTGATACCGAAAAAGTGTTGTTTTTTTTCAATACGTCTGTCCGTCAGTCTCTCCATCTCTGTCCGTCCGTCCGTCCGTCTGTCCGCCTATCTGTCTGTCGGTCCTTCTGTCTGTCCGTGAATTAGATGAATTATATTAATAATAATAGTAATAATAACAACAACAAACATTTGTTCTATTAATCTGGAATTAATAATTTATTAATACTTAGTTACAACAGCAAGAAAAACTGTGTACATTTCTGGAGCATATTTGTTGTGATGCTAATACAAGGAAAGTGTATTATGAAATCTACCTGAATGTATACTTCATTTGGCAAACTTATTTCACTTTTAAACAATTTACGAAGAATTCACTGTTCTTGTTAATAAAATTTTCTTTCGACACCAAACACGCAGGCGCGAGCCTTTCTCTTTAAACTCGTGGTCTCGACGGTCACAAGAGTTTTTCTGTTGAAAAATCGCCGATTTACGCTGCCCCATCACAATAATTTGTCTTTACTATGTACGTATTAACGCGAGAAAATAAAAATATCGGATATGTGTAACGCAGATATTTTGTTTTCATGTGCAACATGGTCTCTAATTAGCTTTTGAGTTCATTTCTGTAAAGCGATTTTTTAAAATTATACTTCCAATTTCTTGTTGTACTTTCTAAATTATGTAATGTGCTGAGCAATTGAATATTCCTGTTTTCTTTTTCTGAAGCAATCCTTTACACGTCTACTGAAGCGTCTTAGAAATATTAGTGTATGAATGAATGCTGTAAAGGCACTCGGTGCCTGATCCGCTCCTTCCGTTTCGGCTACGGGGGGAGGGTCATAGAATTCACTCCCAGGTAAACAGCTTGCCTCCGCCGGGAAAATCCCACTCCTTCAGAGTGGACGGTGCATGCATTTCCGTTCCAATCTGCAGGCTGCGGGGCCAAGTTATGGAATTCACTCTCGTTTCCCGAAATATTATTTTCTCCGCTTTAAAAATTTAAATTCTTTTCTTACTTTTAGGTCATACACTTTAATAAATATTATTATTACTGCTATTTTTTTGTTAAAAACATATATGGCTAGGTAATGAAATCTGTTCTTTAATAACAGATTTAGAAATGTAATATATGGTTTTTTGAGCATTTGAGTAGTTTTCGCATAATTATGCTTGAAATATACAGGTCATTTGGAATTTTTAAAAAATTGTTTTCCTGAAAAACAGCACCAATTTTTTTCTTTAAAATTTTCTCCTCGTATGCATTACGTATGTACGTGTGAATTACTGTGAATTCAGTCTCATTGTTACGACATGATTTAGCTGTATAAAATGCACTATTAATTGTCGAATTTTTTTTTTTTTTATTCATATCCTGCCCGTTCGGCCCTTACGGCCTTTCGGGGGTTATTATTTACAAAATATACATACATCAATTACGTAACAGTCTCCTTCAGTTACATCAGGGCACAAGTACACTTACTTGAGCTCAGGTTTTAATCTACTTATAATAATACTACTTTACTATTTACATTGATACAAAGTTACAACATTGTGTAAATACCACATTTGTGAATGATACTACATACAGTTATAATCATCACATACATATTTACAAAGTCAACATCAGCAATAATTCATGGGGGCTTTAAGCGATCTTTTGGATAGCGTGACAATATCCTGGATGGTGTATACGCTGTACGGCCAAGGTTGAAAGTTCTTTTGCTCGGACAAGCTTCAAGCCTTAAGTAAAATTTTTTAGATAATTTATTTATGTGTGCTTTAATGCAACTAATGTTCAATTCCCTTTGGATTTGCGCATTAGGAATAAACCAAGGAGCTTTGGTAATCAGTCTTAGGAATTTGTTTTGTATTATTTCTAATTTATTAATATGCGTGTTTGCAGCTCCTCCCCATACTGAGCATGCATAGGTGAGCGACGGCCGAATTATAGATTTATAAATTGTTACTCCGTTTTCTATTCTTAATGTTGAATTTTTATTTATTAATGGGTAGAGTTTGCCAAGTTTTGCATATGTATTGTTTGCAATATCTACTATGTGGTTCTTCCATGTTAGTCTTCTATCTAATTTGACTCCTAAGTATTTGACGGATTGGTTATTGTTTAGCCAGGGAACCGGATTGTTACTGATTGTTAACACTGGAGGGGTTATAAATCTTTTAAGGGAGAAAATTTTTGCTTGAGATTTGCTTGGATTTATCTGGATTCTCCATTTGTCAGTCCATTTGATTAATGTATTTAAATCTTTTTGAAGGTATTCCAGGGCAATATTTAGTTCTTGATGTTGTGACAGGATGGCAGTGTCATCTGCGAAAAAGGCTATTTCGGTATCTATTAATTCCGGAAAATCGGCAAGGTAAATTTTGAACAAAGTTGGTGATAATGGGGAACCTTGTGGAACTCCCGCTGAGATTCTGTATTTATTCGATATGGTGTCATGTATTTTAATTTTGAACGATCTGTTTAACAAGAAACTTTCAATTATATTTTGCAGATATTTGGGAATGCCTAGATGGCGGAATTTGTATTTCAGACCTGTGTGCCAGACACGGTCAAAAGCTTTAGTAACATCTAAAAATATAGCTGCCGTGTACTTTTTCTCGTGGAAGCCCTTTGCAATTAAATCCGTAACTCTTAAAATTTGGTGTTCTGTCGAGTGATTTGCTCTAAAGCCAAACTGGGTATCAGGGATGGCCTTTGTATCGTTTAAGAATTTATTTAAACGCACTAAAATTAGTCTTTCAAACACTTTAGCTAATGAAGGTAATAGGCTAATTGGCCTGTAATTGTCTAGTTGTTGTGGACATTTATTAGGTTTGCTAATTGGAATAATTATTGCATTTTTCCAATTACTTGGGTAATACCCTAGTCTTAAAGCAGCATTTAATATTGCTGCTATTGTGCATCTTGGTAGTTCTTTTAATATTTGACTAGTTATTAGGTCGTCCCCTGCCGCTTTCCTGTTTTTGAGTCTGTTTATTGTGCGTTTAAGTTCTGCGGGGGATATGAATTTTGTTCTTGCGTCCGCAGAGTATATAGGTTGTTTCATGCTGCTTAAAATTTCCTCATTAAAAGTGTGGTTTACTATTGGATTGGGTTTAAAGGTATTTACAAAGTGAGCAGCAAAGGCCTCCGCTTTCTCTTCATCTGTATAGAGAGTGTTAGTACCTGATTTTAATGGTGGTATTATAGCTTGCTCTCTGGTAACCTTTTTGATGGTAGACCATAATGAAGGTGAACCTGGGCTAATTTGCGCTAAAAATTGCTTGAATGAGCTATATCTGTGCTCATCGATTAGAAATTTAACTTTTTTGCATAAAGAGTTCCATTTCTTTTTTAAGTGTGGCCGTCTATACAACTGCCAGAGTCTTCTAATCCTGTGTTTATTTTTTATCAAATCCACAATATTTTTCGGTAGCCAGTAAGATAGATGTTTGTTACGCGTATATTGCACTGGTTGACATGATTCTTTAACCGCGAAGCTTATTGCTTCTACTAGATTATTAATTAGTGAATCAATATCTGCTTCGTTTTTGATATCTTTTGGGAACGAAAATTCCGTAGATATTTTTAATCTGAAAAGATCCCAGTTTATTTTACCATTTATTAGTTTACTTATATTTTTTACTTTAGCAGTACTCTGAAATGATATTATTATGGGGTTATGATCCGAATCGAGCGCAGGTATTACTGAGTGAAAAACGGGACAATTTATATTTGTGGTTAGACTTATGTCAAGAATGTCAGGAGCGCACTTATTATTAAATGGGTATCGCGTAGGTGCGGGCGGCGCGTGAATTAAAATATTATGCCTCTGAGCAAACTGTAAAAGTTTACGACCTGCTTCTGTTGTAATTCTGCAGTGCCATGCTTTATTTTTGCTATTTAAGTCGCCTATAACAATTATTTTCTTATTATAGAAAGCATTGTTAATGTTCAAGTTAAAAATTTTATCCAAAGTATTTTCTGGGAATTTCTTATTAGGTGGTTTGTAGGCAGTTATTATGATTATTTCTGAATCGGTTGTGTTTAGATTTATTGCTACCGTCTCCAGGCTATTTGAAGTGGGGCATTGAATTTGACAGTGAGCAAGTTCTTTTCGGATTATAATCGCGACCCCACCCGCAGCTTTACGAGAAGGCCTATCATTTCTATATACATTAAAACCAGGTATCTTGAATTTGTCCGTTGGATGGAAATGTGTTTCCGTAATGCAAGCTATTTGTATTTCGTGAAAGAACAGAAAGTTCCTGAATATATTCTCTTGTTTGCGTAGACCGTTTGCATTCCAGTTTAATAGTTTTAAATTAGTTAGCTGGCTACGCTTCATTTTTGTAACGCAACCTGAATCATATTTTGGATTTGTGGTAAGAGAAGATTCATTATTTGAGTAATCACAGTACTTGTGATTGATTCGATTAGTCTATTCACATCAATGGCTTGATTTGTGGACGGCAATGTATTTCTAAAAGTATTTTGAGAATTATTTAAAGGTCTTGTCCAAGGGCCTGGCCTTTCGGGTAGGGGAGGGAATTGTTGAAGGTTGAAGACTGGAGGTTGACTATATCTGGCTTGCCTGCTTTCATATCTTGTCCCTTGATCTACACTTTGCGAACTATTCAATGCCTTGCCCTGTACTTCGTTAGATCTAGAACCTGCTACCGGTTTATTAAATTTCTTGTTTAATTCTGCCTGATAGAAAGAACAACCACGATAATTCGCGGTGTGATTTTGCTTGCAATTAGCGCAAGAGGGTTGAACCCCAGATTTAGGGAGAGTACATTTTGAGTAATGATGGTCATTGAGGCATTTAACGCATCGAGGATTGTTGTGACAGTTAGCTTGCGTATGCCCAAAGCGTTGGCAGTTTTTACATTGGATAGGAAGCTTAGTTTTTGTTCGTACAAAGACTCTAACAACACAGCAGTCTAGCTTATTTAGTTTTAGAATTGCTCTACCAGCAACATTGTTCTCTACATCAACTGCAACTATCTGCAGAGGTTTTCTATTTTTACCATAAAGTCTTACCACTTTTAATACAGGGTATGTATCATTAAGTTCATTTTTAATCTCATTAACATCTAAGCACTCCGGTACATCTTTTATTACAACTTCAAAGGCCTTAACAGATGGGTCTTTAAAAGAGTAGAACTCTATCTCGTTATTTTCACAAAATTTTCTAAATTTCCTAAAATCATCGATGTTATAAAATTGCACTTTGAATTTATTATTACTGTATTTGACTTCAAAATTTTCAATCTCATTTTTCACAATATCTTCTTTAAGCAGTTTATAATTTAGAAATTCATCATCTCTTTTATTGTAATTTTGAATAATAATTGGGGGAATTTTTACTGCCTTGAGTTCACTATCATCATTTTCCTCAACGTTATCTAAGGGACCAAATCTGTTTCCTACAGGTACATTATAAAGCGTTTGGTTTACCTCAGTTTGTGAACGTTTTTGTCTTTTATCACTTAACACTTCACTAGAATCACTGTTTCTTTTTAATATATATCTACCTTTTTTAGTTGGAGCGTTGAAAGTACGTTGAATTGCGCCCTGTCCAAGCTGCTCAGGGTTCATTTTGTCGTTTTGTTGCTCCGCTTCTGTGTTTTGAAGTTCCGAGGGAGGTGGAAAAACCCCGGTGTTGCTACGATGTACTTGCTGTTGTTGGACAGCTTCTAGATTCGTTAAACCTTGGTGTTGAGCTTGCACAATGTTTTGCATTATACACTGCTGTGGTAAGTTAGCACTCAATTGTGACTGGAATGGTATGTACCCAGCCTGATATTGCGGCAACAATTGACCATTTTGATATGCGAACGTAATGTTATTTTCCACTGAGCACGAGTGGGGTGACTCTTCAAAGTTTCCTTCACCGTTTGTTGCCTCCATTGCCATTTTTATATGCTGCCCCGTACCGGGGCAGCCGTTCTCACACATTACACTGACCTAGTGTTAATGTATGATTATGTACACTTTTCGAAAATAATAAGAAAATAAATAAACGGAAGAATAAGTAAAACCTACACTTGGTTTTACTAGTGAAACACTTCCACCAATGTTATCAGCGTCGTAACACAATAACTCACTGGTAGTAGCAGAAAGCTTATCGCGAGGAGCGGCTCTCGCTGAGGTCTTACCCCGACGGGAGCCGAGCTCGAACTGCGAATTGTCGAATTTGTGTTGATATTTGTTTGAAAATTATTAGTTTTCACACCTAATGTTCTATAACTTGTAATTAGTTTTACAAAAAAAGATGACATATGTTAATAAGGAGAGAAACTTCCGTAGAATTGTATGACGTGGCCATTACTAAAGGCGGAAAAGTATGTACTGTTTAAACAGCTGAAGTTATTTCTCGTAACACTTTTGTGTTCCATGGATCGACACAATTATGCAAGGAAATGGTTGGGGTGTTATTTTTCCTCCTAAAACGATATAGTAACGTCCTCGCCAAATTACGATGTACGAAAATGTATGTTGTATTATTTGTTTACGGACGTCCTAAGCAAGATGCCAAATATCGTGGTAAATATTTCCCCCCAAATATTATTGAACAGTGAGCAAAATCTTATAATTTCACGGAAGAGTCTAATTGGCCCGAAAAATTTGTTTTTGCCCTAAATCATAAACGGGGGCTGGTAAAAATTTTCTTAAGAGTGGGCAAACGTGGTCAAACAATGGATAAGCGTATGCACAAAAAAATTCTGAATTTTGAATTTTTTCGGGCCATCTTCACGGGGGTGAATTCAGGAGTCTCGGAAGGCAAGACGTTTCAATCGCATTGTAAACGTGAGGGTTCACTTCTCTAAATTTTGAATAAATGTTAATTATTCATCCGGTTTATTATTATGCCAGAACTACACATATACCCCCCCCATATATATATATATATATATATATATATATATATATAAAGTAGAGGAGATAGACAGGACCCCTGGGTCACGCCCGCGCCAATTAAAAATAGTTGAGAAAAAGGGGAATTAATTTTGACACGAAAAGTGCGATTAGAAAGAAAATTTTGAATTATTTTGAACAAATAAGTAGAAATTCCAATTTGGAATAATTTATAAATAAGACCATGATGCCAAATTTTGTCGAATGCTTTTTCGATGTCCAGTAATAATACAATAATATGCTGTTTTAGGTGATAGGAGTTTTCAATATGTTCTGTTAGTCTTAAAAGTCTATACATTTATTACATTTTTCTGGTACGGCGCTCACCGAAATTAACAATACCACCTCTATCACAAGCCTTGGCGCAGGAGGCCGTGAACTAAGTCAAACTATAATTGACAGAGAAAGCTTTTACATCTTTTGACGTTCTTCGTCGGAAAAAGAAGAAAGAAACAATATTGGCAAAGAATGGACGATTCTGAACGGTGAAGAGTGAAGATTATCTTTTTAGGTTTGGTAATAAAAACAATTAATAAAACTATTCCTCTCCGGTGAACGATAAAATCCTAGTGCACCGAATAGAAGTGAAATGGATAATGCCGAGGCAAGCGATATCCTGCTCTCGTATAGTAGTGAAGAAGTAGGTGCACAGTAATTCCGAGATTAAGCGGTTTGGTATGTGTTTCACCTGTACCAGTATTGTCGTTATCAGCAGTGATTTGGTCAACTTTTCAAGTCAGCGTGTTCAGTCATAATATTGCATTTGCAAGATTATTTACAGAAAACAAGTCAAACAGTTTGCACGAAAACTATGAAGACTTTTCTCTTGGTGCTTTTCAGTGATGCTATTTTAAGCATGCCAGTAAAAGATCTAGATGTTACGTACAAGCAAGTTAAATTTATTATTAAGTAGATTGATTCATTAATCATTGAAGAACAGAGATAACAGTACTGATTTGTCTGCTTTCTGCAGTATTTTGTTTCCTCTTTCCCCTCACACATACAATTTTTTAATGAAATCGTTATATGTTATCTCTCCACAGCAAAGAACAGTTAAAAAATGTACTCTGTGTGTAAGATCAGCTCACAGAGAGAACAGAGAAGAATATTTTGAAGTGTGCTAAGGAAAAATGCGAAACTTTGCAGGAATCAGTTTGCATTGGTTCATTAATGTTAGATGGAATTTGTATTAAATATTTCTTAGATTACAAAGGCGAAATTACAGTTGTTCCATCATACGACAGTCCAGCTTCATCACCTCATGTTTTTTTGTTTATATTATATAAAATCCTCTCTTGTGTTATTTCAGTAAAATAGATGCATTTTGGGGCTCTCGCATGCCACGAATCTTTATAAATGAGGTCTCTAAAAAAAGAAAATTTAACGGAGACGTGGCGAATTGCACTTTGTCTTTAAAAATATGAAGGATTTGGTGAAAAAAGGCATCTCAATATTCATGTCAAATGCAACTTGCAACACTTTGGCAGAATTTGAAACATCTATTTAGTTTAATAACTCCTAAACGTTCTAGACATTAATTTTTTTATAATTTTGGGACCAAAGGCCTCACAGAAACATTCTTCCTCCCATAATCTATAGAATGAGAGCTTCTGGGACATTTTATTACATTTTGTTGGTCCGGCGCTTCTCGATAAACCTCACCTTTTCGGAGACGTGCAGAATCTGCAACTGTAAGTGAAATTAAACTAATTTCTTGATATTCTAGGCGACTGAATTGCACGGGTGTTCCTCTCAATTCGGTAATAAAGTTGCACTAGCGTACCCGTGCGAGAACTCTCACATGTTAAAATCCACCCTTTCCGTATCAATTTGTCTATCCTTTCAATTAAGAAGGAAAGTTGTTAATGAGACGTGTTTATTTTTTTAATGTATAAATTTAACTTCTAATGTACTTGCAGAATATCAAACAAAAATAACAATACAATTGATGTCGAAATAGTACATTATGAAACGATAATGTAATGATGGGTATTAATAAACGAGTGTGAAATTACGATACGAGCGAGGAACGAGCGAGTATCGTAAACTTCACACGTTCAGATCTTAACGTCACTCAAACGTCCTCTGTAATAACTACCACTGCTCTAGTCAAGGAGGATCAAAGTGAAATTACGATCCAATTTATTTTAAATATTATTTCACGTAAAAATTACTAGTAATAAAAAAAATTAAAATTGAGAAGCATAGTATAACATGAAATGCAACATTAATATACACACTCGAACGAAACATTTACTGCAACGATTCTCAATGATTAATGAAGTGCTAATACTTGGTGTGTAAGCGTCTCTGTGATTGGTCAAGAACCTGTATCATAATGAAAACTGTATCAAAATGGCTATCATTATGCAACTGGTTGCAGCCATCCAATGACAGCATTATACAACGGGAGTATAAAAACAAATTTTCAATACAACTTTATTCAGCATTATAAAGAGATATCCTCGGAACAATTCATACTTTTTTAAAAACAACTTTGAACAAATTATTCACTCCTCCTTGAGAAATAGCTTTTCGCTTTCCTTGATAGTCACAAAAATAATAGAAAAGGTTTTTACTCTTCAGAAAGCAAAGCAAAGTATAGTAGTGCGTAAATACAGATCGAGCAAGTACAACCCTACTCTTTGCAACATTATTTGACTTTCCTTGATTTGTTATGAGGAACAGAGGGGGTTTTGGAGAGTCAGGGTGCAAGCTTGCTGGAGTGCGAAAATTGAAAAATTAATTGTGTATTAAAAAGTATTGGATTACTTTCAGCGTTCTTACGTACCTCAAGAAAAGCAATTCCGAACCCAAAAATAAACTAATATTTTCACCTTTGAGTACTAAATACAATTTGTTACCATTGGAAACAATTTAGTAGGCTTAGACTTCGCTTCGGTACATGGGAATGTTACTCAAACGATGTTTGCATATTGAATATCTTAACGAACCGACACCTTGAGTTTAATATCAAACATTAATTTCTCACCAGTGCCTGTTGTTCAAACTCGTTTGGCACCTACTCACAGATTGTGTATTGCACATAATTTCGTGACGTCAATTGTTAGTAGTAGAATCCCTTTCAAATAATTCATCTCAGTGGCGGCTCGTGACATTTTTCCTGGTGGGTCCAGGTGCAAAAGCACAAATATCATCTCAGAATCAATCATTTTTAATTAAAGAATTGTTATTTAATAAATTATTTAATTAATATTAATTATCAGTTAATTAATTAAACCTTTAAATTATAAGTTTTCCACTATAAACGGAAGTAGGAATTTTTATTAAGACGTTTATTCAAATATTGGTATGGCAACGGGCACAAAAGATTTTTGTAAAATTTACGCAAATGCCATATCTTATCTTTCGGAATGCTGAGAGTTTGAAAGGGAAACATACCGTAAAAAAAAGTTGACTTCGACTTATGTGAGTTGTTTAACCGGTCTGCAGAGAAACAAAATCAGCTACATCTATGTCTCTCTTCACTTCCTCCAAATATACTTCGTACATACAATCTAGCAGCTTGTTCTACGTCATGTGTGAGTTATATTTATAAAGAGAGAAATTGTTTAAATGATCATCTAACATTTGCCGAGTTTTGATAATAAGTCTAAAAACTTGCCACGGATTTTTGAATCTTCAGATTCATAATGCCCTTGTAATGGTAGTTAATGAGTACCACAGTATTTTACTAAACACTCAATCACTCTACCTAAAATGTCTATTTTTTGCCATTTGTTCATTTTGTTTCTAGATTGAAATTTTGACCGCCGAATCATTCTGCGCTACAATGGTCACAGTTTCAAAGTTTTAAATTTGCAAGCATTTTCTAAATGCAATGCACTTTCTCCGTGTTTCTTTTCCTTTCGCTTAAATGTTTCAGATCCTTACAGCCTACTGTCGTCCACAATCTCTCACCAAATAATAAACAATAAAAGCAAACTAAGTTCTGTTTTTTCTTCACTCACAGTCAACCATGTTTTTTTTTCTGAAACCACGAATTACAGAATGATCGTTTCTTCTTTCCATTAACTTGTGTAAATAAGTCACTCGGTTGATGTGCTCCTAATCGCTTAATATCAATTGTTTCTTCACTGAGGAGAAGAAAACGGAAAGCAGTGTATCGAATCCACTGTGTTCATCTTCGAGCGCGCAGAACTTTCACGTGCCCTTTGCAAACGGCGCGCTCAGACTGCCGTTTCTCTGCGAAGGGCCTCTGGCGCGGGCCCAGGACTGCTGCATTCAGCAAGCAGTGGTCGCGCCCACGACGAAAGGGCGCTGACCTTGCAAACGGAGCGGAGTTACCGCAGGCCGCGCCCCGGGAGCACTACTAACGCTATCTTTGAGCGCGGCAAGGAACTACGACCATCAATTCTTGATTATTGAGACTTGGAATGAGTTCTGGAGATGAATTGTCGATCTTCACAAATAAAGAATTCCAATAAAGTACAACAATTATTTCAAAGAGACTACTGTAAAGATAAATAAACGCTTTTGTGCTTAATTGATTATTGGAGGGGCCCGGCCCCCGTGGCCCCTTAGGACGAGCTGCCCCTGATTCATCTTGTATTTAATTCTCGCCCACGTTCCGGACGTAAGGTTGTTCCTTTTCCAATACCAACTCGCGTCTTCTTCGAAATTTATGATTGCAATCAACTTGGCCAACGTGTACAAGTCAAGGAACGTTGTGACAGTGCTCGCCTTTGCTACCTTATTTCAGTCACAAACACACCTATTCAACATGTCGCGATTGTACTCGGAGTTAAAAAATTTGTGAAAGCTCTCTCCAATCACAAATTCCCACTGCTCTCAATGACGGACAAATTCAGAAACCGTAAGCACATTCTGCAATAACGAAGTGCATCAGCGGGTGTTTTCATGCCAGAAAGTTTTATTTGTGCTTTGAAAGTTCGTATTGGAAATACATTTTAAAAATATTGCTGTTGCTCAGAACGTTCATTTTCGGGCATAATGCCACATGAAAAAGTATTTAATAAAATACTTGATTATATTTTATTATAAAATTATAATTGATTGTCGTCAGTCTGATGAATCAAGACGATCAATCAATGATGAATCAACTATTCTTGTAAATGCCGAAAGAGTAGTCATAGCGTTTCGCTAATGAACGTAGGTGCCTTCAAATTATCATCAGGTTGCCAGATGTTCAATATTTGAGTGAACTGTTCACTATTTCTATTTCTGATTCTCTAATTTTAAAAAAATGAAAATAGTAGACATGTAAAAATATCTTATCGAATGACGAAAAAAAACTTATTATATGAGTGAACAAGTGTTAGTAAAGCTTTTAGTGTTTGTTATGGCGAGATTTATTCTCGAATAGAGCTGACTTTACTCCGATGCCAAACCTGGCTATTGTGCATATCCATTTGTCTTGTATTCGTAATACGTGTCTTTGTTCAAGTACACAGCACTGCGAACGTAAGCTAAAAGTGTTTCATAAATGCCTCTCATTCATATACTACTTTAACGAATTCCTGATGACTGCTGGTCCTAACGCACACAGAGAATTTTATTTGAAGATTTGAACTAATATATAAAATATTTATTCCATTTTGTGCAAAAGTGAAAGCTCAACTTCATATTTGACTGCGTTTTAAATAATAAAGAGAGGGTATCATTAATACTAAAAAAGCCCCTTCTCTCCCCCCGGTTCACTATTTTCTCAAACATTTCTGGGAACCCTCATCATCGAAAACAAATGTTTTTTGGAAATCTTTCAGGTAGCCATAAAAGGAAGCAGCTAAGACTCGAACCAAACCATTTCCCTCATCCTCGAGAGAAATCGCATTAGCCCTTGGTGACCTTTGCAGTGCCATGAGTCACCCAGGACTAGTTTTGGACTAGCGCAAGTAGGGCGGCTTAAAGGACGTTTGTCGAGAAATATATTAAAATCGTGTGGGAGTGTTTTGTAAAAATTAAAATGCCCCACTAGAAGACTGACTCGTCAACTAACAGCTAACTTGCTTGGAACAGTGGACTGGAAGGAATATAACCGTGACGGACAGACGCAGGGTGCTATATCTACGACTACGTAAAAGTACTTCTCTCGAGCCGACCAGGTATTAAAACTGCTTTAAAAATATTTTCTTTTAGGCTTTTTTCAAGGGGGTTCAATTTGGTCGGTACAGAGTTTGAGAATAACAGCTTCTTTCAGAAAATCATCACTGGCTAAGAGTGATTTAGAGGAACGAGACTAGTGAGGGTTAAGGAGGGACAAAAAATGTATAGGTAGTTTCCTGAGTGTGAAAATTCTATTTGGTTTTTTTCCTAGTCGGAAGTGGAGAACTTGTGGAATTGAAGGGATTTTGTGATAAAACGTAAGGTCGGATTGTTTGATGTGAATAGTGACTGGTTTTATACCACGTTCTGATGAAGATCATTGGGTATGGACCAAAGTGTTATGCTAATGATCCTCAGAAAACGTTGTTGGAAGATCTGATGTCTTATCTAGATGTGTAATTAGGCTGCTGAATCCCAAATTGACATTTTTGAAGGTTGAGGAAGCCTTCGAATCAGTTTGGCATCCTGAATTATTACTCCGAAAACAGCACCTTGTTTTCCTTTTTAAAAGCTTCCTGACTAATAGATCTATCTCCACTCGATTGCCAGACGCGCTTCCTGTCTTTGCTCCTGTCCTGGAAGGTGTACCTCAAGGCTCGTGTTAGCTCCAACTCTTTAATACCTTCACGTACAACGCACCCCAAACATCTCTCTCACCCTCTTCGCTGGCGACCAAGTCATACACTCAACAACCCGAGTACTGGATGACGCAACTCTTGGTGTGCAAAATTACCTGGATAAAACCTCTGATTGGGCCAGCAAATGGCAAATCAAATTCAAGCCTGCAAATTGTTGTAAAATATAATTCATTGCACGTGTACTTTAAAATACAAATAACGCCGTTGTGACCTAAAACAATACAGTCGACTCGATTCTGGGGACTAACATGTTTGGTTTCCTACATCCGATGACGTCAAAAGAAAATAGGATTTCTTCATAATGATTGATTTTATTAATATAGAGATACAGAAAAATACATTAACAGTCCGAACTAAAAAAAACTCAGAATCTTTGTTTGCCCTTAACCTTCCAGCGGGCGCGCTGTCGTAAATTTTACAACAATAGCCGTTTTTTTTTGCTTTGCTGTCAACTCATTGTTGTCAAAGACTTCTGCGTTCTTGGAATTCCTTGCAGGTATCTTTAGTGATGCATTCCTGCAGCCACTGTTTAGTTTGCACGCTATATTCGGTTTTTATAACGCTCTATTCGAAATAAGTGCTTAGTGACATAAACTTTACGCTGCGCGCCGGCTGTTGTGCTAAAATATTGTATAATAATTTGGCCTAATCGATATTCTCTGTAAAATGTCAAGATAAAGAATTCATGTGAACGAAAATCAGAATATTCTTTAAGAGCTGTCTGATCGGAGGAAGATCGTGAATTGGATAGTGACAGTGACAGTAAACAAATGCTGAAAATAAAGACGAGCATCAGAAAGATACTGGATCGGAACGAGGTCTTTTTGATACTATATGTGAACGTTTATCAACGGATATGTTTTTTGGTAGTAAATATCATTCTTAGATATTATAATGCGACATAAAATTCCATAGTTTTACAATTTCTTTGATTTTTTCAAGAGTCATTGAATGTCGTAAAATTTACGACACGCACCTCCTGGTGTGAACATTTTACGCCCGTCCCCTGGAAGGTTAAAAAAGTAATTATTTTCAATTGTTTGCTTCGTACATTTTTCATCAGTAATTTCTCTACTCTGTTTTGTCCTCTGCCTCTAAGCATCGCAACGCAGTCTTAACCCCCTTCATTGCCTCTTGCACTGTTGTAAATTCCACTCTCCCATAATATGACTTTCGACCGATAGTTTTTTCAAACTGCCTAGTGTTGGTATTTGTGATACGAGGCGATATATTATTTTCCAGGGGGAAATTAATTTCCAGGTCGTATTTCCTATAACCGGGGTTCACTATAACCGAGCATCAGGTTTACTTTAACAGAATCTTCTTATGCTTATTTGTATTGAAACTGAAACGGGACCAGTGACTTAAGTTCACTATAACGGAGGATTCACTATACTTGTACTTCGGCTTTTATAACAAGACGCGTCAAGGCCTGTCTTCACGATGGAATATGTCACAGCATTTCGCGTGTTTTTCGGTCGTGCCGCTAGATGTAGCATGATCGCAGGCAGTGCTTGATATGGTCGCGAGTATGCGACATCTAGCGGCACGACCGAGAAAGACGCGTGACATATTCCACCGTGAAGATGAACCTTCACGCGCCACGTTATAAAGCCGAAGAAAATATCCGAGTTCATTACAACCGGAGTCGATTGTATAGCTCGGCTTCCTTCCCAGCTGGAGGCTATTAAGGATTCAAGGGATTTTCTAAAGGAATTGAACAAATAAAGAGTTGTTGTGAAAAGACGTGAATGAGTTCATCTGTTCAATGCAAAGAAATGTTTCCAGTATTTTGAAAGGAATTGTACGGCACATACAATCAATGGAGTAGTTAGGTCGTGAACATCGTCTTTTCCTCGGTTTACACATTTCAACCGTGATCGATATTTTTCCTAATAGATCTAACGATGAATATAATTAATTCGCTTGAAATGAACTTTTTCTTTGTTTTTCAGATAAAAATGGCGACTGCACCAACCTCCAGGTAAGTGAGGGAAATTTGGTTATATTTTTAACATACTTTAATGGTAGGAGGTAACTTACACTTCGGCCATGTTCTCAATTTGACCTCAAGATCTCTGGATTTCCCCCTAGGAATTTCATATGAGAAATTCAAGGAACACATATTTTCTCGTTTTATTTATAACTGCTTTTTAATATAATAATATTAGTTGAACTCCGAGAAGTATTCCTAAGTAGCAAATCATTTGGCAGCGATGGCCAACGAAACCAGATACCCAGGTTCTGTAAACGACGTCCTTACAGATTCATTCACGAGACCGTCTCTTAGACGATAGTCAGCATTCCAGGAAAACTGGTTCGCTTTTACATTTTACATACAAACAACAAAGTTTTTGACAGAAATATGGCATATTTTACTATATTCGAACAAAAAAATTCAAAAAAATATTTAAAACTATTTTAGAGAAAATTTCGAAAATGTTAGAGCTTGATACAAAATACCCGAAAATTAAAATATCACTTACGGAATATCTTGACATGTTCAGGCGACCTTTCTTGTAAAGGGAGGGGAGGATTTCATTATACCTGCAACGCGAGTTTCGTCACAAAGAGTGGCATTAACAACAAATATTCACCCCAGATAATAGTATCAGGCACTCTGGTAAACATCTGGAAGGGTTCTCTTAAAACTCGTAATATTGGTTTTAATTAGTACAAAGATTAAAACCAATAATTATTTATTTATATCAAATACATTTTTATGATCTTAAAACAGAATATTGTCTGTCGTATCATCATTACATATGTTAAATATATTTGGCCACTTGGTTTATATGGACAGACAGACAAAATCTACAAAAGTTTTTAGAATGTCTTTAAAAAAAGTTTATTATTCGTCATTTGCTGAGCGATGTTTCGGGGATTGCGTTTTACTCTATCTTCAAGCTACAATACAAACAAGAAAACTATTACTATTTTAAAAAGAACTTAAAATAAGAAGTTCCAGAGATTAATGAAATGATATTATAAGGAAATTAATATTCGTTATAATATATTGATTCATTACACTCCTCCTCCCGAAAGACGATAGAGCCTATTTGAATTGTATCACAGGACTAGCTGAAGTAGCCGGCGTTTTTTATAGCTTAAGTACCCGGCGTTGCACAGGCATTTATTACAGTAAAGGTTTAGCCAGAAAGAGGAATTCCATTTATTCATGCCCTGCAGTGGGGCCAACTTCACACCCATTGCATCCCTGCTGTCCGTCCGGCCTCGACAAGTCTTATCTTGCCCATATTTGGAAATTTTCGGTCTACCTAGCTCTCTTTCCGATTAAACTAGTGGTGCTACAGAATGGCACAGACTAATACGGGAAGTATTAGTTTTCTATTTTCCTGGGTCTTCGCTAGCTATTCGGAATTGCCACATACTCTTTCTTGCCAGCTACCATCTATCATCGCCAAAAGTACATTTTTTTGTCATTTTCTTAATTTTTCGGTTTCCTATTGGTAGAACAGAAACATTAATTTTAGAATATTAAAGAACACAAAAACCTAGCCGTAAATGGCAATTTTCTTTTAAAAATTATGTGCCGTTTAAGAGAAAATGGCGTTTTAGCACTACTAAAAATGCGAAATTTGAAGCTCATTTTCACAGAAAATTTTTGAGTTTTCAAAATACTTTATTTGAAGTTATTTAAAGCACATACTCACAAAAATAACAATCTTTACAAATTGCTGGTAATGTGCATATTCAAGATGTGAGAGATCTTTCAAAAAATTTACATTTATATAATTTTTGAAAAAAACAAAAAAAACTCAAAATAAACTTCACGCTATACTAATGAGTGTAATTAGCACTATCCGTTACAAAAGTTTCAAGAAAAAAATTGCAGCCATATACGAGAAAATGACGTTTGAGCATTTCTGAAAATGCCGAAATTTGAGCTACTTTTCACAGAAAACGGTAGTGTTTTCGAGAAACTTTACTTGACATTATTTAAAGCATATATACTCGTAAATATAATAATGTAAAAAAATCGCCGATAATTAAATATTAACGACGTGAGAGACAAGTAAAAAAATTTACATTTTTGTAATTTTTGAAAAACCCAACCGATAGACCAAAATGGCTTTTATGTCATTGATAGAGTACATTTACCACTATCCCTACCAAAAGTTTAAAGAAAAAATTTGGAGCCGTTTTTGAGAAAAGTTTGTTTTTGTAATTTTTAAAATTGCACATATTGCACACAATTTTGCACGAAAACTACCAAAATTGTGAAAAACATTTACATGACCTTTATTAAAGAACTCAATATGCAGAACAAATTTTATTTGAAGAAAAAATCTCTATCTTCAATTTTGTAGTTGGAGAAAGACGCCGAAAAAAATAATTTTCGAAAATTCAGAGCTGTACGTGAAAATCGGACCTATGCCATGTTAAAAAGTGTATTTTCCTCTATTCATACAAGAAATTTAAAGAAAAAATTTGGAGCCGTTTTTGAGAAAATGTTGAAAATCCCCGGGGGGCTTCATATAAAGTACCCCCAAATTTTAAAGAATCTTTTTCAAAATCACAAAGCTTCGACTAGAATCAGATCGACTGGGGAATATCAATTTTGAAGAAAATCGACCGAACGGTTTAGGCGCTAGCGTTGACCACAGACGGACAGACGGACGGAATGCCGTCAATCGATTTTTAAGTATAAAGAAGCAACAAATCATGGATTTTGACCACACCACGAGATAGAGGATTTTTTTTTCTTAATTTAGCAACTGGTTTTATCCACTTATTCGTTTTCACGGCCCGGCAATTAATTTTTTCCGCCGAAAATTGGCCATTTTTTCGCGCAGCATTACATAACTTTCCCTATACTACGTTTATACGTACGTATACGGGATGTGTATACGTACGTATACGGGAAAGTAAAAAAGTTTACATTTTTCTTATTGGGAGTTCCAGTTCCCAAACATTCCTTACTTTGTAACTAAAAGCAATAAAGAAACTCTAAACTACAAATAAAATACACATTTAGGCCGACGTATATTATTTTTGTGGGGTTTTCTGTTTTATACCAATACTTTCAATATATTGCCTCGTTGTAATACTAACTCCATTTTACTTTCCCGTATATTATATTTGTCTTCTATCGTATTCATAAAGAAAGGTTTAAAATGATCTCCTACCAACTCGTGACCTTGAATTGACTTACTTTTTTAAGAGGAGTATGACATACAAGAGTTCTCGCATGAGTACGCCAGTAGATATATCCGAAGTAATAGATATAGATGTCATAACGTAATTGATGAATCGTATTCATAAAAGTAAATGAAAATATCTATGCCGAAACGTAATTGCTGGTTTTTATATTTATTTTAAAGACGACAGAAATACTTATGTTTAAAGTCCTATGTGCTAGTAATATGTAGTGTAAAACTTATTTGTTTAGGTAAATCAATTCATCATACCATTGCAACATAAGAACAATACTGATCCACCAACATGTGCATTATATATACACAATAAATTGACATTGTACTGAATCACTTAACAATACAATATTAGCTTCATTATTTGATCTTAAGTGCTAGATACTATGAATCTTGAAATGTGAATAACAGAAATGAAGGTCTCCCACAATTTTTTATTTGCTTAGACGTAAATATTTTAAAATAAATTAACTTTGCGTACTTTTTAAAATAAAAAATGGATGAATTCATTCATTGAGAGCGATTGATATGCAAAATAACAGCATATTATTCTTAATATGTAAAGAATAATTGCTTAATGACTTACCACTGCACTAATTTTCTGCACATACTGAAAAGAAAGTTCATCAGGGTTGACCCAAAATATACAACCCTTTTTATTTTACCATTTTGAACATGAGAGGTGTGTGAATAGTGTGTGAACTGAGAGTCCTAATGAAAAGATTCCCTACTTTCTAGAGAATTATTTGAATTTGCTTCCCTCTTCGCAGTATTATTTTCAATGGCACGAGTGTGTACACAAGAAAGTGGCTCTTGCCTCGCAATAGACGATTCAGAATTTTTGTAGACTGCTCATCTCCTAGCACTTGTAGACTATTTTTAGAACTGTGACTTTAATTTCGGCATTGTTTCTAACAATTCAATGTTCACAAAATTCTGTAAAAGAAGAGGTTATTTGGAAAGTATACGATGTCTATACCCGGGGTTTTCAAACTTTTTTTGTCCACGGCTCCCTTAAACCTAAACGATACTTCCCTCGACTCCCTTGGTAACAATAAGTTTCAAATGTAAGGGTTAATATAGGCCTACTTAATTTTCAACCCAAATGAGTAAGAGATATAATAGGCTATTAGTGAAGGACTTGCCAGGTTCTATTAATCCACAATTAATTAGTAAAATAAATCATACACATTACAAATATTATATAGTATGATAGTACAAAGTATATAAACGGCACAAGAATGAGAGTAAATCAAATCTAAAGATCAATTTTAATAAATTACGGCGACACCCCTGGGAGGCGCGACGCAGTTTGAAAACTCTTGTTAAATACGATATCTCTTTATTCTGTACTGTACACTATTGTGCTTTTTACTCTCTGGAACCTACCCCAAATATTAAACTCTTTCAAACTCACAATGTTTTCTCGCCACTGTTTGTTTATAACAAGGCCGAAAGTCAATGCATGCACATATTGACATTCGTTACTACTTTGGTTACGGCTTTCTTTAAAATGTTCCCCCAACGTTCAGAACTAGCAAAACACAAACGTTCACACACGGACATTGCATGATCTTATTCAAGCCTCAATGAATTTCGTGATTATTGTGGACATTGATGAAATCAGTGGTAGAACTCAGACGCCACCCTCTGGTGGCGCACAGCTCAACTATTGACATAGGTCTATCATGCTGGCCCGCCAAACTTCTATCAGCATTTTTAACTATTTTATTACTAATTACCGCAAACCCGATTTTTTTACCACTCATCTTCACCCAAAAAACGGGTGGCGGGCCAGTTTGATATCAAGCTGGCCCGCCCACCATAACAGAATCAAACCAAACTAGTTCCAGAATTTTTAACTATTTTACTACTAATTTATTACCGCAAAACTAATTTTTTTACCATTCATCTTCACTCTAAAAAAGGGGGTGGCGAGCTAGGTCGATATCAAGCTGGCCCGCCCACCCCAGCAGAATCAAACCAAACTAGTGCCAGAAGTTTTAACTATTTTATTACTTATCTATTATAAAACTATTACAAAACTAATTTTTTACCACTGATCTTCACCCCAAAAAAGGGGTGGCGGACTAGCATGATATGAATCTAGCCCGCCCACCACAGCATAATCGAACCAAAGTAGTGACCATGTTTTGGATTGCCTCCGTCATGAAATGTGTCTTTAATGGTTTCCATCCTTCTCCCAAATGTAAATTATTCGATGAAAATTATGACTCTTTCACTTTTCAATTTTCTATTTCTCATGTTGCTTCTACGTGGGACTCAAGTTTATTATAGTAACAATTGTTACTCCGTCAAAAAGAACAGTTTTCTGTTGTCAACCGTATGGAGCACTCCGTTATAGCGTGTACAAGTTTAAAACAATTTCCCAAAAATGTGATCCCAAATCTTGCATTACACACGCAGAAGATGATGTTTTTTTTTAATGATAATGTGTGGTGATGTTTGGTGTGGGTATGAACAGTAGTTTTTCTTTTCGCGAGTATGATACGTAGAGACACAACTGCGGCTGGGAATTTAGTTTCTATCCAGGTTCATGGGATTTTAGTTTCTAAATATTTATTGAAAATTTCTTTAAACATCATTTTTTTATATTGTGTTAGTGCATTGCAAGTTACCTTTATACATTTTTAAGCAAATAAACAAGTTTCGTTAACAACTTTCCTTCTTAGAATGGAAATAAAAGTATAGGGATGAGTGTGGGATTAACATGCGAGAGTTCTCGCACGGTTACGCGGAGGTAATAGGGGAAAACGTGTGTTATGGCACAACACAAAGAACACACTTTTAAAATTAGCTACAGTAAAATAGTTTGAAATAAATAAAAAACAAAAATCAAAACGGGCTTGCCTGCAATACCTGAATAAATTTAAAATTATGGAAAGAAGCGCAAGTCACTCGACAACTACAAACGCACGATTTAAATGTTGGCGGTATCTGGAAGTATCTACATCAACGCCCAGCTGCAAACTCATATTGTAAATAATATACCGTTTGATGTTAAACTCAAGGTGTCGGTTCGTTACGATAATGGAAACACCGTTTGAGCAACATTCCCATGTACCGAAGTGAAGTCTAAGCCCAATTGTTTCTAATGGTAACATAGTATTTAGTACTCAATGGTGAAAATATTATTTTTTGGCTCGGAATTGCTTTTCTTCAGATACGCAACAACGCAGAAAATAATACAATGCTTTTTCATTTTCAAATTTTTCAATTTCCGCACCCTAGCAAGCTGGCACCCTGACTCTCCAAAACCCCCTCTGTTCCTCTTAACAAATCAAGGGAAGTTAAATAATATTGTACAGAGTAGGGTTGTACTTGCTCGATCGGTATTTACGCACTACTTTACTTTGCTTTGCTTTCTCAAGAGCAAAAACCTTTTCTATTATTTTGGTGACTATCAAAGACAGCGAAAAGCTAACTCTCAACGAAGACTGAATAATTTCTTGAAATGTTTTTTAAAGAAGTATGAATTGTTCCAAGAACATCTCTCTAATGCTGAATAAACCTTTATTGAAAATTTGTTTCCAACATCAATTGCATTGGTATTTTTGTTTGATATTCTGTAAATACATTAGAATTAAGTACAAAAGTACTTTCGAAGTTACATTTATTTACATACCCAAAATTATCTACTTCTGGCAGTGACTACAGCTAAAGTAGTGAAATGTAGTGATTCTGTTGTACTCGTACATTCTGAGAGAATGGCACACAATGATTCAAAACTCGTCTATTATTTTTGTTCTTTGAATTCCAGGAATACCACCACCATGAATTTGCTTAAATGAGATAATGTGCAAAAAAAAAGGAGATAGAAAGAAAGAAAGAGAGAGAGAAAGAAAGAAAAATGAGAGAGAAAGAAAGAAAATAAAAGGAACCCAATCAATTATGGGTAGAAAATGGCACTGAATGATTACCTACACAATTTATATTCAAGCATTACAATACCTCATTGGGAACACCTCTACAGTCACAACTTACTTCATATTTATCTTTTGAAATTTACCTGTTCGACGTTTTACAAATCTAATTATTTGTGGAAAAAATGATACCATTTCAGAACACATTTTCTGTACATCTAAATCATTTTCCCATCCTCCAGACACAATAGAAATCATTTCTTGTTTAGATGAACAAGACTATCTTGCTGAAGGAAATTTAGGTGGCATGACACCTAGCAATAAAGCATGATGGAGTACTGTTTGAAATAAAGAGACAGAATAATGCAAGTGTTGAGACAAGAAAAAATTGTTTCTAAAACACATATGAAGTGGATGTATAGCTAAATGTAAATACAACCTTATCTTACTAAGACCTTGAGAGGCAAAACAAGTATGTATTGGTAGGAACTTAGAAGATGCTAACCAAGGCCGTGTTTAAGTACTGCGGAGTCCCCAAGCACATAATCCTGTTTTGCCCCCACCCCCTACCTACGGATACAATTTATCCATATTTAATAAAATCAATAATAAAAATGCAATAACTTTTTGTACAAATATAAATTAAGAAATTGGTTATAGAACTGAAACATTATTTTTTAAATTTAAATGCTGTGCTATATATATTTAAATAAAAACTTTTAAGTACCACAGTAATAATAATAATAATAATAATAATAATAGTGACTTTATTTATGTGGCGAGACTCGGGCCATCAGGCCCGCTCTTCTGCCTAACCACGTAATACATACATATATAGATAAAAATTGAAACAGTACATTTAGTAAATTAAATAAAATACAACTTAGATATGTCTTGCCCCTGGGCTCACAAAGTGAAAGTAAAAAACACAACGTCCCAGCATTTACCTTAAACGGCCAGGGAAAACCAGGGAAAACAAAGGAAGTGTGCATGCTCTTCAACGTTGAGCAACAAAATAAAATATTTAAAATAATTTATAAAGCATTTACTGACACAAGAGAACATTAAAGAGATGCCCATAAATTATGAAAGAGAAAAAAAAAAAAAAATTAACCCATACGCGTCAAAATGTTAGCAAGAAAATCTCAATCCATTAAAGCACTCATTAAAAAAAATAATAAATGAGAATGCACACAACCACCTGGCCAGGACGACGGCTTAGGGCCGATTTTAATTACATCAACATGTACCAAGGGAAAAGACGCATTCAGTCAGAGCCATGACAAGTTTAGCTGGAATGAATTTGAAATTACAAGTTGATAATACAAACAAAAAAAAACAACAACTTTCTAATCTTATATTAAACTTAATTTAAACTAATTATACTGTTGTTTATTAAATTAAGAATTAACCTAAGAAGTATAAGAAAATACAAAATAAAAAAAGGTGAAAATGTCATATAAAATGTTACATTTAGCGTACAATTTTGAATAATAATAATAATAATAAATAAAAATTAAAATAATAATAATAATACATTGAGTACACACTTTCACATCGTACATTATCAGCTCAGTAGAAGAGTATTTAAATGTTTTTTGAATGATCGCAATGTTTTACGATCATTCAAAAAACATTTAAATACTCTATACACAGTCTATTACAAAGACAAAGATCTAATAAATTTTACTTTCTCGCATCACTGTCCACCTAGTAAAGAGAAAGAATTGTATTGCTGCGGCAAAACGTCAGTGAGTTTTCAACAGAAAAACTCATTGTTGAGCCATCGTATCTTACAAGTGAATACTTTCTCAAACATGTTGTTTAGTCATAATATGCGTCCTGGAGACCGAAAAATTGATTGATAGCAAAACGTGATTTATGCCTCAAAAGTGTTCAGACGATTTTCTCCAAAAATTTGTATTCCCTATCAATTTGAAGGAACAAGTAGCTCCGCAAATTTGAATGACTATTTTGAAATGTGGGAGTACTGTACTGATACCTGAAACATATTTTCAAAATATTCTAGAAAATTGCTCCAAATTTTTTAATTAAACTATTTCCTCAGCACAAAAAACTCTTAAAAAATGGTGGGAATTTTATTTTCATTGAAATATCTTAATTTCCAAAAATTGTAAACATTAATTTTTTTTTCAACATCTTCTTACAACAAGATTAAAGATAGAGTTTTTTCCTTAAAGAAATTCATTCCTCATTGACCCATCTTTAAATAAAGTCATAACCAATTTTCGAAAGTAGTTTACGTGTAATGTTATGTGAAATATAGACAATTTTTAAACAATAATTGATTTTGATGTGAACAATCCTTCATATCCTCTTCCTTCTTCTGTGGATCTAATTCTTGTAAAAAATTTGAACAGGAGGGTTACTTGCCCTAAATAGGTAGTTTGGAAAAAAGCCAAAATACCAAACATTCTTTTAATAATAATTCGTTTATGTATTAAGTTCAAGAAGAAAAAAATGAAACCCATTGCATGTTTGTCTATCAACTTTCCAAACAAATTTAGAAACACATTAATGAACAATTTTGTAAGAAACATAAAAAAACAATTTGGTATGTTTATTTTTAAAGCTATTATAAAAAGTTAAAATCAGTAAAAAAAGGAAAATTGAATAATCATTTACCAAAAATAGAAATGAAAACTCATTAAAAGTAGAAAGATATTATTACACTCCAATAAAAAATTACAATATTAATAGAACATTACATCAGACCAATGAATTCTTCATTTCTATTTTCACAGACTTTCTGTATTCCCAAGAATTCAACTCTTACCAAATTAAAACTTATTTTGGATGTTTCACGAACCAGAGAGCTCTATAGAAGAATATTTTCTTGTTCTGCTTCATATTTTGACATGGTCACTAAAAAAATTGTTGCCAAGTTTTTTTTTTTCCCTAATTCTATTTCTCAAAAGGTCTTCTCACCATATTTTTATTAGATACAAATCCAAAAAAAAGTATAGAAATGTATATAATCTACAATTATCACTCATATTCAGCAAAATCTACAAATTAAAACTGCCACTAACAACAAATTAAATTACATTTCAACATATATATTTATAGATATACATGCTGATTTTCTTAAAACTGAAATGCTATCAACTGAAAATGGAATATTAATGCACCAAGATTGTTGTTGTTTCTATTCCTTAATGTGCTATATTGAAGGGTGCAAAGGATGGTGATAAAGGGGCTAAAAGGTTGGTAATCACATGATAAAATTGAAAAATATTTTATTTATTTTGTCATAATTATTTCCACATAATATTCTTGAGTTTTAATGATTCATCATAATTAACATACACAAATAATAATACATACATAAGTAATGATTGTTACTGGCCTCAGACTTGACAATACAAATTCTTTCCTTAATTGGAAGCAAACATTGATTTTTTTTGGGCAGTTATAATTTTTTTTTTCAAAAAATTCCCAAAATAATTCTGGATCATAAAATTGTACAGCTTCAGTATTAAAAACATCTGGATCAAAACCTAACTCAAATAGTCGAGGGGCAATGCTATGCTTGCAGTCTCTCATACATTTGCAATTCTCTTCTTTAAGATGTTGGCTATTCTCCTTCACATACTCGCAATAATATTTCAGGAACTCCTTGTAAGCTTCAGGACCACCAATTTTCTCAGGAGGAGAAGCCAAACTACCCGATAAGCAACATGGGTAATTCTTTTGAGAGTCAGCTGCCACACATTTTTCTAAAACAATTGTATATTCCCATCCAGAAATAAAATCATACTCATAGACAACTCTTGGACCCATTTTTGGAAACAAAAAAAATTCACACAATATAGCCTCTTTACTTGACAAAATGTTATTTTTATTAAGCTCTATATCATCATCAACTTTTAGTTTTGGAATAATAATTAGTTTGTCCCTAATACGTTTTGAACAAGTCATTACTCTAAATTGATGAAAATGAGAATCTGACCACCCCATTGCACTTTGGATGGCCACATGCAAATCCCAAAAATTGTTTTTCTTTTTAATTTGTATTCTACGCCAAATTGGAGGACTGAAGTCTCTGAGTGTTATTCTAAATTGATAAACTTCACTTTGTTGGCTCTTGAGAAATTTTTTCATTTTTATCTGCTTCAGAAGGTGTAGAAAGGTGTTAAATCTGAAAATAAAAACAATTATCATTTAATTTAACAGTTTATCATATAAAATTGTCAACGAACTGTACAAATCACAATGTTTGCAGTATCAATAAGTTAATTAATATTTAATTAAGATCAAGCCAAGATTGGTGGTCTTGCATTTCGAACAATTAGAGCCATAAATTCAAAACAAATTGCAACAATTTATTTTCAAATTAGGAATTAACGCTCATCTTTCAAAAGAAAGTTTAATGTAATTAATATTTTCCACCATTAAACATGCAGATGTTCATTAGACTGTAAGCAACATTTTTAATATATTTTTAAAGAAAAATAATTTTTCTTAATTTTAATTTTACAGAGAATACAAGTTCTTTACAAAGAAAGGAGTTAATTTCTCCTTGACAATAGTTCATTAAATCAATAGAATTTGTTTGTGATTATGAACCATAATAATTAATATTTACACATTTCATATTATAATTTCCACCTCCATTTTCGTAGTGCTTAATAATAAATGGTCCTTAAAACAAAATAGATTTTACTAATTTATGGTAACATTCAGCTTGAGCTTTTCGCTATTGCAGCTTGTCTAGACAATTGCCTGCGGCCATGAAAGTCAGGCAACCCAATAAGGAATACACGATGGACAGAGAAACACATGCATGCATGCACACACTTCTTACATATACACGCACACAATTCTCACACACACAGGCACACACTTCTTACACTCACACGCACACTCTTCCTACACACACACACATATCAAGATAATATCAAATATTATTACAATATTGCTGTAAAACATTCTTGCATCAAATTTGAGATTCATAGTGTATTTACTAGTGATTATTTCGTATGATTTTTAATAAAAAGTATGAAGTGTTCATGATTTAAATCTTTGTATTTATTTACTGTTGAATGGGATGGAACCATAAACTTCAGTTTTGTCCCGAGCCCAAAGGTATCTAGCTGGGTGAGCACCTTCCTTGCCTGGCGTTTTTCCTTCATTTCAATATTTTTTGTCTCTTGCCTTGTAAATTACTATTACCAAAAAACATTTTCCAACGGGTAAAGGCACTTTAAACGGTACAAATATATCAAAATACATGGGTATATATATCGAGGGAAAAAATCACATGATGCAATGACAATCAAACATTTATAATAATTCTGAGGAGAAATATAAAATTTATGAATATGTCACAGAACCATTATTTTTAATACCATGTAGAAATTTCAAGACCCCTCTAGTCTTTCAAGTAAAACTATCTCCTGTTAGATCCATAGGTGTGGCGAATTGCAGCTGTGTGTGTGTGTTTGTGTGTGTGTGTAATTCCGAAACCCCTCCTGCGAGCACAGCACTCTGTAGGAACCTACACCTAAGATCAATGCAAAACATGCATTTACGTTCATTACTTTTACGAAGTCTTGGTAAAAAAAATTATTTTAATTAGTAAGTATGAATACACAACTACTGTACATAAAAGTTTTTTAAGAATCTTTTGCATTTTATCATTCAATTTAATACCATATTTTATGCAAGAAAATAAATATAATGCGCATCAGAAATAGGTAACAAATAGCATTCCTAAATGTTGGGTTATTACTTTCCAATTGATAACAGTAATCATTTCACGTTTTTGCTTCTCACACTTATTTTAATTTTCCTTGGATATCAAATATGTTAATTGGTACCATTAAAATTCAAGATCCTATGGTCTACAACAGTCCATTTAATTTAATATCTATTATTAAAAGCAATATATTTCTACAGATACATAATTTTACCATCATTTATATGGTTGTAATAAGTGAATCAAATAATATTGCTGATGTTGATAATAAAGTAAGTTAATAAAATGACAGAAAATTGTTGCCAAAAATGAACTTTTTAAAATAATAATCATATTTCAAAATATGTATTTCTAAGATAATTTACATTTACTATATGTATTTATCTATGATATGGAAAAATAAATTTAATCAAATGACACCAATATTAAAATACGTTCTACTGAAATTCATATTTATTATTTCATGTATTTAACAACAGGTGAATTTATTAAACACTAAATGCACACAGTACATTTTTTAGCGTTTAAGATCACTGTGAAAATTGTATTATTTGATCACTAAATACATTTTTCTCAACATTTCCAAAACGTTTCTCTTGCTTAAACGCTATAATTTCTGTTCTTAATTGAAATGAATGGTTTCGAGAGAGGATGCGAATTCTGTACTCCCCGGACATATCACGTGGTGAATGACACCAATGTCAGGGGCGAGACGGCAAACAGGTTATTAATTAAAGAGGGGTCATTGTGCTGAAAAACTGATTTGCGACTGAGGTCTTTAGCAGACACTGTCAAATCCTACACAGCAAATCGATAGGATTACGTGCTTAAACAAACAAGTTAAAAGACTTTGGCGTGTTTTCGCTCCATCCGTATTAACCAGGCATGTTACTGAAGTACACTCGAGAACTTAAACAAGAAAAGAAATTGGGGCCTTATTAACATCTAAGAGGCATTTGTATTTAAGACAATTTGAAAACGAATACCTCAATCCTGATTCCTTGTCACCTTCAAAATATTTCAAGTTGAACAATCACGAATTCCAAATCAGCAAGAGTATTGACTGTACAGCACAACAGGTGCAATAGCAAGAGAGCACATGCAATTTTGATAATGTATATTCTATGACACTTTGCCCGGGAACAATTTCCATCAAAAAGGAGTGTCGATTCTTTTTTCTGAAATATATTTTATGTAATGTAATAATATTAAAGAAGTGAGATGTATAAAAAATACATTTACGTGATTTTCGAAAAATCAAAGGGATACGTATATATCATTATTTGTACAGGCAGTTTTAATGGAAACACTATTTACGGACATGATATGATTAGTGTGACAATTGTTTTGAATGAATTGAGTAAAATCACAAAATGAAACTAATAATAATGATAATAATAATAATAAGAAGAAGAAGAAGAGAAGAAAAGAAGTAGAAGAAAAGAAAGAAGAAGAAGAAAAGAAGAAGAAAAGAAAAGAGAAGTAGAAAAGAAAAAGAAGGCCAGTAAATTGAGAATCTCATAAAAGTCCTGCATAGGGAGGTTCTTGTATTTACGTTAAAAATAATATTGATTCTATCTCCTTGACGGAATTCAATGAGTATTCCGTTGAAAATGATTTTGAAATTTCTTTTGTACATCTTCCCGTGCTAAAAAGGATATTGCTTTGCATCTACAGGCCTCCAACAAAGAGAGCTGCAGATTACATTTTGTTCTTAGAAAAACTAGAGATAACACTAATCAAAGTCTTCAATCGCTCTTTTGAATCCATTGTTGTATCCGGAGATTTTAACATTGATTTTCTGGTCGATTTTCTGGTCGAATCGAAAGAGCAGTTTCTTATGGTCCGATTAAAATAAGTTGGTGATTGACAATTGTGCTTCTGATGCTGTAGCTTCATACAATATGAGTGTATGATTTGATTACTTTAATAAGCATTTATTCCAAGTGTTTATTTTCGTGTCCCGGGATCACGTGCTCAGTGGTACGCAAACTGTCGACGTCGCTCCCTTCCATTCGCAACTGTCAATCACCAACTTATTTTAATCGGACCATAACTTAATTAATTCCTTCAATTTAGATATTACAATAAAAGTACCTACACGGATCACAGTAAATTCAAAGAAGGGAATCGATCAAATTATAATTAACAAAACCACTACTCGACATGAAATTGAAACAAAAGATTTAGGATACAGTGACCACGATGCACAAATTCTTACCATTATACGAAATGCGAACAATGACAATAAATAATATACGTATGAGTAGAGTGTTTTCTAAAAGTAAAATAAAATTATTCATTGATTACTTGCTGCATGAGTTATGGGACGCGGTTTATAATACTATTGATACAAACGATAAATATTATTCTTTTTTTTTCAAAGCTTTCATTTCATTTTAACACTTGCTTTCCTCTTCAGAAAAGAAAATTAAATATTTCACGCAAAAACAATTCTTGGATAACACAAGGGATTAGAACATCATGTAAAAACAAACTGAGTTCTTCCTTTCATTTCTAAGCGTCATAACGTATCTCAAGATTTCCTCCTGTACTTTAAAAAATACAAATCATTGTTAAGAAGTCATAAGGCAGGCTAAAATCATGAAACACGATCAGGATATTTTGAACTCAAATAACAAAACAAAATCAATGTGGGATATAGTAAAAAATGCGACCAAACCAACTAGAAACCTGGTAGAGAATGTTGTTTTAAAAGATAACGATAGAGATGTGAACGGTCCGGCAACAGTGGCTAGTCTCTTTAACCAATACTTTTCGAGAATTGCTGTCGATCTCACTAAGGGTTTTCAGCCACAAAATTCAACATCTGACGTTTCCCTAAAAATCTTAGACACTATGTTCGTTTCCGAAACCTCTTCCTATGAAATTCTCAAAATAATCGGTAAATTAAAAAATAAATATTCGGCCGGTTTAGATGAATTCCGGATTGTTTGTTAAAGACGTGCGCGCCAGCCATTATACACCCGTTATCTCACATATTTAATGCATCCTTATGCACCGGAATTTTTCCAGATATTTTTAAAACAGCTAAGATTAAGCCGCTCTTCAAAAAAGGCAACAAAAATGAAGTTCAAAATTATCGGCCAATTTCTTTTTCGTCAGTTTTTTCAAAAATATTAGAGAGACTTTTTTATGTGCGAATGGAAACCTTTCTCAATAAACACGACGCGTTTTCAAATTGCCAACATGGATTCCGGAAATCAAAATCTACGGAAACAGCCATTTTTTTCTTTTCTCAAGGATGTTGCCTCATCATTGGATCAAAACGAAGCTACTATTGGAATATTTTTAGATCTTTCAAAAGCTTTTGACGTCATTGATCATAACATTTTACTTTCAAAATTACCTTCATATGGAATCCGTGGTATTGCTCTAGATTGGCTAGGTTCGTACCTTAAACTACGATCTCAGAGAGTAGAAATACCTTACTGGAATTATGGAACTTATGTACACACCTTTCCGGTTCTTTGCCAATTACACGTGGAGTCCCGCAAGGATCGATTTTAGGCCCTATTCTCTTCCTATTATACGTAAATGACATGCCCTTAGCGATTCGAAACGGAAGAACAGTTCTCTTTGCGGATGATACAAATATTCTTTGCAACAAAGAAACGGTAAATAGTACAATATCAGACGTTTCAAATTGGTTCCGTAATAACAAATTAATAGTAAATGAAAAGAAAAGATATCTCAGGCCGTTATTATGCGTATTTCCTGCAATTTATAAACACTATTGTATTTGCGAGTTAAAGTGCTTCAAATGAAGTTTTTAGAAGACAAAATTTCTGTGAAAAAGAGCGTCAAATGTCGCATTTACAGTATCGCTTAAACGCCATTTTCTTGTAAACGTTTCTTTAATATTCTTAAAATAATGTTTCCGTTTTACAATTAGGAAACTGAGATATTAAGAATATGTCAAAAAAATTTGGGCGGCGATAGATGGCAGCAGGCAAGAATATGTAGCAAGTCGGAATAGGTAGACAACACCAAAGGAAATAGAAAATTAACTCGAGAAAGTCTGAGCCATGCGGTAGCACTACTAGTTTCTTTATCAAATGCGTTAATAAAAACAGATTTTCAAATAAAATCATGTTGATTTTTTTGAAAGTATGAGTATTTTTTGTGTAACTTGACGGCAAACACAGTCGCCCACTCCGACTTTACAGCGTTCGGTGTTCGTGATTCCAGGCAGTTGGATGCTTTGTAAGTTAGAATTTATTTACTACTAGCGGAACCCGGAAGACATTGTTCTGCCCTTTATCTCCCTCACTCTCCATCTTCCCGTCTCTCCCTCTCTCTTCGTCTCTTATCTCTTCGTCTCTCCCTCTCTCCATCTCCGTCTTTCGCTCTCCCTCTCCGTCTTCCCCCTCTCACTCTCTCCTTGTTTTATTCTCTCTCCCGTCTCTCCCCTCCTCCCTCCCTCTGTCCTCTCTCCGTATCTCCCTCTCCCCGTCTTCTCTGTGTCACTCCCTCTCTCTTCTTCTCTCCCTCTCTCTCATTCACATTTAGTTGCATGTTCTGCACGTCTCTGTGCAGGTGGTGTACCAGCGCCAGACCGGCAAAAATGCAATATAATAATAATAATAATAATAATAATAATAATAATAATAAGTCCCATACCTGCTCAGAAACCGAGCTAATGTCACCTTGTCGACGTCTGGCCATCCCACGGATGCTAGTCCCAGGGACCCAGAGCCGGCAGTAGCTCGAAGCCATCGTCAGAGATGGACCCGGGATGAATTAAAGGAGGTGATGTGGTGCTTTTACTACGCAAAAGCGAAAAATGGGGGCTCTGAAATAGAAGTTTTCAAGGTATGGAGAGAGCGGAACCCAGATATGAGACCTACCCTAGACTCAAAGAAGCTTGCCAGTCAACGACGATACATACTCAGCAGTGGAAAATTCACAGCAGATCAACTTGCTGACATTGAGAGAAATGCGGAATATGTACTTCGCTCGAACAATCCACATGACGAACATGTAGAACTTGAAAATGATGATCCCGTGGAAGGTTCATCGCTTTCCAGTGAAACACACGTCAGTGGTGAAAACTCATCTGGCAATGAATTACACGATAAGGACATGATGCGAAATCTCCTTCGGCGCGAGATAGAAAGAGTTAGTCAACTTCCGTTTGAATCTCGCGAACCGTTGAGGAGAATATACGAAAATGCCAAAGCTAAAAGAGTGATAGAAACAGTTAATTCTGTCTTAAATGAGGTGGTGGAGACCCCAGGCAGAGATCTAGATATTACTGAAATCAATCACATCATATATGCAACTGGATATCTAGTATCTCAGATAATTTTGGGGCCAGCCAAGAACACCGACGGCCGACAGCAAAACAGAGTAAACAGCTCTGTACCCCCATGGATGAACAGAATTATGAAACGGATAGCCGACACCCGGCGTGAAATATCATTCTTAGCTGAGGCATCTTCTAAATCAACGCACACCTCTAAAGTTCAACGAAAAATATTCAATGTTGAACAAAAATACCAAATTGAAAATGACACCAGCAGGCTAATGGTAGTTGAGAAGCTAAAAGAGAAAATTCAAGCATGGGCTCAACGAATAAGAAGGTACAAACGTAGAATAGATTTCCGTGTACAGAACCGGTTGTTTGAAACAGACGCGAAGAGATTCTATCGCAATCTGACTCAAAAACCGAATGGCAAAGCTGTTACTCCTTCAAAAGATGACGTCGAAGCATTTTGGGCAGGAATCTGGGAAGAGAGCAGATCCTACAACAAAGACGCATCTTGGCTTCAATCTGAAGTTGATGCTGCCGATGAACTTGTAGAAACAGTGGAAGATGTTCACCAATTCTCGGAAGAGGACCTCTTCCAAGCAATTAAGAACATGGGAAACTGGAAGTCCCCCGGGATTGATAAGATCCAGATTTATTGGATTAAGAAATTAACAGCAATACATTCTCATCTAGCAAAGGCTGTTAATAAAATTTTGAAAACCCAAAGGAAATCCCGGAATGGCTCACACGCGGCATCACGTATTTGCTACCCAAAGCGGGAGACAGCTCTTTGGCGAAGAACTACAGGCCAATTACTTGTCTGCCAGTACTGTACAAAGTTATAACTTCAGCTATAGCTGACAAAATGTATAGACATCTAGATAAGAATCATCTAATGCCAGCTGAACAAAAAGGATGTCGTAAAGGCTCTTATGGGTGTAAGGAAATCTTGCTACTGAATAAAGTCATCTTGAATGATGTAAAGAAACGCAAACGTAATTTGAGCATGGCTTGGATTGACTACCAAAAGGCCTTTGATAGTGTACCACACGATTGGATTTTGAAGACCCTGGAGATCTATCGATTTCATCCTAGACTTGTTGAGTTTTGCAAGGCTAGTATGAAGTCGTGGAGTACCAGGTTACTAATCCACAGCGGAAAGGAAGCAGTAGAAACCAGAAGTATTCAGATTAACAGGGGTATTTTTCAAGGAGATTCACTATCCCCTCTGCTGTTTTGCATTAGTTTGATCCCACTATCGAGACAGTTGTCGCAAGCTGACTTTGGTTTTAAGCTCCATGGTGATGAAAGGCCAGTATCACATTTGTTTTACATGGATGATCTGAAAGTGTTTGCCAAGAATGAAGCGATTCTCTCCCAAATGCTGTCTGTCGTGAATGACTTTAGCAATGACATCTGCATGAAGTTTGGTCTTGACAAGTGTGCAAAAATCAATTTAAAAAGAGGGAAACTCACAACGTCTGAGAACATTGAAATTGATACGCACACTGTGATTCAAGATCTTGAGCCAGGTAAAACTTACAAATATCTGGGCATTGAAGAATGTGAAACCATCTCGAATGACAGAATGAAAGAGAGAATTCGTAGGGAGTATTATAGAAGAGTGAGACTGGTCCTGCAGTCCGCTCTGAATTCCAGGAATAAAATATCTGCAATAGGTAGTTTGGCGGTACCTGTAGCCGAATACAGTTTTGGACTACTGGACTGGACTGAGAAAGAAATTCGCACCATGGATCGAAAAACCAGAAAACTGCTGACAATGCATCATGTTTCCCACCCTCGAGCTGATATACATAGACTTTATGTGGCACGTAAGGAAGGAGGAAGAGGCCTCAGACAAATTGAGGCCTCCTGGCACAACGCAATAGTCGGGTTGGGTAAGTATGTAGTCAGCCATCAAGACGACCCTCTAATGAGGCAGGTCATGAAATCTGACCGAAGAATGGGAAACAGAGGTATTGTTAGTGTAGCAAGAAACATTGCGAAGAAAACTAGGCAAGACACGTCGAATAACACAGACACTGAACTTCTGATGCTGCTAAACATGAAGTGTGAGACACAAAAAATGTTAAAGAAATCGTGGAGAGACAAACCACTCCACGGTCAATACCTAAAAAGAATGGACAAGGTGCAGATCAATAAAGATCAATCATTTATGTGGCTTAAAAGGGGAAGGATGAAGCCAGAATCGGAAGCACTTGTAATAGCTGCCCAAGATCAGGCCTTGAGAACACGACATTATGATAAAGCGGTTCTCAAAATTTCCCAAGATGACAAATGCCGCATTTGCCTGGAGCAAGTAGAAACCATTGATCATATTGTCTCAGCTTGTCCAATCCTAGCAAAGACCGAATACCTTAAAAGACATGACAGGGTGTGTAGCTACCTCCACTGGCAGATCTGTACCGCCCTCGAAGTTCCAAACACATGCCCCAAGTGGTACGAACACTCACCGAAACCGGTGACGTCTGTTGGATTGTGTACGATATTGTACGACCAACAAATTCAAACTGATCGCACGATAGCGGCAAACAAACCGGATATAGTTATCCGGGATTTGGCGAAAAAATCGTGTTTACTTATCGATGTTGCTGTACCTTGCGATCAAAACGTCGTTACCAAGGAGGCAGAGAAACGTCTTAAATACAAGAGTTTGGAAATCGAGATCAGCCGAATGTGGGGCGTAAAAGCACAGGTCGTCCCGATAGTTATCGGAGCTCTGGGATTTGTTCCGCAAAATTTGAGTAAGAACTTGTCTAAACTCCCAGGTAATTCAAAAGACTGGGAAGTGCAAGAAATTGCTTTATTTGGAACAGCCCACATTTTGCGTAAAGTATTGTAGAGGCACTGATAGTCACCGAATCTGCTCCTTAGGTAGCTGGTTGCAACCTGGAGTAGATTTTATATTCAGCCGACTCATAAGATCTTTAGTCGTGATGTAATGGAATAATAATAATAATAATAAAATTGCCTTTATTAGTGGCGAGGCTCAGGCCATTTGGCCTGCTCTTCCGCCTAACCACAAATGCTCAAAATATAAAAATAGAATGCTCAAAAATATCTCATCATGTAGATTACGGTATGAAAAATGTTTCTTTGAGGCTCTAGGCCTCAAAATTTTAGTTTTTAATACTCTAAAACGCTTCGTTTAGGAGTTATTTAACGACATATAACCGAGTGTAGCAGGTTGCATTTGCATGAATTATATATATAAAATTCTCGTGTCAGTTTTAGTTACCATACTCCGAAACGGCTTGACAGATTTTGATGAAATTTTATATGTATATTCAATAGGTCTGAGAATAGGTTGTTATCTATTTTTTATACCCCTAAGTGATAAGGGTGGCCCACACCATTTTTTTTAATTTTTCGGACAAAACTTTTACGCAACCCGCTACACACGGTATTTCACACAGAGGTGTATTTCACATACGGCATGTATTTCACCTACGGCGTTTCTCTATATTACGCAGCTGCTCAGCGACGTGCAGAATCTGTTACTAAATGTGAATAACACGGAGATAGAGAGTCGGAAAAAGAGAGAGATGGAGAAAAGAGAGAGACGGAGAAAAAGAGAGAGACGGAGAAAAAGAGAGAGACACGGAAAGAAAGAGAGAGACACGGAGAAAGCGAGAGAGAGAGACACGGAGAAAGCGAGAGAGAGAGACGGAGAAAGAGAGAGACGAGGAAAGAGAGAGAGGGAAGAAGAAAAAGAGGCAGAACAACGTCTGCCGGGGCATAGAGTAAAGATGTATATAGAGGGCTCACCAGGCGTGTTTTTTAGTTACATCCTTTGAATAGTTCCCCGTCCACCGCTAGGATGCGCCAACGTCGGGAAGTGTGAGGGGCTGTCTGGCTTTCTGTTGGTGGGGGGGGGGGTTCTAGGAAATATCACGCGGGGGAGGGGAACATGAGTTGTTTCCATGGCGACGGCAGGCACTGGGCTCGGGCCGCCGACCCAGCTGACCTGCCTGGCCCCGCAGACCCGGATTACCGTGCTCGCCCCGCCGACTGGAACGGAAACCTCACCATTTGCCTCTTCGAAGCTGTGAATGGGTTTGCAGCGTGATCGCCGTTCAGGACAAAGGCCGCACTGGCAAAGTCTTTGGCCTGCCATTCAAAGACAAAGAGTTGTTCCTAAGATGTAAAGGAGTGGACCAAAGGTGGTTAAATAACGAAAATAGGAGAGGGGCCTCTCATAGAACTTACCCCCTTCAGAAAAGGAAATTGGCTAGAGATGCCAATTATCATAAAAGCAGTATTTACTCATTTTCTATAGAAACGAAAGACTTTCAATATGTCATTTGAAAACTCTTAAATAAATTAACGAATAAAAAAATTAAAATTTGGCTTACAGGAACAGTTTTTGTATGGAAATATCCAGTCTGCTGCACAATATACCTCCTCCCCCCCCACACACACACAGAAAAATGCTGTTTGTGACACTAATTGATGTCGGTGCAAAAATGTATTATTGTTGCAGACCAAATCAATTAACTACATTTATTTATTGAACATCAAATACAGTTAAAAACTGTGTGTGACCTGCTGTGGGGAGACGTGTATTGTGTGCAGGTTTTTTGAAATTCTGGGATACCTACTAAAATGTGCATTTTTGGCAAGCAGGGCCATCTTTAGGCACAGGCAGACGAGGCTCGTGCCTCAGGGCCCCCATGATCAAAGGGCCCCCACAGATAATAAAAAATATATAACAAAACTGAACTAGTGGTGCTAGAACAGCACGTACTTTCCCGAATTATAAAAAACAGCTACGCAATATTAAGATATTGCATTTTCTGCGCTACTAACATCTTAGCTATTGAGTTTTTCATTCATATCGCACAAATAATTATATCCATCAAATTTTAGTATTGCTGAATGGCTGGTTAATATCAAAGGCAATGTTTTCCAGGAGTGAGGATTTTTTATTTGCTCCCAGAAGACACACAGCAATGTACGAACTCGTGGTAGCTAATCGCGCGTTGTCGCCAAGTTGCGCGCCTCTAGCTGTTATCGCAACTCGTAACAATGACATGTACTTAATTCCCACGAATTCGCGAGCGCTAAGCGGAATTCCATTGTAGCCTCCGCATTGTCGATAAGTTAAAGTGTGAGGAAGCAAAAATTGAATTAATATTGGCATTTCCAATAACAAATTATATTTAAATCAATTATTTTTATTTTCCTTATACATACGTACCGGGTCTTTATCGTATCTTGCAACCCAGGTCTGGAAACACCAACTCTTGTTTTGCCAATTTGACAACGCGTGAAATACCTTCGACGCCCTTTCACTTTTAGCGAAGCCCGGTCGCGTGCCCTCAGATTTCGGGCTGAGAGAATGTGTCTAATTTTAGTTGGAAGAAAGAGAAAGCACGTATTCTGTCCTTGTTACTCTTCAACGTACTGCAGCCACTACACTGAAAAGAGTAAACGCCTGTCTCTTCATAAACGGTGGTCACTTTGAGCTTTTACTCGACTGTCAGTTTTTTGTCATTTTAAGATAATTATATTTTATTAGTTTTTATTAATTATTTTCAATAATTATTAATGTACTTAGTTACATTTTATTAGTAATTTTAATAATTTTATCGGTCACATGCGTCTTTAGCCCATTTTAACATGCAACCCTACAGGCGTGTACCTATCTGTATGTTAAGCAATTTAACATCCTTAGCATCGGGTTTTAACATCTTTGGCAACGTGAATAAACAACCATTGATTAATCGCAAGTCAAATGTTTATTAAGGAAGAAACAAGTCGGTGTAGAAAACAAATCAGATTCAAATAATTCAGAATAAAAGTAACTCATATTGGTTTTTGAGATAATTATTGTTCATTGTAATAGGTTTTAATACTGCAGTTAAAATGTGTTTTAGGTAAATTAATTTCATTTTCCTCGCATTCCATCAAATGAAACTCTTCTTCGGTAATCATATTTACTGACGATCTGAGGTGTCGCCACTGGAAATAGACGCGCCAACTTCCTCACCGAACGTCATTTCTTTAGTTATCTTTAACTTCAGGAGAATTATTTGTATCCTTTTTTTTTTCAAACCACGGTATACAAATATTGTTTAAATAGATATATCGCAAGCAATACTCCACAATATCATAGCAACATGCCGCAACAACAGAATTCATATGTTTACTATCGCAGTAATATAAATTTTCGCATAAATCGTGAGATTGACCGATAAAATGCTGAACATACCACAAAATGTTACAGTGTTATTACTGCCTCGTCCAAATTAAAAATCTCGGCTCTGCTACGCTCCACCTTGATTTTTAACTTTTGGCCTCTGCGGTAATTACTCTCATAACATTTCTAGGTATGTTTATTGTCTGTTACTAAAGTTTTCTTATTTGCTTAATATGTAGATTCCATAATAATAATAATACATTATTATTATTGTTATAAAATGAAGAGCTAGGCGGTAATATTTCACGATATATCTTTTCGATTTCTCTCTGAGCTGGCTTTACTTAAATAATTATTGTTACGTTGCTGTAAATAAATCGATAACTCCCCTCCACATTAATATTACAGCTTTGTTTCTTCAGCATACTGGGCAGAATTGCTTAAAGAGACGTTTTGTTTCCACGCTCATGCCTCAGCCCACCCCACCCACTCTGTGCAGCGTGAAAAGATTTCGGCATGAGAGCCGTGTACCTGCCCGCCGACACTCTTGAATGGGATCAACAAAGAAACAGGAAACTTGCTGCAGCTTATGACCTGACGGTTGCCTCTGCTGTCCCGACGTGCCAAGCACGGCTGTCTTGAAAGGTGTAAAAGAGACGCGGTTGCCAAATTACCAAAACAAGAACAAGTACTCTCAGACATGAGTTGCAAGATAAACTAAAGACCTGTATATACATAATATATTTTACTTTTCCGTATATGCACGTATATACGGAGTATTGTAAGAAGTGGCCGACATGTTTGTTTTAATTTTTGCAAAACCAGGCATTTTAACGAACATGAGACATGCACCATTCTCTTAAGCTACCTTTATGCTATCTAAGGTCCCAATTTAATCAAAATTTGTTGTGAGGTGTCTAAGATAAAATGGTTTAAAGGAAATAAAAATTGCACATGTTTGACACAGAATATCGCAAAAAATACTCATGTTTTCGAAAATTTGAACATGTCGTTATTTAAAGATCTGTTTTTTACGAACATATTTCATTAAGAAAAAAATTGTATCTTTACAATTGTAGCTGTAGGACGATTCTGAAAAAAATTTGATTTTTTTCAATTTTCGAAAAACTAGAGTCCCATCTCGATCAGGTTTTTGTCCAGTTTCCCTGATCCATTGAGCAAATGCTGAGATGGCCCCTTGTTTTGCTTCTGGACGTAAATGTAGCTTCACTGTGCGCACGTTTTGTTGAGCACTCCTTTTGCTTGTAGTTCATTTACAGTTGAAATTGATTTTCTATAACTCGGGAAAAAACATTTTTCAAATATCTTTATTCTCTAAAATAATTATTTTCTAAATTCATTTTTTGGTTTGTTTTTTTTTTAAATAAAATTCTGGCCCTCAAGAAAATGTGCGCAGACAAATTTCTTCCCCACACGTCATATACAGTTTTTACTGTTTTTTGGCAAATAAATATCTAAATATCTAGAGTTTTCAACCAACATGAGACCTATGCCATTCTCTTAAACGACCTTTAGACTACCTGACAAAAAAAATAGTCAAATCGTCTGGAGCAGTTTTTTTGAAAATGTCCCCGGGGCTTCATGTAAAGTACCCCCCAAAATTAAAATATCGGTTTCAAATTCCAGGGGCCACGACATCAGTCAGATCGATCGGGGAATATCAATTTTGGAGTAAATTGGCTGAACAGTTTAGTCACTAGCGTTGCTCACAGACAGACAGACAGATAGACGGACCAACAGACGTTTTGCCGTCAATCGATTTTTCGGTATGAAGGAGCTATAAAACGTGGATTTTGACTACACCACGTGTTAGAGGATTTTTGTCTCTTAATTTGGCAACTGGATTTATCCACTTTTTCGTTACCAGGGCCCTGTAATAAGAGTTTTCTGTCGAAAATCCGCCGTTTTTTCGCGCAGCATTACATAACTTTCCCTATACGTATACGTATTCGGGAAAGTAAAAATTGTAATATTTACTACATATATATTGATTACATTGAAGCCACTTTTGGAAGGGATATACGGTTATATTTCTGTATTATAAGCTTTTGTGTGCACTATGACGTATTCGGAAAGGGTTTATTTACCATTAGATTCATTGGGTACTCGACAATTTGAGCATAAGTTATCTTTTTGAAATTTTTTTTCTCGGTGAGTAGTTGTTCACTCCGGGAGTGCTTGTCGCCCTACTTTGATTTTTTTTGTGGTTGTTAATTACTTTAATTGAATGGGGTTTTTTGTGGTTTAAAAGTGAAGTTTTTTGTAAGAATTGAATTATTTGGAATCTAGTTTTTGTTTATAGTTGTAATTTTAAAGAGGGATTATTGGACTTTGCATATCTGCAAAGGTGCACGTAAATTTGCATTGAGCCTCCAGTGGTCGCGGTGTTGTACTGAGAACACTCAATGAGATTGTTGCTCTCGGCCAACCTTTCGAGAAGATATCTTTCGTGAGATCATTCTATTCTTGTCTTATCTCTTCCACTGAAATCTGGAAGCCTGGCCGCTTCCTTGTTGCCGACAATGTACGTTTTTGCCAGATGATAAGTGAATGTTATAAGGAGTACAAAGCTTTTGTGCCGAGTATAAAGCTCGAGAAGTTGTATTATATATCGTGCCGCGACATCAGGAGTGTTTTTGGAGATTACGTATTGTGTTCGAATTTATTTCATTTTTACTAATTTTCATGATGTAAAAAATGTAATCATGAAAAATAGTAAATAGTAAAATATGTATGTATGTGTATATATATATATATATATATATATATATATATATATATATATGATTGAATATATAAAATATAATATAACGAATAAAATTACTATGGGTTATTATTATCAACCTTTCTGCAAGCACTTTGTTATACGTGTCATATTCACTATTCCACAATATTGCTGCGTGCAAAGGCAAAATGTATAACTTAACGCGCATCTTTGCATATATGCAAAGAAGCAAAAAATTTCAATTTTACGACAAAATTTTTTATCTGTTTTTCCCAATATCTCCACAATCCAAATTATTCCCCAAAAAAGTTTTACCTTAAAAGAAAAAATCGTGCAACGAAGGGTTAATATATTTTTCAATTATTGATGTCCCTGTTGGTGAGAAGTAAAACGGAAATTATGTTAATTTAATATAGATTACGATAGTTTATATTCAGTCCCTGTTTAACCCTTTCACTGCTAACGACGCATCGGTGCGTCAAGCATTGCCGTGCCCATAGTGCTAACGACGCACCGGTGCGTCAGAGCTCGCCGTGCCATCACTGCTATCGACGCACCGGTGCGTCGCGCTGCTCTTTCGGGTTCTCGTGTCCGTTGTTCGGTCGCGTTCGAAATTAGGCGATTGCCACGGCATGGATCCTGTTTTGGACACTTTGAAGTTTATTTTGGTGCTTACTAAATAGCGTTTCAATACTTCTGTTGCGAGATTTTTCACGTGTTGTGGAAGGCATGGACTGTTTGCACTGCGGGCCTTCCTGGGGCCCGCGCGCGTTTCCGGCCACGCTCGCGCAGGTCAAAAGATTATTCCAGAACCAGAATAGAAAACCCTCCGTGTTTACTTCAACACATTTCCGGGGACTGCTTCTCACTAGTGATTTTCCTTTCGTGGTGTACGGTACGTATCTTGATTTTCGATTTATAAATTAGACGTTTGGAATTGTTTTTTGGTACGATCAGGTGCCGGTCCAAAGCCCGGATCTAAAAGAAGGATGGAAATTGTACGTTGTTTTGATAACTGAGAGCGCGAGGAAGTGAAGACCGCTCCAAATGGTATTCAGCACAGGGCGCGCGGCGGCCGTCGGATGGCTCAGCACAGCGCGGCGGCCGGCGCTCCTAACGCGTAGCAGTCAAAGGGTTAATAAATTAATTTAACATAGATTACGATAATTTATATTCAGTCCCTGATTAATAAATGCTTGAGCAACGAGAGGACACTTCACCACTATATGATAAGTAATATTGTTCTTAAAAAGCGTTGCAATGAATGGATTAGAGAAGTGCTCGCATGATTATAATATACTGCGATTTTTGTAGGAAGAGCTCTGAAGATAACTCAAATCCCATCTTCGCGATGGAATATGTCACGGCATTTCGCGTCTTTTCTCGGTCTTGCCGGTAGAAGTCGCATGATCGCAAGCACTGCTTCATACGGTCGCGATCGTGCGAAATCTAGCGGAACGACTGTGAATGATACGAAATGCCGTGACATATTCCATCGCGAAGATGGGATTTGAGTTATCTTGAGAGCTCTTCCTACAAAAATCGCAGTATAATTATGGTCACAGGATCACGTCATTGTTCGGGTGCTGTTAATTGGTAGAGTGAAGGCGGAAGGTCCCGCGTGCTTACGCTTAGGGCAACAGCCCACCATGTGCTCCCTAAATGTAAATGCCGTAGAAAGATCTTGTAGCAGTAATAGTTTCAATAATTTGAAAATACCGCCAGTGAATGGTGGAGGGGTGAAATCGGTAGTGGGGGCAGAGTCGCGACCTGTGCGCACTCTACGCGATTAGCACATTTTACGGAACTAAGATGCGACGGTGGTGCCATCTCTGAATGAGTTACCTTCCAAGCATGACCTCTCCGCTGCCGGCTGTGAGCTGTCTATACATCCTTAGTCTATGGCCGGGGTCAGCTAGAAAAATGATTGTCTCCGCGAAACATTGTTGCGTTAGGTTTGAGGACTCTTAAGCATATTAGAGACTAATATATCATTAATACTATAATTAACAGGAAAAAACAGCAATTACTATTTGACTGCAGTTAAAAATGACATTGGGACTAGGAACTGTGTTTTAATAATTTGTGTTTGGTTCCGCGAAATCTTTAATTAGTCTTAATTAATTAATGTTTAATTAGCCTTCGGAAGTTGCTATTCAATTCTTGAATGTACAAAATGGAAAATAGATTCATTGTTGAACAGCTAAAAATGTGTACATGTATTTTATAACGATTTTTTAAATGATTGTCCTTTTTCCCCTCCCGTCTTTTAATATGTTTGAGTTAAAGATTCTCGTTGTTACTGCCATTTAGTGCAACAATAGGTAAAGAGAACCCTGATTAATTTACATGATGTAATAATGTAATTATCACTTGATCAGTATCTCCGCCAGGCGTCTACCGGCGTCACTTCTGACTAGTGTTGCCAGATGTACCGCATTTCCGCAGTGTTGCCAGATGTACCTAATCCGCAACCCGCATTAAGCGATGCGGATGACAAAACAAAATCCGCATTTCCATGATAGTGGATTAAAATCCATTTTTTCATTTCCTCAGTTATTACAACGATCGTTAGATGTCCCGCTAACTATGGTTGGCAAAGTTTGAATGTTCAAAATGCTGTCTCTCTCTATTCGATTAATGTAGAAAGCAATAAAACATCAATCATCTACCAATCATTAGGATTTTATCCAATTGGCGTATTCGAAAATTGATGACCAAGCACCAAGGTGTTGTCGTGAACTCCGTCCTTTATTGTCTTAGTGTTAGAGATTCCGAGGACAAATAGGTGACAACACATTGGTTAGTCGTTTTCGAATACGCCAAATAAGAATACGGATCGTTGTTCAGATTATTACTGCGTTTATTCAAGCCGGAGAAATGATGCACTTTGCGGGATATTGAAATTAAAAATGTTGAAATTACGTTACTCGGTATCATATTAAACTGAGATTAAAAATAAATTGAAAGTACATTTATAACAAAAATACTGATATTTTATATTTTTAATTTCTTGGGTGAATCGAGAACGTATATAGTGAGAACAAACATAGAACAAATATAGTGAGACAATATCGCTTTTATAACGGAATTCTACGTCAATATATGAATTAGATGTTTTCCGCTATTTTTAAATTATATTAGTAAATCCGCATTCATTAGAAGAAATACACATTTTCGAACTTAAAACTTAGCAATCGGAAGTTTCACAGCAGGCAACATTGCTTCGGACCAGGGGCGTACCGTCCATGGATGTGGGTGATGTGTTACATACCCTGATAATATAAGCTATTTTATTTTAAAATTATTGTAAATTGTCAATTTGTTATTTTCTTTTTCTACTACAAAATATTTCATTATATTTCAAACATTGCGCCATTGAGAACTCGATTCTTCACAAGGATGAACGAATCATTCTGAAATGCGGCTGTGAATCAGATGCACCGTGACCCGTTACATCCAAGGTGCCTACCGTGGTGCCTACGAAAAAGCGAAACTTTACGAAAATTCATTGTTCTCTTCGGTGTTTGTAAGAGAACAAAGTTAATTAATGAACATTGTCCCTTTATTACCGTATCCCCCCTTAAGTTTTATTACCTTATTTTAATGCATTTAGCAACTATATATTTGTAGCCAATTTAGGTTAGGGATTGTGCTGGTTGAATGCACAAGGGTATGTGACTGTGCAATACACATCTGTGCCCTGGAATGGCGAGCACCACGCGAAGCAAAGTGGCTACATAATTATGGAGTCGTATTTTTGTGCCCAAATTATAGCACGTGAGAAACAGTTAAAAATATTTGTAAAAAATATGAGAGGATAGAATTTTATTTAAACAGCAAACACAGGCTATGTTGAGCAATGCAACGGTGGTATAAGGGAAAATAGGGAAATTCTGTCACACTTCATTCGAGTTGTATACTTTTTTGTAAGACAAGGGTTTGTATTTTCTAGCCATAATGAAAATAGGGGATCATCAAACAGAGAAAATTTCATGTGATATAAAAGTGAAATAATGAAATATGATAAAACTGACAAGAATGATATGAAAATTCCAGTGTTTCGTGCAATTTCACCAGAAATTCAGATTCATTGAATTTCAAGTGTAAGCACGGTAAAGTCCCATGAAATTAAAAATAAAATTTCTAAAGCCTCGTTTGTCTCCGCCATACTGGATGAAACTCTTGATGTAAGCAGCAAAAAGGACAACTGTCAACTGCTTTTCATTAATGTAATTCAGTAATGTGGCTGTAAATTGATTGATTTTCTCTTTCCTATTATATTTTTATTATAGATCATTGTTTTCCATTGTATAAATTATACCAATTCTATTGGGTTCGAAATGATATGAATTGGACAATTTTCAAAATCATTCGGTCGATTTCACCAACGCTGATCAGCAGCTTTGACGGACGTCAAACCATTGACGGCGCGTCAAACGCCTTATTTACGTTTCACGAAGGTCTTTTCGCCTGACGATCGTCTAAGTATTCGTCAAATTTTGATGGACCGGCACCCCGCCATCAACGTCTTTGACGATTCGTTAAACTGCTGTTGTGAGGTTAGGGTGAATCAAACGCGTGCATTGTATTTCATTAAACTAGTTATTTTACTTTTTTGCTGTTCAAGTGGGGCATGTGTGATATCATGGGAGATAATTTTGATGCTTAACTTTTGCATAATTACAAACCATGCATCTAGAACAAGCAATTATTCAAAAATATATACTTTTTAATAATTGAAAGATCTTCAATTCATATTGAGAGAATGTGGAAAACGGTGTTACTGAAGAATTTAGAAGAAATAAAACTGCGTTTGGAATATGCCTCAAACAAATAAATAAACGCCCATGCCCAGTAAATATCTTTAATATTTTATGCTGCATGACATTTCCTCTGGCCATTGCAATGGAATTTTGTCATCACAGAGAGCGATTGCGTAAATAGAAAGATTGTTTCTTTCGCAAATCCTTCTCTATGCCGATAGAAAGTGGTATTTCCATGGGGTGCCGAACCTTAACCAAAAACACTTTTTTTATTATAACGTACATTTCTAGAGATACAGAGATGACAGACTGCACAAATGTGCAAATTTTGTCTTCAGGGGAATTGAATTAGAACTATTCAGAAATAAAAAAAATATATTTCTTCGTTAATGTGCAAATATGTGATTTTCTTCGTGTGCGAACCACGAAATCTACTGTGGACTTCTTGCCAACCTACCGAATATAATAGTTCGTCTTCAGTAGTCAACAGGTTCAATAGCCAATGCGGAACCGCGTTGTAACCCGACATGATAGCCAACCTCTGTACGAGGAGAAAAAAATCGACACACGTTCCTTGACGAATCGTCAAAGTTAACGGGGCGTCAATTCTAACAGAAAGGCGTTGGTGAAACGTAACGATGCGTCAATATTTTGACGTTCGTCAGAAATGACGATCGTCAAGAGATATTTGACGAGTGTTGGTGAAATCCACTGATAGGGTTTGATAGTGCTCTGTTTATTAAAGTATGAGGACACACATTTATATTTTGCTAGGTTGTGAACATAAGTCAAATTTTTCTTTCAACCAGTAAACTACATTCAGTACGTGAGCCATTATTACTTTTACTGGATCAGTTTTTATTTTAAATATACAAATTATTTGTGTGCTCTACTTGATCAAAGTGACAGAAATGGTATTGGTGAATGAGAAATATTTAAATTATAATTAAAGTATTAAATTATTTTCTCATTTCTCGAGTTACATACCCTAAGCCAAAACTCAGGCTACGCCACTGCTTCTGACCCCAAAAGCAGCACGGAATAGGGATGAGATTTCTCACATAATAAGCAGTTTCTCACTCATTACAGTTTTCGGCCATTATTTTAATTGTTTGGGCGTTAATCGTAATTTTACAAATATCACTTTTCTACTTCGGTGTAATTTTTAAATAATTTATGATTAATTTGCGGGGTTGTAATGAAATACATTGTCGAAGCCATCATTTTAAATGGCAAATTTCGAGGTGAGAATATATTACTGCCACGGATCCCTATTATACCCACAGATGTGCCAATTCAATTAAAACGTCTTCAATTTCCGTTAAGATTGGCATTTGCGATGACTATCAATAAATCTCAAGGCCAAACGATGTCTATTTGTGGCTTATTTTTGAGCAAACCATGTTTTTCACAAGGTCAATTATACGTGACATGCTCTCGAGTGGGCAAACCATCCAGTTTATTTGTGTTAACTAAAGATGGGATAACAAAAAATATCGTACACTCTATTGCGTTGAGGGATTGATAAGACTTTTTTAGTAAAAATATTATAATTAGCCATGTATATCATTTCAAAAAATAAATTACAATAAATTAAAAATATAAATGTTTGGTATTGTGTTATTTTTATATTTCATCATCGTTCACCGCGCTCCATGCCTCTTCAACTCATACATACGAGTACCACATCCTCAAACACTGACAATAAGTTAGTCATTTTTTTCTACTAAAATAATCCTAGGAATAATTTAAATGGCAAAACAACGTTTGCCGGGTCAGCTAGTATATACTATATAATTAATATACAGGGTGAGTCACGTAACTTTAGCACCTCCTGTAACTTTTGAACGGTTGAAGATATTGCAATGCAGTTTTCACGGAAGTGAATGAGGGAATGGGGCTAATTGACATGTGTATTGATTTCTCTTTTATCACTTTTATTTTACGATATAATTGAGGTAACTTTGTTTTTTCAAATGGGACTATACATATTTTTTCAGTCTATCATAACAAGCGTAAAAAGACGAATCCAAAGATATAAATATTGTCATATGTTAGATAAGCATTTTTTGAGTAATTGTGATTTTTTTGCGACTAGTGTTTAACGGATATTTTCATTGTAACCGTCAGCCCCACAAGGTCACGCAGGGCTCCCCAGCACACGCGGGGTCGGGGAAGGGAAGGGATTTAAGTACTTGAGGATACGAAAAATATTCACAAAACTGTTGCATTTTTTCTTGAACTCTCCTTTTCATCTTAATCCATTTTCAGTAATTTGGGTTTCTTAGGGATTGAAAATACGGATTTGTCTTAAGTAGTATTTATTGAAATAAGATTATTTCTATCCCTAAGTTATTATTATATTCGTATTAACATTGAAATTGTTTGCTGAAAATATACAATATATTTTTGTACAGTTTTAATTATTTATTCTTATTGTGCTTTGTTTCAAGATCCCATTACTACGTATCTTACGAAATCCCATTAAATGGAGTTGAAGTTATAAACAATTTTATTACAATACAAACTTATGACAAATCCTTATTTTCCATCCTTTAATTCCTTCAATCAAAGAAAGACGAAAATCTGAAAATGCGGAAGGATGGAAAGCACAGTTCAGGAAAAAACTGCAATGGTTTTGTGAATATTTGGAATACTGTTTCGTATTTTCAAATAAGATCCCTCCCCTTCCCTTCCCTTCGCCGGGTGCACGTGTGCTGGTGGAGGGCTGCGTGACCTTGTGTGGTGGACTAGTCAAAACGTCCGTTAAACCCCGGTCGCAAAAATCAAAATTAATCAAAAAAATGCTTATCTAACATATGACAATATGTACATCATTGGATTCGTCTTTTTACGCTCGTCATGGTGGACTGAAAAAATATGTATAGTTCCATTTGAAAAACCAAAGTTACTTAAAAAATCTCGTAAAATAGAAGTGACAAAATAGAAATTAATGCACGTATCAATTAGCCTCTTTCCCTCATGCACTTCCGTGAAAACTGCATTGCAACAACTTCAACCGTTCAAAAGTTACAGGAGGTGCTAAAGTTACGTGACTCACCCTGTATACTAATATATATAATATAATAATAATATTATATATATATATATATATATATATATATATATATATATATAATATTTCTTTGTTTTTTACATCGAACCTTTTTCTATACATTTTCATATTAATCTTTTAGAATTTTTTAAAAACCTGTTTGAAATCTACGAAATAAAAGTCGCTTGCCTTCAGGGAATGCGTGTCGCATGTTGTGGGGGAGAGGGAGGGCGCTGCAACTCGTGCAATTGTGAAGAACAAGATGATTTCCACTTCCCCTGGTGGCGCAGCCTTCCAGAGGAGGGCGGTGGCGCGGCCCGCGCCTCCGGCTTCATCGCAGAGATGTCAGGGAGGAGCTACTGACCAACGAGGATTGAAGGTTCGTTGGTTTTTATTTTTTAAACATCTGTGAATAATAACGCATTTCCTTTAAATTATGTGCGGGCAAGTAGCACACACGTAAACTTATTTAATTCCAAATTCATAATTACTCTTTCTTCTTCTTCAGTATTTCGGATATAAATACATTTTTCACTAAACTTTACACACAGACAGTTATTGACTTATTATTCACAAGAAGTACAGTTTCTTTTCACTGTGTTTTAATTTAACTAGTGGTGCGACAACAGCACATACTTTCCCGCGTTATTGGGAACAGCTACGTAGTATTGAAATATTGCACTTTCTGCGCTACTAAAATCTTAGCTATTATTTGAAAAGGTCCAATTCAACCAAGAAGCGAACAACTCACTGTTTCCATTGCAGTGTTGTCAGAATTATGTGACTTCTACAACTGCATAAAAATATAATACAAAAGTTTTGTAAACTTGTATTGGAAAAAAAAAACCCTGATACTCTGGATTATATATTCTATATATAGAAATGCTTTTCAGAGGGGCATGATCAGAGAAGAGTATTCTAGAACCATGCAACAAGTACTCTACTCACTATACAAATGGTACAGCATTTGGTGTGAAAACTAAATATTTTCATGCCAATATCAACATAAATATGACAATTATAACTCCTTTCATTTCCATCAGGTCACTACAATGACACGCATTTCATAGAAATTCGCGAGCGAAATTCCGAAACGAAATTCCATTGTTCCACTCCCTGTTTTGTCGCTTTTCTGAGTCAGGGTGCCAGCTTGCTGGGGTGCAAAAATTAAAAAAATTATTTGTATACTAAAAAGTATTGGATTATTTTGTGCGTTCTTACGTACCTCAAGAAAAGCAATTCCGAGCCAAAAAAATAATCAAAGTAATATTTTCACCTTTGAGTACTGAATACCATTTGTTGCCATTAGAAACAGTTTAGTAGGCTTAGACATCACTTCGGTACACGGGAATTTTGCTCAAACGATGTTTGCATATTGAATATCTTAACGAACCGACACCCTTACAATACGTGGTTGCAGCTGGGAGTTGTTGTACATATTTCCAGAGAGCGCCACCATTTAAATCGTGCGTTTGGACTGCTTTGGAGGAAATCGTTGGCAGTTGTCGAATGACTTGCGCTATTCTTTCTATAATTTTAAATTTTGTTGTTTTTTAATTAATTCACGTAGTATTGTAGGCAAGTGCGTTTTGATTTTTGTTTTCCTTTTATTTCAAGCTATTTTACTTTAGCTAGTTTAAAAAGATTGTTCTTTGTGTTGTGCCATACTACAAGTTTTCCCCCAGTACCTCTTCGTACCCATACGAGAACTCTCGCAATTCTATCCTTCTATTCCCTATCCTTCTATTTTCATTCTAAGAGGGTAAGTAGTTAACGAAACGTGTTTATTTGTTCAAAAATATATAAAGCTAACAAAGGCAATGTACTAATACAATAACAAATAAAAATAACAAAAACAATTCAATTGATGTGTAAAAGAAATGTTCAATAAATATTTATTCAATATCATGGAGAATTTTCCTGGAACAATTCCCAACACTTCCTAAAAGACATTTGAAGTAATTATTCAACATTCTTTGTCAGTTGGGTTTAGCTTTTTGTGATAGTCACAAAAATATTAGGTTTTTACTTTTGAGAAAGCTACGTGTCTGAACCCGCTGAATTGAAAATTTCATTGAATGATAACGAAAATATTAGTACAGGTAAAACAAAAACTGTGTTCACTCTTCACTGAACACTCACATCCCTCCACAATTGAGTACACAGCACTTACAGACCATGGCAAAACGTTACTTGAGTAGTTTCACTACACGAATAAGAAACAATCTTCATAGGTATCAAGCAACTATAATAGTTCTAGTTCTTACTGGAGAGCAAATTTTGAATTAATGATTATGCAAATAAACCTAATCAGACTGCACAAACCTCGGTGTATGCAGAAAGCGTAAATATAAGACTTGATAAATCTAAGCCTTCTAAGCGTGTCGTTACAAAAATGGCTACCAGCATCAAGGGCTGAAATATTGAGGAGGTCTTGATAGTATTGAAGCACGGACCGGAAATTTAATTGAATGTCGAGGAAAGTCTCATCCTATAGATTATGGTGTGAAAAACGTTTCTTCGAGGCCTTTGGCCACAAAATTTTAGTTTCTAAGACCCTAAAATGCATGGTTTAGGAGTTATTGAACGAAAACTTTGGTAAGTGTTGCGGGTTTGACTTGAATATTTAGATGCGTTTTTTTAAAAACAAATCCTTCATATTTTTAAAGGCAAGGTGCAATTCGTCACGTCTCCGTGAAATTCTCATTCTTTAGAGACCTTATTTATAAAGATTGGTTGCATGTGAGAGCCGCAACGGAAAGGTATACTACTGAAATAATACAGTAAACGATATTTTAAGACTATTAAAAAACAGTAAAATCTCGTCCTAAATAGCAATTTTCTTTGAAAAATTAGGAGTCCTTTTTAAGAAAATTATGTTTAATGGCCACTGTAAATTCGAAATTTGATGCCTTTCTTTCACATAAATTTTTTGAGTTTTCGATAAAATTTATTATACGTCATTTGAAGCATTTAACTCGCGAATAGAATAGTGATTACAAATTTCTGGAACGGCCTGACAGATCTTTCCAAACAATACATTTGAATCGAACATTGTTGAAAGGCACTAAGTCCTAATTTTAAAATTATAGGTAAAGTAGAAAAAACTATTTTTGGACTATTACTTCTCTGGTGGGATCCAATTTTCTCTCTTTAAAAAGATATCCATTTGCATGTGTATTACACAATTTTTAATTTCCTGTGTACGTACGTATATACAGAGTAATATACGGAGTATAAGGAAAGTTATATAATGCTGCGCGAAAAAACGGCAAATTTTTGGCGGAAAAAATTCATTGCCAAGCTCTGATGACAAAAAAGTGGATAAACCAGTTGCTTAATTAAGGAAAAAATCCCCTGACATGTGGTGTAGCCAGAATCCCTCTTTTGTGGGTCCTTGATACTGAAAAAACAATTGAAAGGAAAACGTCCGTCCGTCCGTCTGTGAACACTACTAGCGCCTAAACCATGAGTACGATCCAAAATGGATATTCCCCAGTCGATCTGGTTTGAGTCAAAGCTTTGAGATATTGAAAAAGATTCTTCAAAATTTGGGGGTACTTTACATGAAGCCCCCCTGACATTTTCAAAATTTTCTCAAAAACGGTTTCAAATTTTTTTCTTTAAATTTTTTGTTAGCATAGAGTAAAATATACTTATTAAGGTGGCATAGGTCCGATTTTGAAGGATAACTATGCATTTTCGGAAATTGTGAAAGTTTGAATATTTTTCGACAAAAGATTTTTCCTTCAAATGAAATTTGTTCTCCAAAATTAGTTCTTTGTTTAAGATCATGTACATTCTTTTGAACATTTTAGTAGTTTTCGCGCAATATTGCGTGCAATATGTGTAATTTTAAAAAAATTACAAAAACATTTTTAAAAAACGTCTGCAAATTTTTTCTTTAAAATTTTGGTACGGATATTGCTAAGTGTATTCTATGAGATGACATAAACGCCATATTGTTCTTTTCTTTTGTTTTTTCAAAAATTGCAAAAATATAATATTTTTGACTTGTCTCTCACGTTGTTAATATTTACATGAGCGGTGATTTGTTGACATTATTATATTTATGAGTACATGTGTTTTAAATAATGTCAAGTAAAGTTTGTCGAAAACACAACCGTTTTCTGTGAAAACTTGCTCAAATTTCCGCATTTTCAGAAACGCTCAAACGCCATTTTTTAATAAATAGCTAAAAAAAATCTTCGAACTTTGCGATCAGATAGTGCTAATTGCACTCTTTAATATAACGCAATGTTTATTTTGAGTTTTTTTTCAAAAATTACACAATAAGTTTTTTGAAAGATCTCTCACACCGTTAATATGCACATTTCCAGCAATTTTTAGACACTATTGTATTTGTAAGTTAAAGTGCTTCAAATGACTGCAAATGAAGTTTTTCGAAAACTCATAAATTTTCTGTAAAAAAGAGATTTAAATTTCGCAGTTTTAGAAGCGCTTAAACGCCATTTTCTTAAAAGCGGCTCCAAATTGTTCAAAGAACATTGCCATTTAGGTTGAGGTTCTTTAATTTCTAAAATTAATATTTCCGTTCTACCAATAGAAAAGCGAAAAATTTAGAAAATGTCAAAAAAAAAAGTTGTGTGGGCGGCGATAGATGGCAGCTGGCAAGAGTATGCGGGAAATATGAATAGCTAGCCGAGACCCAAGGAAATAGAAAACTAATACAGGATAGTCTGTACCATTCTGTAGCACCACTTGTCAAATGTTGCTTTGAAGTTTTGGACTTAGGCTTTTCAACAAGTTTTGGACTTACTGCTCCGCGCTGCGGGCTAGGAGGTTCACAGCGTGTTAGAGAACCCACAAACGCCGTGCAATGTTGGTGAGGAGAGGTGGGAGGCAAGAGGGGGATATGCGGCGAATACATGGCTCGTGCGCTGGTCCCCGCGCCAGCTCATGATCCGAAGACCACCGAAAGGTGCCGAAACTCGACGACCGCCACAAAGGTTCCTTTCTATACTGCGATTTTTCAAAGAGCGACCCTCAAGGCCACTCAAATCCCATCTTCGTGATGGAATATGTCACGGCATTTCGCGTCTCGGTCTTGCCGGTAGAAGTCGCATGATCGCAAGCACTGCTTCATACGGTCGCGATCGTGCGAAATCTAGCGAAACGACTGAGAAAGACGCGAAATGCCGTGACATATTCCATCGCGAAGATGGGATTTGAGTGGCCTTGAGGGTCGCTCTTAGAAAAATCCCAGTATACACCAAGAAAGACCAACAGAGGCAGAGAACTAGGGGGAATCCCAAGTTTTCTTCACCGAACGAAAAACTCGTGCCAACTAAATACCATAATCTGTGTTTTATAAAACAGTACTTGTGCGGTATCCTCTTCAAAAAAGATACGTAATTGATTTAAATAATTAAAGAAATGCGAGTTCAATGTATTGCATAAATATCTTTATCTTTGAAAGTTTCTAATTCTTTACTTCATTGTTATATTCAGAGGTTTCCTATTCTGTTAGCTGTGACAAATGTTTAAAAATCTCTTCTGCTGATAGGTAGGCAGTGCAGGGTCAATGCTGGTCGACCGAATGTGCGTGAATTTGTAGTATACCGGGATGTGAGTTATGAAACTTATTGTGGTAACGCGAATGTGTACATGTGTGTGTTTTTGTATTATAATCGAGTTATCAAGAACGATAACAGTACTCCACTTTTAATATAAAATTCGAGAATCTTCGTACCTCGTGTGACCGAGCATTCATGTTCATGTGCATGAAGTTCAACGAATGAAAAAAGACTGACTGCTCTTACCTAGTTATCTGTTGAAAAGGACATAGTAAATAAAATTAGAGACTTTTATTATCTATATCATAAGAACTTTTCTTGTTGCTTATATTATCTTATACTTTTGGTCTCCCTGAGTTTTAAGATTCTAATCCTTGTGAACCCCCTGTGATAATGAGCACGTGCCGCCACTGCTATATATGCAAAATACACTGCCCACATTTGCCTCAAATAAAAACCTTCTTGTACGGAATGGGGGTAAAGGCAAATTCTGCATACAGTCAAAAACTAAATAGGCAATGTCACCAATATGTTTACATTTTTCACTGCATTTCGCTATTGATGAGTAAAATTGTTTACCTTTTGACTTTTGCGCATACGTGGTCCATTAAATGTTTACGGAAACTAAGTGATGCATTTGGTATCTTTCAACTCTCAATCTTTTGATTCTGCTTGGTAAAAAAGGCATAAGTAGTGTCTGGAATAAGTTCATTTCTTCACTAAACGATGAAGAAGAATGAAACAATACAAAAATCATCACTAAATGTAAAATGAACCAGTGGTGCGGACACAGACCTTCCCGTATTCGTTTTCTATTTCCATTGGTCTCGGCTAGCTAATCAGAATTGCCACGTAATCTTGCCAGCTACCGTCTATCGCATCCCATAGTACCTTCATTTTTCGGTTTCCTAATAGTAGAACGAAAAAAATATTTTAAGAATAATAAAGAATAGTAAAACCTCGTCCTAAATGGTAATTTTCTTCGAAAAATTTGGAGCTGTTTTTAAGAAAATGGCGTTTAAGCCCTACTTCGAAATTTAAAGCTCTACGAAAATGCGAAATTTAAAGCCGTTTTTCACTGAAAATGTTTGAGTTTTCGAAAAATTTCATTCGAAGTCATTTAAAGCACTTACACTCACAAATCCAACACTGTTTAGAAATTGCTGGAAGTGTGCATATTAACGGTGTGAGTAATTTTTCAAAAAAATTAAATTTGTGTGAATTTTGGAAAAAGGAAAAATTCTCCATAACGGACTTTACGTCATATGAAACAGTGCAATTAGCCTTATCCGTTCGGAATATTTAAAGAAAAAAATTGGAGCCATTCACAAAAAAATGGCGTTTGAGCGTTTCTGAAAATGCGGAATTTTGAGCTACTGTTCACAGAAAACGCTTGAGTTTTTGAGAAACTTTATATAGCACACGCACTCATAAATATAATAATGTGAATAAATCGCCGCTAGTGTAAATATTACTGACGTTAGAGACAAGTCAAAAAAATACATTTTTATAATATTTGAGAAAACATACTGAAATGTACCAACAATGTCTCGTCATAGACTATTACGAGATCATTGACATCATTCACCTTAGGACGGTTATAATCATGACCCGTTCCGAATTTATAGTAAAATTTTGGGCGCCAGGAACAGGTTACATTAATTAAAACCAATGCTTCCACAGCTAATTTTAACAAATGGATAAATGTCCGGCTAGCTGGGTCAATGGGTCCCGTTATGGATAATCGCTATCGCCTAGATAGCTGATTACTTGATCTGCCAACTATACAGTATGGCGAGGAATCTGAAAGGGAATAATTATCTATCTCTAACTACTTAACAATTGTGATTGACCAAATGAAAATCTTTTCATTTCCAAAAGAAAAATTCAACAATTTATTTAACAATTTTGACAATTGTTCTAGGTCATGACCTTTTTAAAAAAAACTTTTGTACTGCAGTACTTATCTAACGTCTTGATCGACGACGGTCCGCAGTATCTTCCCACTTGACTGCAGATGATCCCAAGTCCTGCTTCTTTCTTCTGATCTTGCGACTCTGTCGACGAATCCAGTCCTCACTGCCTAGAATATCTATTGGTTCTTACGTGATATTTAGTGTTCCTAGTCCTCCCCAACTAGTGGTAAAACATTAAAGTCCAACACCGCAATATAAAAGAAACTTTCCAAGTCCTACGCGAATTCACTTCTGCACATTAACTTTCAGAGTCCGGAAAACTATTGAGTCTCACTCAAAACTTACAAGTCCTACTCCCCTTATGTTAATCTCGCGAGCGATCTGTACTACTCGACGACCTCTATCAGAATGATCATTTCTCCACCGTTTTTCCGCGCTCAACGCTTCGGTATCAGTCCTTCGTTCCTCTTTTTTAAAACAAAACGACAAAATTCGACAGTCTATTCTCCCTTAGCCAATCCATTCATCTCTTATCAAACCAAGTAGCCACGCCCTCGACAGTCATTCCTTTTCAGACCAATTCCACATTATTTTATCTGTCTATCTAGCTAGCGCCCCCCACCTATTCAACGCCTGAATGCAATTTATTGACCTTGCCAACCACTACGCCGGCGTTGCTAAGGCTGTATATCGCCATTTGCAGACCCTTTTATCCAACCCATTTACAGCAAATGTTATTGAAAAAATATATATTATTTTGGTATATCACAATACGAATAGAGCAATGTGGAGTTGATGTCATCTCATAGAGTAAATTTAGCACTTTCCCTAACAAACGTTTAAATAAAAATTTGGAACCATTTTTGAGAAAATCTTGCTTTTGTAATTTTTTTAAATTGCAAATATTGCACGCAATTTTGGGCGAAAGCTACTAAAATTTTCAAAAAAACGTACTTCACCTTCATGAAAGAACTCTTTATGGAGAACAAACTTTTTTGAAGGAAAAATGTCTATCTAATTTCGTACTTGTAGGAAGACGAAAAAAATCAAAATTTTGCAATTTTCAAAAATTGAGTTATCCGTGAAAATCGAGTCTATGCCACCTTCATAAGTGTATTTTATTCTATTCTTACAAGAAATTTAAAGAAAAAAATTGGAGCTGTTTTTGAGAAAAGTTTGAAAATGTTTGCAAGGGCTTCATGTAAAGTACCCCCAAATTTTGAAGAAAGTTTTTCCAAATCGCAGCGCCTCGAGTGGAATCAGATCTACCAGGAAATAGACAATTTGGAAGAAATCGTACGTATGGTTTATGCGCTAGTATTGTTCACAGACTGACGGACGGACAGACGGATGTTTTGAAAAAGAAAAAAAGAAAAAAGAACAACGCTTTTTCGGTATCAGGGGACCCCAAAATGTGTATTTTCGTTAAAATCGATTTTCCATAGCCTTACACCGTTCCATTTACCCAGAAACACTGCCAAACAATGAGAAGATATTCTAAGAATTTCAAATTGCCGTTTCGCTGTGTTGGCATTGTTGTATTGCAAACTCATAACGCCTGAAAAATTCTATCGAAGTGCGGGGATTTCGAGTTTGTAATTCCGAAAATGCAAAAGTCACTACACATTTTTACTTTCTCGCCTTACGAATACTTCGTAAGAAGAGAAAGTTATGTAATCATGCGCCAGAAAACGGGAAATTTTCGCCAGAAAAACTCTTATAGCTGGGGTCTGGTAACAAAAAAGTGAATAAAATCTTTTGTTAAATTTAGAAAAAAATCCTCTATTTCGTGGTGTAGTCAAAATTCATGTTTTGTGGCTTCTAGATACTGCAAAATTGAGGCAAAACGACCCGTCTGTCTGTTCGTCTGTGGTAAACGCTAGCGCCTAAACCGTTCAGCCTATTTTCTTCAAAATTGACATTCCCCAATCGTTTTTACTGATGTCAAGGCTACTGGAATTTGAAACCGATATTTTAATTTTGGGGGGTTCTTTATATGAAGATCGTCGAAGATTTTCAAAGTTAAAAAGAAATGGCTCCAAATTTTTTGATTAAATTTTGTTGTTGAGTAGTACGAAGGACGTTTATGGGAATGATGTGGGTATCACTTTCGTTGATATCCTCAATTTTTCAAAAAATATATAAACTGTTTCAGAACTGAAAAATTTGAAGATAGCGATTTTTGCCTCAGACAAAGTCGGTTGTACAAAATTAGCACTTTAAATAAGGTCATGTACAATATTTTGAAAAAACGAATAGTTTTTGCGTAAATTGCGCTTCAAATTTACAAAAAAAATGTTCTCAAAAACCGCTCCGAATTTTTTCTTTGAATTTTCTTCACTGATGTAATGACGGAAGATAAAAAATGTGGTTTTCCGAGAGTGCTACCTCTGAGAATTACTTGGTTTTTTGAAAATTGCAAAAAAATACTTTTAAAACTACAAAATTGAAGATGGAGATATTTACCTTAGACAAAGTCTGTTGTACAAAATTAGATCTTTAAAATCGGTTATGTAGAATTGTCTGTAAAACGAGTCGTTTTTGCGTAATTATCGTTTAAAATTTACAAGGGAAATATTTCTTAGAAACCTCTCCAATTTTTTTCTTTACATTTTCTCCACATGTGTAATAAAGGACGGTAAATAAATAAATAAACTAGTGGTGCTATAGAATGGCACAGACTTTCTCGCAGTAGTTATGTTTCAAATCTCGTTCGTCGGATATAGGATTTGGAGTAAGCTCTTCACCGCTGCCTTTCTTTATCGCCCAAAAGACTTTTGTTTTTCGCATGTTGACATGATTACCGGCTTCCTATTGATATAGCTGACACAATTACGTTTTGACTAATATATTCAATCCACGTATCATTCCAATGGCTAAGTTTGCTAAATCGTGTAGGGACTGAGCGCTTCACTTCGGAAGACGCCGTGTTCGAATCCCAGACAGGAATTTTAATTTGATGAATGTGTTGTTGCACAAAAAGTTATTGAAAGCATAGAAAATTTATTGAAAATCCTTTGAAGTACTTCTACTCACGAATAGAATCATTGCAGATAAATATAAAAGACTTGTGTGTGTGTGTGTTTCCCAAATTGCATCTTGTAAAAATTTTGTCAACTCTGTTATTCAATTTCTGAAACGTATGTCATATTAAATCAATCGTCTTGTGTGTATCTGAATGAACCGATTAAGTAAAATTTGGAGTATTTCAGCATTAAATTGAAATACAATTTAAACAGAACCCTAAGATCAACTTACATATCCTTAACGGTTCCGAAATTATTATTACTTTCTTGCTTTACAAATAGTTCGTAAGAAGAGAATGTTATGTAACCGTGCGAAGGGCGTTCCAGCGCCCTGCGCTTGTGTGGGGTAATGGTATCAGCGCCAACCTGTTAACTCTGAAGAACTGTGTTCGGGTGTCGGAATGGAAAAATAACTTGGTGGTTGTAAACATTTTTGCTGTTTATGAAGATGTATGTTATTGGGGAGCATTTTAAATAATTCAAAAATATACGTGCTTTGGTAGCACTCTGTGTTGAATTTGACGTTTTGAATATGAATGGGAAAGGAATAATTGTATCTACGGTGGAATTTTTTTTATTCTTTGTCCTGAATTATTTGTTCTTATATTTTACATGGACAATCGGACATTTACATGTTTTTGCCTTTGCCCGATTTCTGTTCGTGCGCGCTTATGTGGCGTAGTGGCATGAATGTTTGCGAGTTAAATCTGTGGATTTGGGATCGCGTCTCGGAGCGGAAAAATATTTGATGGTTTAAGTAGTAGTATAATATTGCGGAGCATTTAGGAAGAATGAGAGAAAGTATGTGCTTTTGAAGCTCCACTAGTTTTAAATTGTACACATGTTTTTAAAGAACTTACGTGTACAAGAATTTTTTTCAAGAGCAGATTTCACTTAACAAAAAACTCCTATCATCAATATTGTAGGTTTGCGGTTTTCGAAAATATAGATATCGCCGAAACTAGGCCCAGCTCCACTTACTTTGCTGTTCTCTGCTACATACGAATAACAAGTTTGGAGCCATTTTCGAGAAAATAATTGTAAAAAAAAAAAAATGCGAAATTGATTTTTGGTAAAAAAAAAGCTGTAAAAACTGTACATGACATATGGGGGAGGAGATTATCTGCGTACATTTTCTTGAGGTCCAGAAAAAAAGCGCGAGATTAGCAACATTATTTGAAAAACTAGACATTTTCGTACCCGAGTTACAGAAAAAAATTCTTGCAATGGTAAACGATCTGCACATGTTATTTTTCTGTATTGCTAACTGTTGTGCAGTACAGATTGTTATCATTAATAGTATATTTTATTATACACTCTTTAGCTAAATTAAAAATAACATATTTCTTTCATTAGTGCAATCAATATTGCACCAAATATCATAGTTTCTTCCTGGTGTATTTTTAATGAAGAATCTGTATAGTTACACCGTGGATGACTCCATGATTAATCTACGGTTACACTCCACACTATTCTTATAATTCACTGAGTGACACATTTTCCCTTCCAACAGGTACTTCTACACTTTCCACTACAATGCTTTCTGACCAGCCCTTGCTCGTGGTCTGCAGTAACTTATGTTTCATCCAACCTCACAGTACCCTCAAAATTGTGACACACTCTCAGAAATTGAGAACACTCTGCCATTACATTTTGTCATTTCGTCTGCATTCTTCTTTTATTTATTTTAGAACATAAATCTCATCTCTTGCTAAAGAGTACAGGGGACTTATTCCTTGAAACATCTCAGCTTGTCACAGGTATACAATGAGCTTATCTCAAGTGGAATACTTCTTTCTGGCAAAGTATATGTAAATATGATGCCATATAGTTTGTTACTTGAGCATGTCGAAATGTTTAATCTGTTTTCAAACATCCTTTTCCTACCAGGACATCACAGATGTGTTGTGTGGTCCTCTTTTCATCACCAAACTTTTATATAGATTACATATTTGTTACAGGATTCCTTTGAGATATTGTGGCAGCAACTGACCTCTGCAGAACCTAGAAACACAAAGAATGATAAAGAACAGGGTAGAAATACAGTTTGTGATCCGATTCGTTCACGATACAAAATGCCTTATTAGCAATAAGCATTCCACATTCATCATTCGAAATCTACACCCTCCATCTGGGAGTTTATTAATAATACTCTGTATTAACCATTGTGTCGCCAAAGACCGGCTGAAGTGAAATCGCAAAAGTTTGAATAAATGACAATTTTCCGCGATCCCAATTCTCTATTTAAAAAATGTGCACCCGCAGCTTTTAGCAGTCTCAGTGGTGCCACTACATCCAATCCCAGAACAGTAGAGCAATGTTCTTGACAAAAGTCGAATGCCAAGCGAAACGCTGGAGCTGCGCGGGAGAGTGCGAAGTTGGTTATAATGTAAAGATGTTTCTCATGCTGACATAGAGCTACTCTGTAAGGTAAGATATGAAAAATATCATTTTGTCTTTGATTTGTGAATTGCCGTTTACTGCGTGGTGTATATTTATGCGACACGAATGAAACAGCCTAACAGGTTTTAACCATTGTGTGATTTGCATTCGCATTGTGAACGATTGTTAATTGCTGAGCAAGCGTATTCTTTTTGTGTACTGACGATAGGAATCGTATAATTATTAATTTCTATGAGTAAATGGAGTCATTATCAAGAGTCAGTAAATTGACAGTTGAACTGCAAGTCTTTAGCATAATTCGCAGATAATGATCAGATACATGGACATTCATATAAGGAATATAGCTTGATGCTTCTCTACTTTGTGCTTGTAATAAAAACCTAATTTCGAGTTCGTCATTCCTATCAGATGAGCACAATTTTTCCATGCCATTTGAATATACTTGTAGGTTACGTTCTACGACAATGGTTTAATTAACGGCTATGCTCTGAATCAAATATCAATTCAGTGATGTGATCTATTTGCATAATGGGTTTTGCGGCGTGATTATGGTTTTTTGTCCTCAATTATCATGATACGTTTCCAGTTTTCGTATGAAGCCTTGTTCAACTAATTCGAAAAGTCGCAAATGGATAACAAAGCATGGACGGAACACTGACATAACTGAAAATGATTGTTTAACTCGATATCAAGCTCCGAATTTCCACTTGAACACTGAGTATCTAGTGTTCTGTAGGTATGTTGAGAAATTTGCTGATATCTCTCACTCTAAATGGGGATAATTTTTTTATCAATATTATGAGGCCATGTTATATTTGGGGTCAAACTAATGTTTGTTTACTTCTTTTAAATATTTGACTTAACACTTTCACACAGTAGATATAAATTTATTAATAATCTGTAGAGACCCTTAGAACAATGAAACATTGTTCCAACAAACATCCTCACTTGCTTCTGCTTCTCCCACAAACTACTTACATCAAATTCAAATGTGTTCATAAACAGTTAAAGTGGTACTTTGTGGAACTTTCTAATCAAAAGTTTCCACTCTCATTAAAGTTTCAGTATACAGAAAAATTTAAATCATAAATTCCAGGAAATTCTGGAATTACATCACTTTTTACATTTCCACTTTGAAATACATATCATGTCTTTGATTAAGGCTGTTACTGTAATAAAAAGTTGAAAAAAATATGACTTTAAAGTGTTCATGGGGAACTTGGGGAATTTTTTTTTAAGTGGCTTCAAAATTTCATTGTCGTCTTACCACAGGGATGGTAGAACTTACACTTTTCTTGTTAACATACACTTGTTTTTCAATTAATTTGTGTGTTAAATTTCTACTCTGTGTGTGTGTGTGTGTGTGTGTGTGTGTAATTATGACAGACTGCATTCATTGTACATGTATGTTTTGATTAAAATATATTTTTAGGAGTAAATTGTTACATCAAATAAGCCTGTATTGATCTTTCAGTAAAAGAAAATGAACCATAAGGCAAATATTTCACGAGAACCCCTCAATGTACTGGGTTGCCAATGGCAAGGTGCAGATGGATCCGCCTTTCCCAAATCAGCATCAGCTTACTTTATGGGAGCGAAGACGGGCCATGATACCAGCGGAGCAAGCTCCTCTGCCCAGGAAGCTATGGATCTGAAATTAGATAACGAACGTAGATTGCATGAATTGAGAGAGCAAGGAAGACAGTGCCTCTTGAATAGGTTTGTAAATGTGTTTGCTCAAAATGTTGGTTTAAAATAAAAATGCATAGATTCCTCTTCTTTCTTCCTATCAGTTGATTTTGCATAGTTCTGTACCTTATTGTTGGTTGGTGTTTTGGTATTTTACATGCAACAGCCTTGTGTGTCTTATCAGTGGAAGGATACATGATTAATGTGTTCTTAATCTTGAGATCTGAATTGATCTGATAGTACTGAATTGCAAGAATGAAATTCTGGTGGACAATAATTATTATTGTGATCGTTTTTCCTGACATAGGCAGTGTGTTCTCTTTGAGTTCTGCGTTTTCTCATATTTAATTCCAATTTATTTTAGAATAACACTAAAGTGTAATTATTTAGTGTATGTATTTACGCTCCTAATATTCCAAAAAGTTGTAGTAAGATGTCCTTAAATGAGATATATTTAAAATTAATACTTAGTTGATTAATAAGGTTCTTATTTCTTTTATATTTAATTTTCAATTTAATTCTCAATTATTTTTTTTCTTTACACAATTTTTCTTTCCTTTCATTTTTAACTAGAAGAAAACATTCTGCTTTTTTCACTTTCATGGGAAACATAATGTAATATCAATAGTAGGAAATTGAAGAGAGATTGGTACGAAGAATTGATAAATTTAACCTATTGGGATTTTTGTTTTAGTAATTTTCCTTCGTGCTGTTTACAATTTTTATTATTTCAAATATGTTATGTCTTATTTTATTTTGTCTTGTTTACATATGAATAGGATTCTTGTGTCAAAATTGGTAATGCTGAATGTACCTTTGTTTTGGACATAAAATAAGAAATAAAATGCATTTTGTGGCTAATGACAAATAGGTCATTCCATCTAAAGACAACCAAAGGGAGTTATATTTGACCAATAAAAATAATGATACTTTCCTCCCGGTTTCTCTCGTACGCCAAGAGTTTGTAGTGTATACAAGGCAATAATTTTTGGTTTTTGGTGCGCACTTATTTTAGCACTTGCAAACGTTGTCAAAAACATGCATATCATAGAACTATTTGCTGCTACTAGCTGTTTAGTTGGCAATCAGCCTTAATATACAAACCTTATATGTTGTATGTTTGGTTTATTTCTTCAATGAGAAATTTTAAGTTAACATAGTTGTAGTATTGTAATATATTTACACATTAAGGTATTGCCCACAGAACAGTTTTTTCCTGTTTCCTTCTTAAAGGATAAAAGAATTGCTAGGTGTAAAAACTTGTGTCCATTGCTCAAGAATTTGAAATACTTTTCACGTAATATGTTTATAAATGTATTGATTTATAAACTAAGGCTGATATGATTTAAATCAAATAACTTTTTAAAAAAATCAATGATTTAAATTAATATTTATTATTTGTATGATTTGAAAATGTATTTGAATTTTAAATATTTGTAAAATACAAAATTACTCAGATAAACGACTTACATAAATTACAAAGTTGATGTAAAGAATATATAATATTTCTTATAAACTTTCTCACATAAGTGAAATTATTTGAGAAAATAAAATACAATATAGTACATGATAAAATGAACAAACTTATGAAACGAAGAACACTAAACAACTTGTAATAGAGTTATGTACTAATAAACGTAGATGGTTGATTCGTTTTTATACTGTATTTAATTGTTTGTAGTTGAAAACTAATTTAGCAGCAATACTCCCCTGACACACACAAAGTAGTTTTGAGAAAAATGTGTTTCAATCTTCAGCAGTGTCCATAATTCAAGATTTGTATTAAAATGTTTGCAAAAGCCACTTAGAGTGCATAGAGTGCATTTTAATGCATCATGCATTTTAGAGATGATTATAATAAAATGGAGTTTTATTAATACTCATTTAAAGAACAAAATTAATACTGTTAAAACTAATGAAAACGATTAATTTTACTAGTATTAATAATATTAACTTTTTTTATGTGTACATTGATAAAATTCAATTTTAGGTGGGCAGCGTACTTCCCATTGGCCGTTAAAGGGTTAATGGGAAAGTGCACAAATAACCACCAACATATCCCATATTTTTTTTATAACAGAAGAGCCATTAAGTTAAAATTAATACCTCAAAACTGTTTATTATTGTTATAAGTTTTTCTATGAATTCAGTCATTTTCAACAATAAGTGCTTTTTGATTAGGGCGCTATTGCACAAAAAAATGGTAAAATTTCTTTGAACGAAGAGTGCCGTCTTTCTAAATCATGCCAACAGATGGTGCCACAAGCTTATTCGGTAACATGGATGCAAGGGAAGTGTTTCAAGAGCACGAAACTATAAGTAAATCAGATTTAAATATTTTGTGTGTTAGGAAAGTATTACACTGGACTACTCGAACATATAGCAACTTTTTTTTTTTAATAAAATTGTAACAATTCAATGAAAAATTTAAAAACTGATGTTTTGATAAACTTTTTTCTGCTTTTAAAATAATTAGGGATGAATTAATCACTAACAATTTTGGTTTAAAGTGAAAATCAAAAAATCTTATTTAAATCAAATTTATTTGATTTAAATAAACAAATCCAATCTTTTTTATTATTTAAAACATTATGACTTTTTTCAGCCTTTATATAAACATTTCTCTTTATCTGCCATGAACTGTGGACATAGCAGCTGGCTGAAGTATTTGATACAGAATGGCTATCATGTTGTGGGCACAAGGAAGTTTTTATATAAATTGCTAGGAACTAACTATGGAGGCCATATCTTAATGGAAAGAAAATGGAATTATTTCATTCAGAACTCCCCGAGAGATAAAAGTATCTTGATTTTACCAGAAAATATTGAATGACGAATTTAATTTAAATTTGTTCAACCTCAAGTTAATACTGCTGTAATGTGCATTGGTTTAATGGGAAATATCTTAATTTGACCGGGCCGTATTGTGATAATTCAAGGTAATGGTTAAAGAGAGTCCTTATGAATGTTGTTTATTTATCCTGTTGATCCCTGTTGATCATTGAATAACTTAGCTCAAGCAATTCTTTATTTCTCTCTGATGAATGCGCTAGCCTGAACAAGGGTTCTTGAATTTTATTGTATTATTACAGAATTTGAAAGTTTGAGGCAGGAAATTGTTTAATATTCTACATCGTAGAGATGAATGTTACTGAATCTCTCCAATATATAGGAAACATATGCCGTCTATTCTATTTCCATTCATGTGTAAGTGGATATCCATTTGTAGTGTTTTTAGTTTTTTCTCTGAAAAATTACAGTGTGAACATGAGAGGTTTCTGCAGTAAGTGATTCAAATTCATTATTTTGCAAATGCTAAAATTCATGTGCACCACAAAACAAAAACAGATACACAACTAAACATTTTTGAATATTTGTTTTGAACCTCTGAATGATGAGGGAAACAATAAGAAAATTAATTTTTAAAAAATGGCCAAGGAATCAAGTTTATTTATTTTGGGTGATAACTTTTTTTGGATTGACATCAATGTACGTTAAATTATACAGGATTTCCTTTGCAGTCTTCATTGACAGGCTAGATGTTTGTGATCAGTGTAATCCCTCCTTTTCTGTGTAGTCCATAGCCAAGCTACGGGACTGAGGAGTCTTCCAGGGTTTAACTGCCATGTTTAACTTAGCTTAAAAATAGCAAGAAGAAGGAGCCTACTTCATGTTTCAGAAATGAACAAAATACAAAAGAGGAAGGAGCTGCAAATGTTGTGGTGCGATTTCACACAATGCCATGGATAAATAACCCTCTGAACCCGCTCTCAGAGATGGCAGCAGGGATTTCTCGGCCAAATAGGAGGTACATATTCTATTGCAGCGAGAAATAGATTCTGTCCAGATGTGATTGGGGGGCAAAAAAACAGATTTTGTTGGGGTTAGATCATATCTTTTGACTTAAATTATATTAACTTAACTTAAATGAAACCAGTTGTTGGAGAAGCCTGAAGTATTGAAGTCTTGTAGTCTTGTATGTAACCTGATGTTCATGTTTCTAGTCTCCTCAGAATCTTCTGCAGTTGAGTGTTGTTGAGCAAAAAGGCATTCAATGACTTTGTGATGGCGTGCCTATAATGACATGCTTTGTCACGATAGCATAAAAATAATCAGTCAAGCATTTCCTTTTTTAATTACAAATATATGTGGGGATATAAAAAATTAAGTGTTTCAATTCAGGGTTTTGATAACTGCGATGTGCATCATTGTTAAAATGTGTTTTTTGTTCTAAAACCACATTGTTAAGGAGGATTTTGGTCACAATGTCATCTATATCAGAAGTGAGCCTGTTAATTGATTTTGAGGACAAAATATTGATAAATAAAAGGGAACATTTTGATCAATTGCTGCATTATTACATTAGTCATATATACAGTACAGTGTTTACAATAACAATGAAATTATTTTAATAACTCAAAAACTTGACTTTCAATCATGGATGGTATATTAATATGCACAGGAAGTCAATTATATTTTATTGGTATTGTGAAAAATTTTATAATTTCCTGTTGACAGGGCTTGGAGTAGATGACTGCTTCAAATTGTTCTGGTGAAAGGCGTTCTCTTTCTTCGTGAAAATTAGGGCAAACATTCACTGTATGAAACACAATTCAACCTCACATAGGTCACAGAGGGCCGTGGATAGTTTATGGAACAGGTGTGAGTGTGTTATATTAGTATGTCCAGAGCAAAGTCTGGTTAGCACTACTTGTTCCTGCCTAGTCCTTTCTTTCCAAATTTTAACTGAATACTGTTTTCAAAAAATATTAACTTAAAAAATCATTATCTTGAAAGTAGTTTGAGCATGCTTCAACAATATTATATCAATATAATAAAATATTTTTCATTGTACATTCCTTTGTTGGAATGACAATTCAATAGATTGTTCCATGGCTCCAAGACAAGTTACCAAATGTTCATGAAATGAAAATGAGTCCTTTCTGTGTGTTAATCGCCGACCACGCCTCCTGGCACGATCCCTGTGGTTTTGGCAACAGCTGTCAGAATGATTGATCACATGATTGAATGCTCTGTAATTTTGTACAAAAGAAAATAGAGATACTTCTTGACAGATGATAATATATGTGGAAATATTTGAAGTTTTACAGCGAGTAGATTTCTCATTTTGTTCACCATCCTTGATAGATCTTTCCTCTTCAGTGCCTGTTTTTTGAATGTTTTTACTATTTATCCCAAAGTTGTGTGTGTTATTACATAGCTTATAATCCTCTATCTGAGTTTTTGTCCTTTATTTTTAGGTACATTTTTACAAATACATGCACCTGTCAGAACCTTTAAATTTGAACCCATGCTCATTCAGTAAAGCTTGAATGAATTCGACCTTCATTCAATACGTGTTAAGACATTGTGAAAATGGATCCTCCTTCAATCCGCGGAGTTCCTCTTGTTCAGAGTTAAAGTTTTATTATAATAAGTTTCTAAATGCAGAGTTCAAGTCTTAGGTTTGAGCATTAATCTCTCTTTGTATATTTCAAAAGTGGTTAATGTTCACACAACCATAACTTGTCATGTATCTACAGCATGCATAAATGTATGTACCTTGAGACTTGCTGCAATTTCTTTTTCTTTTTTTCTGAAAATTGAGGGGTTTACAACCGTAACACAAAGTCTACTTTTCAAGAAAATTGTAATGTGATTGTATGGTGAAGGAAACCATATTCTGTTCCCTGCTGTTGTGAACCAAATTCTTAGTTCTCATGCTGGCACACAGTGTTGGTTTTTATTTTATTACTTCACTAGAACTGATTATCTGTTGAAAACTTTGCCGCTCAATTTTTCGAAGTACTGTGGAATGTATTTGAATTCAAAGTACTGTTGAATGTTTGGTTTGCTTTGGTTGAACCCCTCAATTTAAACTAGTATTTTCATATTCTCTTTTCAGTTTTTACTTTGACCGATATTGTGAAGAAATGAAAGCCTAGGATACTTCCAAAGTTGTTTTTGTTTTATTTTTTTATGCTTTTAAAAGCAGAGGATTACTCCTGCTGTACTTTTTCTGAGTTTTACACGATATCGAAAATAAACCTGATAAAAATTTGAAATAGGGGTGCCAAAATTAAATAAGATCTACCAGCACTTAACACTATCTAATACATCATTTCACAAGACAAAACTAGTGGTGTTAAAGAATAGCACAAACTTTTTTGTAATGGTTAGTTTATTGATCTCTTTAGTCAGTGCTAGCTTTAAAGGTCTGTCCCACTCTATTCCTAGCTGCCTTCTATTGGCACCTGAAACACCTCCAAGGCCTTTACTGCTCCTCTGGGGACATTTCTCAGTGAAGAACACCCTTGCACACTAAACATTGCCGGTACCTTGTCATTACAAATTTGCCCATGGTATCGCTTGGCCCCATCTTGTTGCAGGTATCATTTTTCTGGGTGTAAGGAGCCAGTTTATCAAGTATGTGCAGTGGTGTAGTTTCAGTTGGTGTCTCCTGGGGCAAAACTAATGGTATCACCCCTCCCCTAAATTAAATATTAAAATATCTCTTCAGAACAGTTTATACATTATTTAATAAAAAAAGTAAATTTGCACATGACATTTATTAATAATATATTAAAAAATTATGCAATTCAAAATAATGAAGTATAATTTTAAAATAAATAATCTAAAATGAAGAATAACGAATTAACGAATGCATGTTTTTTATAAACTTTGCCAGATTTAAGGGTGGCAAACTTATGTTCATCAAAATATATGCTATAATCTAAAAAAAATTGAAGCAAAATCTATAAAAGTTTCTAATTGGTGTGTCACCTGTAAAACAATGACATGGAGGGGGGGACTGCAATTTTTGCAAACTTCAGAATTACAGGTTTGAATTTTCCAACTTCGTTTAACAAGATGTCATGTCACAATACAATAGCATCACCGTAATACGCCAATTTAAAATTCTTAAAATTCTTCTCATTGTTGGATGATGTGGATGCAATGATAAGGTTACTCTATTTATTTAACCATATGTTACAATATTCTTCTTTGAATAAAATGGTGTATTCAACAATATTATAGTCAGAAAAAATATGTTTCCATTAGAAGTGTATAGGTAAAAGAATGTGTAGAATAAGATGTGGTTCTTAAGATGGGTATTACTTATTGACACCATAGTTACATATGTAGGTTGAACATATTTCACAAACCGCACACAGTGAGATGCATGTATCATGCTTAAATCTTGAATTTGTGATGATGTATTTGCTTTAAAGAAATTGATGTATTGGATATTTAATTTATGCACTTTTACTGTAAGATGATTCGATCACTGATTATGGGACACTCATTCAAAAATTGCAAGCTTACTTCAGTGTAACCAGTGCAAGTTCATATGAAATTATCATTGCTTGTCTGTATAATACTCTAACATTAGAGAATTATTCATTTTTTTTATAGAAGAAATGACTACTGATTATGGCTATTGAAATAATTGCAAATATGCACTGCAGTTGCTTCGTTTGATTTGGTATGGACTTTTTCACATGATAGCTGAGGTGTTAGTACGGTTGGAATTGCAATATTTTATATAACCATTACCAGTAATGCAAGAAAGAATGTGCTGTTGCAGCACTTCTAATTTCGCATTTTCACAATTTGTTGGTCCACTAATAGTAGAATTGTAATGTGACTTATCGTAGAAGAGAAAAACCTGAAATTTTTTCTGAAAATGCACAATTTTGAACTTATTTTCACAGAAAATGACAGAGTTTGCCTGAGATTCTCTCTCATTCTGTCACAGTCATTCTCTGTGTATGTTTGTCTATTCTCATCGGTATCTGCATCTGCCTGTATGCCTGCCTGCCTCTCTGTCATTCTATGTGACTGTCCCTCTGCTTGTGACTGTTATTCAACATCTATCATGTCAGGTGTGGAGTGTATGCAGCTTTGATAATCATGAGTTATTGGCCGTTACGCTTCAGAATCTTAAGATTTCCTTTGAGAATAGATCTTAAAATAGGTTAGAAATTGAACATTGGGTGCAGTTTCAAGCAGTTTGATAGTGGACAAAAGATTTGTGCTATGTTGTAGCAGTACTGTTCACATTAAATCTGCAATAAAATTAGCATGAAAAATTAAATTTTTACTACCGGAAAGGTTTCGAAATTTGAAAATTTGAATTGTGCACAACAGCCCTGTATTCTATTAGGTTTGCATTTTGTTTTATGGTTTTTTTATCTTCTTATCTTCTGCATTTCATTACAAATTTGCTTATCTTCTTTACTAAGTGAGTTTAATTTATTGCACAGATTAATTTTGTCTTTGTTGTGTTAGAACTGTTGACTTTGGTCAAGTGAATCTGGTTCCTGTGAAGCATGGTGAAGAAGAGTACTTTCCAGGAACCCGTCAGCAAAAGAAATGTCGACGCCCCAAGAATGTGCGCACTAAATGCGAGACTATTAGGTTGGAAGAAGTGCCTCCTGGTCCCAAGGACAAAATTCTTCCAGGTAAGATACTTTTAAAATAACTATTCTTTATTGTTGATATTTGAGTTGGAATTTTTTATGCAGTGTTAAGAAGTGAAATAGGTGATAAAATAGGTGGTGAAAATTGTGAAAGTAATTTATTAAATATTTGTTATATTAGAGGATGCAAATGCACCATTTGGGTTTCATTATTATTTCATAAATAATTTTCTTTGGCTCGTTCAGCTTTTAAAATCAAAGTGACCATATTTTCAATTACAAACATTGATGTCAAGTTGTATGTTTATTTTAAAGTACGTAATATTGAAAATTATATACTATGCTACTGTTATGTCTATTAATAGGGCCCGGATAATTATGTACTAAAATTTAGGAAAATATGTACATATATATGTATTATAATGTATAGAAATATGTGCTAAAAGGTAAGAAATATGTAACATTTTAATTATTATATCAATTCGTTTTAATAAGATACTTTTGCTGAAATATTTATCTGTAGACTTAATATACTCGTAAAGAACAAAATTAAAACATAATACCACTCATAATTCTGTTATTTACAATGATCTCCGTAATGATGAGAAACAAATATTTGTTTCAAATACTTAGAAAGTAGCTGAGTGTGACGTCGCCGACGCTTTAAACCATCTTCGGTTGTTTGACGATTTTTTTCTTTCTTTATCTTCGTTGTCTTCATCGTTTTCATCTTCTCTGTCTTCTTCTTCGTCGTCTCCGTCGTGGTCTCCTTCTTCATCGTCTCCTTCGTCGTCGTCTTCTTCTTCGTCATCGTCTCCTTCTTCTCCTTCTTCGTAGTCGTCGTCTCTCTTTCTGTATTTCTCTTCATCGGTATTGACACTGCGAGTTTAATCAGCGCCATCTACATCTAATTAAGTGGTGCTGATTTGGTTCCCAGCATACTCACCAAGGTCACAGCATCAAAACCCGAAAAAACACGTTTTTGGAAATTTCTTAGAATTTTATGGCCATATCTGGAAACAAATTATCAGTTCCCCATCAGGAGGCCAAGACGCACTTCGTTTGTCTGGATTGGTCTCGGTGTAAGATTCTCTCTTACACCGTGAATTGGTGCACGGGAAGTGGTCTAGCCGTGAGAGACGGAACTGTTCATCCGCAAGCATATACACAAGGAGTTTTCTCAAATACTATACAGGAATGAAATTGTTCCTATTATGTGTTCGAGGGTCGTGTACCGACTAGGTGTTCCACATCGCACGAAGTTACTGGTGTATATTTAAACTTTGTCCCAACATGTCACTCTTCAATACTATTCACAGAGTAGGGACTAAAAACAATGTTAGTTGATATTTAATCAATTGACTCTTAGCACAAATTCCGCTTTCTTTAATATTGTTCTTACCAAGACGCTATTACTAGACTTCTCTGAAACGATACACCAAACTTTGCCTTTGGCAAATTCCCAGTCTGCGTTACCACAAGGTTTAAGCCAATCGCCGTGAATTATTTTCCTTCCATTTCTTATCCAAAAGCTGCAGTGCCACATCATGATTTTACTTTAGATTTTCACCTCAGAGATACTTTACAAACAAGAGTTTAAGCTCCAGTGCAACAAACGGAGAAAGAAAACTGTCAATGGCGCTTTCTGAGCTGCGTTAGTGCGTGTAATGTTTGGCTAAGGGTATTTAAGGTCAAGGGAGACCTCTGGAAAATGTGTTGTGGGCGCGAGTTATCGTCTGCTAGACATCATTTTCATACACCAACTTCCTTTCCGAGCAGTGTTTTTTCTCTGTTATACTCGAGCTGAAATCTATATACTGGAAGTGTTGGAGTGCAACAACGCCTTGCCCTTTTGTAGGATTCTGCGTGCTGCAATATCAACATTTTTACGTGATGCAATAGCGCCAATTTAGAGAGGAGGCTGCAGAAAAATTGTTTGACCATGCTGAATTTTTTGTCTGGGTGATTCCTTATCAAAAATGTGTAGGATAAAGGAAGAATTATATAAAAAGAATGCGGAAAAACGGAAATATTAAGAAATATTCAAAAATATGTGTTTTTGTGTAAAATATGTAAATATATGTACTTTCGGTTAAAATATGTAAATATATGTACTAAAAAGTCATCGGTTTTAGACCCTAATTGACATAAAACGTAAATATATCGTGGTTTTGACTTGATAGAGTTAACCCACGGAAATATGTAATTACATAATTATCAGGGCCCTATTTATTAATAATAAAGTATAATTAATTATTTTAAATGAATGTAGATTTTGGTTTAAAATAACTTCCAAATTGTGGTTACTACTTGGCACAACGTATCCTCAATGTGGAAATGAAGCTTTTTTCATAAGTTCTCAATTTTTAAAAAAATACTTCGAGTTAAATCTGAAAGTTAAAATTTCTACGAACGTTTTGTATGATAGCAGTCTAGCATGAGTGCAAGTTTCAGATTTTTATCTGGTCCCCCAACAGAGATATTACAGTTCAAAATGAAAAAATCCAAAATTCCAATTTTCAAGAGGATGTAATTTTCAAATGGTATGTTATATACCAATGATATTTTACAAAATGTAACTATACTGTTATGTGTAAAAGCACAGAAAAAATTATGGCTATAATTCTATTCGTTCTTTGAGAAATTACTCTCTGAAAATTGAATTTCGTTCATTCTCGTTCCATAGATTTGGTTGCAAATGTTTCCAGGTAAAAAGCCTAGAAGATAGATAAATAATATTTCAATTTGAAGGTCAGAGTATACTGAATCGAATGCTTTTATTCTAGAATGCTAGAACAATCTACTGTGGAGTAATTTAGAAAAGAGTAAATGTGTGCAAAAATGGCGTACAGCGTGAAACAAAAATGGCCACTATTTCTAAACCAGGCACAATAAAAAATGTTGAACATGTTTTTGAACAGCCAAGACATAAGGAAATTTATGTACAAAATATGAATTTTTTTGGAGATGGTCCAGCAACCAGTGCTGGACCACTGAAAATGGATTGACCCCTCTTCATGCTGGATAGAATGTTTTCAGTGTAAAAAGCAAATTAATTGTTGTCTGAAAATACAATAAATATTAAAAAAGAATGTATTTTCATTGTTGTCTGTTTTAAAGATCAATAAGAAATAGTGCATTATTTTTTACCCCTCAGGAGTCCAATGGACTCGCTTTAGGCTTGTTCAGTTGAAAAACGCTTGGGCTTTCTAGGGTTAAAAATCTGCAAAGAAACTTGCAATAATTTGCAAATTTATGTCAAACTAGCATACCCGTGCGAGAACTCTTACATGCTATACCCTACCCTCTTCCTTATTTCTCCGTTTCCATATTAAGCCTGTAATATATATTTTTCTTCAAGGCCCTCTTGGCTACCGACACTTGTTCTGTATGTCATCTTGTAATTGATAACAATATAATACACCTTCGACAATAGAAACTATTCTTATTTAGGAAAGAGGTACACCAGTGTAATTCAATCGCTTAGAATATCAATTAATCTGTAATTTTACATACATTTGTAGATTTTACAGGCTCTGAACAGGTCGGGTAGAATTGTGAAGCATCAAACCAGCAAAAATGTTATAGAATGGTCAAGAAAATCTCATCCTGTTGATTATGGTGTCAGGAACATTTCTTTGGGCCCAAAATTTTAGTTTTTAAGGCCCTAGAATGCTTTGTTTAGGGTTTATTTAACAATGTAGATTCAAAAATGTTGACATTCATTTCAGGTTGCGTTTTAAGTGAATATTTAGATGCGTTTTTTAAACAAATCCTTTATATTTTTAAAGTCAAAGTGCAATTCATCATGTGTCCGTGAAATTCTCTTTCTTTAGAAACCTCGTTTATAAAGATTGGTTGTGTGTGAGAGCCGCAATGGAAAGGTAGACTACTGAAATAATATAGGAGACGATGATTCCAGATGTGTAAAAAATATTAAAGAGTGTAAAAACATGATAAATAAAATAAAATTGAACCTAATATTCTACTTTATTGTATGATTAACGGGTCATTCCGTGTCAGATCAGACAAAATTTCCCGGCAGTCTTTCGATTGGATTGCAACTTTATAAATGGTTTTATAATGATGAAACAACACTGAAAATTATCTTTATGGCATTAAATTTTATTTTTATTCACTTCAGTTTGAAAATTATGAAATTTCATATTTTGCAGGAATTTCAGGGGGTATTATCTAAAAAAAGTACTAAAATGTCTTAAAATTTGATTTTACTTTGCAACTTGCTGTATATTTCGTATGCATAAGTCCCATTGTAAAGGTGTAAAATGATAATCCTAATTATAAGGGCATTAAGAAGGCCATCTTTCAAATCTGTTCAAATCTTAGATTTGCTTCTTTAGATGTAATTGCTATGTAGTATCCATCCATTCCACATGAATTAATTTTAAAATGCAATTCAGGTTGTGATAAATAATGATACTAGATCTCTTAATATCCCTCCTGAAAGAATACTTCTTGCTTTGAGAGCGATCTTAAAACATTTTGAATTTAAAATGAATAACAAAATTTATAGTTAAAAGAATGGTACTCCTATAGGTGGTCCATTAAGTGCACTTTTGCTGAGTTTGTTGTGAGAAAACTTAAACAAGTTTAAAAAAAATAAAATATGAATTATATCTCAGATATGTAGATGATACTTTGATTATACTGAGAATTCTACAGACACTATTACAAAATATGTGTATAAACACATTGACAAAAATTAAAATTATTTTAAGAACTTTTTGAATCCTAACATAAATAATTTAGAACAAAATTTTATTTGTCTGCCTGTTATTCCAAAAATTAATAGGTTCTGAAGTATGAATTAAAATCAAAATTTAATATGACACTATAAAAAATAATAAGTACATTGTGTTAAATTTAAAAGATAAACAAGAAATTTTTTACTTACAAAATGTAATTTATACAATAAAATGCCAACAATATTCCAAAGTGCGCATTGGGCAGATTAAAAGAAAATTAAGAGTATCAGAACATACCAGGAATATAAATGAAATTAAACAAAATTCTATGTCTACACATTGCATAGAAACGGGACAGTATTGATTTTACATAGTCGATGTACTAGTAATAGAACAAAAACATTTTTCTAGGACTATTCTTGAAACGTTATAATTGTTTGAATACACTAGTTGAGTCTAATGTTTTTACAAATTTATATGATTCACTGTAATTTTTATATTGGTTAAATTAGTAAAATTTGTCGCATTCTCATTAAAACAGAACCAGGTAGTTAATGATACCACCCTTCTTTAGCAATACAATTTATTAAATAACAAATTCATTTTAAAGTTTTTTTATAATGAATATATAAGATAAGCTCCATATGATTATATTGAATAATCATTAATTTGATTCTCTATGAAAACATCAAATTTATTAAATTCTTTTTCTTTGAATTATTTTCAACAATTTTTTATTGTAGCCCAAAGATGAGCAAAATAATATCTTCAAAACTATAGCGAAATTAAATGCACAATAAATTGAATTATTTATATATTTCATACATAATGGGCCAAATAGAATATAATTTATGAATCTAAAATAACTAGGGTACCCGTGCGAGAACTCTCGCATATTAAATTGCACCCCCTTCCCTATCTTTCCATTTCCATATTCAGACGGAAAGTTGTTAACAAAACGTGTTATTGTGTTTAAAAAATGTATAATGATAACATTCGATCTATTTACAGAATATGAAATAACTAGTGGTGCTACAGAATGGCACAGACTTTCCCGTATTAGTTTTCTATTTTCCTGGGTCTTCGCTAGCTATTCGGAATTGCCACATACTCTTTCTTGCCAGCTACCATCTATCATCGCCAAAAGTACATTTTTTTGTCATTTTCTTAATTTTTCGGTTTCCTATTGGTAGAACAGAAACATTAATTTTAGAATATTAAAGAACACAAAAACCTAGCCGTAAATGGCAATTTTCTTTTAAAACTTATGTGCCGTTTAAGAGAAAATGGCGTTTTAGCACTACTAAAAATGCGAAATTTGAAGCTCATTTTCACAGAAAATTTTTGAGTTTTCAAAATACTTTATTTGAAGTTATTTGAAGCACTTACACTCACAAATATAATCATCTTTACAAATTGCGGATAATGTGCATATTCAAGATGTGAGAGATCTTTCAAAAAATTTACATTTATATAATTTTTGAAAAAAAACAAAAAAACTCAAAATAAACTTCACGCTATACTAATGAGTGTAATTAGCACTATCCGTTACAAAAGTTTCAAGAAAAAAATTGCAGCCATATACGAGAAAATGACGTTTGAGCATTTCTGAAAATGCCGAAATTTGAGCTACTTTTCACAGAAAACGGTAGTGTTTTCGAGAAACTTTACTTGACATTATTTAAAGCATATATACTCGTAAATATAATAATGTAAAAAATCGCCGATAATGTAAATATTAACGACGTGAGAGACAAGTAAAAAAAATTACATTTTGGTAATTTTTGAAAAAACCAACCGATAGACCAAAATGGCTTTTATGTCATTGATAGAGTACATTTACCACTATCCCTACCAAAAGTTTAAAGAAAAAATTTGGAGCCGTTTTTGAGAAAATGTTGAAAATCCCCGGGGGGCTTCATATAAAGTACCCCCAAATTTTAAAGAATCTTTTTCAAAATCACAAAGCTTCGACTAGAATCAGATCGACTGGGGAATATCAATTTTGAAGAAAATCGACCGAACGGTTTAGGCGCTAGCGTTGACCACAGACGGACAGACGGACGGAATGCCGTCAATCGATTTTTAAGTATAAAGAAGCAACAAATCATGGATTTTGACCACGTGATATCATCTTGGAGCCTTTTAAGTCGCGGCGCCGCTATCATGTCAGTCGGCAGGGTATTGGAGAGCACTGCAGGTCACCGAGGCGTATAGCGTTTTCCATTTGTTGCACTGAAAACCACCCTAGTGCTGGGCACATACGTCATCGCTCCGCAACAGTGCTGCCCCACACGCGTGAAGGGTAGATGTGGGGCAGCCACGAATGAATCGGATTCCGGAACTGAGTCAGTGCGTGTACGCTACGCAATGAGATTATAGACAGCTGTTCTTTGGTCTGCCACACTGACAGAACTCGTAAAATAAGAATTTTGGAATTTTGGTCGTTATAATTTTTATAATGATAATTTTTATTATAACAGATCTTGTACGAAGTATTTTGGTAATTGTTTACTCCTTAATTCATAAAGTATTAACGCGTGTGATTCTTTATTTAAAAACTACCGAAAACTTCAAAAGCTAATCTGTCGAAAGTTCATTTCTCGAGATTTGCCAGTGATTGATTTCGAACATAGTACACTAGATTTCGAAACGAACGGCTTCTGCAGAATTATTTGGTTATTGAAAACTATAAAAATATTAATACGAGCATTTCCGCTTGCGCATGCGAGAAACTTCTGGCACATTGTAACTTTGAATGATTTTGTAAGGGCATAGGTTTGATTACTAAATAGCACTGGATTTGTTAACATGCAGTAATTCACGGTTAAATATTACGAAAACACAACCTGATGTTCCGAACTTTGATAAGGTACAATGTTATTTTAAAGCATTTCTTGTAAAACATGGTATTCTCCGTCATTCGAAGTACTCTGTGTGACAGGAGATCCTCAATTGCCTTTACAATTTCACCATGAATCCAAATCAACATTCATAACTTTGGTACCTAACCTCAAACGGCCCGGTGCAATGGACTGCACCGTCGAGCTCGTCAGTGCAGGTTAGGGCGCCCTGAGTGCACCCTGGTTCAGTGTCATTGTGCGAATGGAACATGCGCTTCCCTGCACTGGTGCGCCCCAGCGGCCGAATGGAACACGAAAGCTGCCCTGAGTGTGCACTGGGTGCGCACCAGTGCGGCGAATGGAAAACGCTAGTAGGCTTCCCCCCCCCCCCATTCTCGGCGAGCGGTGGTCCGGCCGAGGGCAGGGGGGGGGGGAAGGGCACTGCCGCTTCTCGGAAGCGCAGGCGTCCTTGGAAGGGGACCTACGAGCAAGAGGGTCGGCGAACCTAGCTCACCCCTTCTTTGAGGCATTTCCACTGAAAACCGTACGAAACAAAAGTTTCTGTTTCATGTCAAACCATGCATCCAACATAATGAGTTTTGCGAGTAAAAATTTACCACAAGAGTCGGAAAATATTTGTAGAGTAATTAAATTGCATCAAAAGTGTGTGTTCTGAGATAGTATTTGTATTTATGAATCGTTCGTCTCCTGTATTATTTCAGAAGTACACCTTTCCGTTGCGGCTTTCACACGCAACCAATCTCTGTAAATGAGGTCTCTAAAGAAAGAAAATTTCACGGAGATGTGACGAATTGCACTTTGATTTTAAAAATATGAAGGATTTGTTTTTAAAAATGCATCTAAATATTCAAGTCAAATGCAACCCGCAACACTTGCCAAAGTTTTCGTCGAATAACTCCTAAACAAAGCGTTTTAGGCCCTTAAAAACTAAAATTTTGAGGCCAAAGGCCTCGAAGAATCGTTTTTCACACCATAATCTATAAGATGAGACATTTCTTGACATTCAATTAAATTTTCACTTCCGCGCTTCAATACTATCAAGACCACCTCAATATTTCAGCCCTTGATGCTGGTAGCCATTTTTGTGACGACACGCTTAGAAGGCTTAGATTCCTCAATCATATATTTACGCTTTTTGTATACACCGTGGTTTGTGCAGTCTGACGAGGTTTATTTGCGTAATCATTAATTCAAGATTTGCTCTTCAGCAACAACTAGAAGTATTGTTATAATTGCTTGATACCTATGAAGATGTGTCTTATGCATGAAGTAAAACCATTCATTTAATGTTTTGCCGTGGTCTGTAAGTGCTATGTACCTAATTGTGGAGCATTGTGGTTGTACAGTCAAGAGTAAAGACTATGTTTGTGTTTTACTTTTACCGGTATTTTCGTTATCTGCAGTGATTCATTGAAATTTTCAAGTCAGCGGGTTCAGATACGTAGCTTTCTCAAAAGTCAAAAGCTAATATTATTTTGTGACTATCATGAAAATCTAAAAGCTAACTGTCAAAAAATATTGAATAATTACTTCAAATGTTGTCTTTAATGAAGTGTTGTGTATTGTTTGAAGAAAACTCTCCATAATACTGAATAAATATTTACTGAATGTCTTTGACCATCAATTCCATTACTTTTTATTTTTATTGGATATTGTATTAGTACATTCCAAGTTACCTTTATACATTTTTAAACAAATAAACTCGTTTCGTTAACAAATTTCCCTCTTAAAATGGAAATAGAAGGGATGAGTGTGGGGTTTAACATGCGAGAGTTCTCGCACGGGTACGCGGAGGTAGTAGGGGAAAACTTGTGCAGTGGCAGAACACAAAGAACAAACTTTTAAATTAGCTAAAGAAAATTATCTTTATATAAATGAAAAACAAAAATTAAAACGCGCTAGCATACAATGTTGCGTGAATTAATTTAAAGAAGCAACCAAATTTAAAACTATAGAAAGAATAGCGTAAACTTGGGTTTTTATTTCTTGGCTTGTGGGGGCATCTCTTCACGATGGAATATCTCACGGTATTTCGCGTCATTCTCAGTCGTGCCGCTAGGAGTCGTCTCACCGCGACTGTATTCAGCAGTGCTGGCGATCATGGGACATCTAACGGCACGACGGAGAAAGAGTCGAAATGCCGTGTGATATTCCATCGTGAAGACAAGCCCCCACACACCAAGAAATAAAAACCCAGATGTAAGTCACTCGACACTGCCAACGATCGCAGTCCAAACGCACGATTTAAATGTTCGCGGTATCTGCAAGCATGTACATGAACGCCCAGCTGCTAACTCATATTGTAAATAATACACCGTTTGATATGAAACTCAAGGTGTCGGTTTTAAGATATTCAATACGCAAACATCGTTTGAGCAACATTTCCATATACCGAAGTGAATTCTAAACCTACTAAATTGTTTCTAATGGTATTTAGTACTCAATGGTGAAAATATTACTTTGATTATTTTTTGGCTCGGAATTGCTTTTGTTGAGGTACATTAGAACGCGGAAAATACTCCAATACTTTTTGGTATAGAAATAATTTTCCAATTTTCGCACCTGCCTCTCCAAAACCTCCGCTGTTCTACAAAACAAATCAAGAAAAAATAAATAATATTGCAAAGAGTAGGGTTGTACTTGCCCGATGCGGTATTTTCGCACCACTTTTCTTGGCCTTCTCAAGAGTAAAAACGTTTTCTAATATTTTTGTGACAATCATATCAATCTTTTTTTTCTTCGAGAAATTCTCTGGTACATTATTGCACCGCTAGGCGTTTGTACTTCCTTTCCTATAAATAAACTGTCAACCGCAGAATTTGCATGAAGTAGATGGTAATAGAGACGAGGGCGGGAATGGAGGGGGGAAACGGTGATGGGGGTGAGAGCTGCGGCGTGGTGGGGCCGGGGTGGGGGTGGAGGCGAGGGCAGGGCGAAGGCGTGGCAGGTAAGGGTGCGGTGAGAGTGGATCGTTTTCGGCCGAAGGAAATTTCTCGCGCGAACGGCCGACTGCTTCCGCCGACCTGATTGGTCACACTGCGTCCGACTGCAATAGACGTCTATCTGTGCATTGCTGAGTACAAGTGGCATCGTGTGGAAGCGGGAGGATTACAACTGCTTGCTGGGACCTCTGCTCTTTAATTTCTGTGCTTGAAAATCAAAAAGATTACTGGGTGAACCCTATTTTCGCCAATGGCGAAAATGCTGATGAATTTCATACCTTGTATTACCAATTACTGAAACAACCAGTGATTTTTTTTCGAATTCACAAGAATGTCGCCTAATACATTTTTTTACATACTTGGAGGAATTAGATATGACATAGAAAAAGGTCGAATTTGAGAAAACGCATTACTACGGAGGAACGATTGTTCATAATCATAATGTATGTGAGATTATGTCCCATGTTTACAATACGTTCTGTACTAGTTTTGCCCATTTCTTCTGCGATTTCATTCCATAATTTCCTGCTTGTGTTCCTGTTGTGATATCTGGAATCCGATGTCTTCCACAGAGCATCTCGTTCGTGTACAATGAAACCAGCTTTTCAACGACCATCTCCGACAGCTCAAATCGACCGAATAAATCAAATCCATTTAATATTGGTCTGCCCACTTGGAAGTTCGTCCGTGTGATATAGGCTCATAAAGAAGATAAATTTCCAGACCCAACTTTTGATAGCAGCATTCCGTACTTTGCCAGTGCGGCAAAGGTGTGAAGATTTTACGCGCCCCCGCTGGAAGGTTAATTACGATTGGTGAATTACCAAATGCTTTCCTAATCTTCGATATGTTGGTAAACGCGACGAAGCAGTTTCATTTTATCGTAGTACGTTAAGGCGGCTCCAACATTCGGCATTCGCCGAGCAGCGAGCTACTGCTCGCCCGATCCCGACCAGCTGATGTGTTCGTCGAACGTTCGCTCCCCTTGATGCGTCCAAAAGACCGACACGCGGTGGGTAGGGCGAGCGCCGAATGTTCGTCACTCGCCAAATACCAAGCAATTCATCCACACTACTCGGGATTCGGCGAGCGGTTGCTCGCTGTTCGCCGAGCAGCGAATGTGTGGAGCCGCCTTTAGACATCTGGTATCGAGTTACAAGTTCATTTTGTAGAAGTTGTGTTGTTGGAATTGTATCGGGTTATATCGCGAAACACAAGTCTGTGTTAACGCACGGGCCCGAAGGCGTTGGCCGGGGACCCCCGATAGTGCTTAAAAATATTTAATGCTAAATTTTTCAAAAAACAAAATAAAAAAACCGTATAGAAACGCGATTACGCAAAAATTGGCGTAACGGAGTGATGCGTCGCGCATCATATAATGGATAATAATATTTATAATATTGAATGTTGCCGCTTGATGCGAGAATGCCACTCAGAGATAAGTTTAGTTTTTTAACAAAACTTTTCTGTAAATTGAGGAGGGGGGTGAGTGAAAGTTGAGAACAGGGGTCCTCCCAAATTAACTTGGTCTCAAGCGCTCCCACAGCTGTTGAAATTGCACAGGCGCAACTTTGCCAGTGCATTACAAACTTATAACAGCATTATTTGTTCACTTGACTAAGTATTCATTCAATGTAGCAAAATTATTTGTATCTCAAGAGTTGGCATTGGACATTCTTTGTAGCATCTGTTAGTTTTAAATTAGTAAATCGTTTGATGACTTTTTTGCACATGACTTGATCTAATTATTATCGAGGGTAAACATTCTGTTTGGAACATTCGTATAATTGCTGTTTGATTCCGGACTTCAAATGTTGACTGAAATGTTGCATGGAAAAACTCGGGAAGGTACATGTTATAAGAAGTTCCCCAGTGTCTGTCTTCTGCAGATCGATTTTCAAATGAGAATATCAAACATCTATTGCGTTTTAGAAAGCAATCGTTCGTGCCCTGTAGTGTGATTTTTACATCTCGGCCCCTCAAGGCCACGATGGAATACCACACGGCATTTCGCGTCTTTCTTTGTCCTGCCGCTAGATGTCACATGATCGCAAGCACTGCTTGATACGGTTGCGATTAGGTTGGCAAAACAATCCGATTTTTTAAAATAAAAATCAATAAAATAGATTTTTTATTTAAATCAAATTAGTTTTAAATATAATTAGCATATAACAAATATTGCGTCGAACACATATTTTCTACTTTTGGTTTCCTCCAGTCGAAGATCAAAAATAAGTTGGGCACCGAAAAAGCTGCAAAGCTTGTATTTTTACATAAAAGATTGAATTAGAAAGTAGTATTTTAAGTTTGAATGTCTAAGTCACTTGCTCCAAAGCCAAAACAATAAATGTGATACTGATTACATATTAAGAGTTAATGTTACATCGATACAAGTGTTATAGTAAGCGAAAAATGAATGATAAAAGATTATAATTAATGAAATGTAATATTTTCTTTTAATATCAAAAATTTAATCAGTAAAAGTTTTCTGTGATTTAAATCGTGATTTTTTTACTTGATTTAAATCCTGATTTAAATTAATGATTAAAATCAGACGATTTAAATAATTGCAACCCTAGTTGCGATCATGCGATATCGGCACGAGTGAGAAAGACGAAAAAATACGTGACATATTCCATGGCGAAGACTGTCCTTGTGGGGCAAAGTTACAAAAATCGCACTATAAGAATCCAGAGTGTTAAAAGTGGAAGTAAAATACGTGTCTCTATTATTGTTGCATTGAAAGGAGAAAGGAATTGGATGAATGTCTGACGACAATAATACACTGGGACGTCGATTATCGAACGTCAATCATCCGAACTCATATTTTCTCTTGATTTTTTTTTTAATTTGGTACCGTACACTGTACGTATACATTTTTCTTTTGTAATACCGAATATTGAGAAAGATTCCCGGTATGATTGACAGTGATAAAATATTAACGTGATACCGTAAAATAGTCAATCATCTGACTTGAGTGAACTTTGATAAATCCTACAATACATGCTTAAGAACTCGGATTGTTTATTATTAGCAAAAAAAGTCTTTTCACCTTCTGTAAGTTAAAGAGAAATAACGGTACATTGTCAAACATCCGATTGTAAATGCTTAACAGCTGCCACTCACGGAATGTTCTTTATTGGCAGAAAACCCGCTGCCTTTTAGTGCAACGGTAGCCTACATAGACATTATGTTCGGTTATCCGAATTATCGAATATGCGAACTATACTGGTCCGTATTAATTCGGATAATCTACGTACTGTAAATGCTTTCAGATGTAAAGGGGAAAGGCGCATGACAGGAAAGAATGAGTGTTCTTGTTCTTGGATGTTATTGATGTATTGCCCAGGTGAAACTAATTTGCGACCGAGACTGTGGCGAGTTTAACAGTAAAAATTAAAAATTGTTAAATCTGAAGAACCTACTTTTATTTATAAACAATACATTTCAAACATTGATCAGAGAGTACAAGCGTTGTAGAAAGGGTGTATTCGAATGGTGGGGTTCAAATCCTGGCTCTCACAACTACCTTTTCTTTCCGGAATGTCTTGGTAAACAGTGAGAACGATACAGTAATTTCAGTGATTGAGATACATTTTTAATTTAAAAATTTAATTTTGAAGATATTTTTCCCTTTTAGCCCTTCGTTTGTTTAAAATTTGTTCACCAGATAGGTGAGATCTAGGTAGGATACATTGCGCAATAAAAATGTATTAATATTTTATATCCCTTACAAATAAAGAGTGAAAGGAAGTTCTGTTATATTACTAGTAGTTCTGAAATATCTGCCTGGGGAGGCGTGGGAAAAATAATAAAGCCACTTGAAGATGGTCTAGCGGTGAAGGAACAAATGCATTCCTTTAACCCTTTCACTGCTATCGACGCACCGGTGCGTCGCGCTGCTCTATCGGGTTCTCGCGTTCGTTATTCGGTCGCGTTCGAAATTAGGCGATTGCCACGGCATGGATCCTGTTCTGGACACTTGAATTTTATTTTGGTTCCTACTAAATACCGTTTCAATGCTTCTGTCGCGAGATTTTTCTCGTGTTGTGGAAGGCATGGGCTGCTTGCACCGCGGGCCGTCCTTGGGCCCGCCGCGTTTCCGGCCAAGCACGCGCAGGTCAAAAGATTATTGCAGTACCAGAATAGAAAACCCTTTTGTCTATCCAACCTCCGTGTTTACTTCAAAGCATTTCCGGGGACTGCTTCTCACTTGTGATTTTGCTTTCCTGGTGTACGGTACGTGTCTTGATTTTCGATTTATAAATTAGACGTTTGGCATTGTTTTTTGGTACGATTTCTTGGATTCTTTTTACATTTATTAGATATGGCTGTACTGAACGCTCATATCCTAAAACAAACGCAGAATTGGAAAAAAAATGCCCATGGCAAAGTTTCACATACAGTTAATTCGAGAAATTTTCGCAAAGTATGCAACCGAGAAAGGAGGTGGCAGAATTTCCGCGGAAGATGGACCGCTCCGCCTAATAGGTCGTCATTTTCCTGTCGTTCCAGTTACCAGCCAGACGGCAAAACATCCATGGCGACGCTGTATTGTATGCGCGGCCAGGACACAAAGGCATGACAGTCGCATTATGTGCGCAGAAAGAGATGTAGGACTCTGTATAACCCCCTTCTTCAAAATTTATCACTCAGAAAAATTATTCATGGAAGGAAACAATAATTAAACAAAAGAAAAATTACAGGTAACAAAAAATAAATAAACAACAATTAAAAATAAATAAAAACACAAAAACAATACTTTAAACTTCGCCAGTGCGGAGCCATGAACGTATAACGAACGTACATACGAAAACACCCGAGCGATCGGAGAGCTTGAGCTTGCGCCACTGGGGTCGATTTGAGCCTTGTGCTCTCTCGAGACAAGTTATTTACATTAAAATAGCCCGATTAGCAAATAAATTAATGTATCTTACTGACATTTTAATTAACTGTTTATTATACATGTTTAAATAATCATGTTTTATTTTCAAAATATATTTATTAGTATCTGAGAAAAAGATGTTTACTTTTGGTATTGCCTATCACTCCAAAATAAATTAAAAATAACCAAATATTTTTTTAATTCTAAAAGTAATGGCTTTAGACAAAAATGCTACAATAATTATATTAATCTACAGTCTCTTAACAGGTTCCTAAATTATTACTTTAATTGATTGAAAATTAAATGGAGGACATGGGTAATTAAATGGGTAAGATGGAGCTTTTTAAATATGGGAGAATGTAAGGAAAATTAAATACCGGGAAAGTGAAAATGAAAATTTAAGATGTCTGTACTGCGATGTGCAGAGAAGGCTGGCAGTATGAATTTTCTTCTAGGAGGTTTGCAGAGTAGTTCCATGTTTTATACCACTATAATGCAGGACTCCGACAGCGGATGAAATATTAAAGCGAGTAAAATGAATACAGTAATTTTAATTACTCGTAAGTTCACACAGAATAAAAATTACCAATTCCATAGAATTCCGCGATGTTTCTGTCGTTTATTACCTGACCCTATTCTCTTTCGTATCCACTAGTAAAAACGTGCTGAACTTGACCCGTTAGTAACTACAAGGAATTATCTTTCCTCGAGCGCGTGGGACCGCGGAACATGACAAAGAGGCGATCGGTCATGCGAACAAGAACTGGTTCTACGACGCAGTTCCTAGCTTTCCATTTTGATGACACCCCCCCGTGCGCCATGCTTATGTTTATGTTTGCATTGTGAATGACTTTTTGCACTCGCTAGCAACGCACATAATACACCTCCTACAGCTCGTGCGGCATGTCAGAGATGTCATGAGAATAATGGCTACTAGCTCGAATCAGTATGTAATGAGACACGCCCTACAACTCGTAGAGCATGTCTGAGATGCCACCGAAAAGTCCCTAATTAACTCGTTGGGCATGCCACAAAAGCCCAAGTATTTTCGTGGTATGTAAAATAAAGTTTTCATTGTTGAATCGATCCGGGCTACTATTCATTTCCGAAACAATGTTGACGCAATAATGTGAAAACGAGCTGGAAACGGGGAATGCTGAGTATCGGCTTCGAGCTGTGCAGCCTTTTTCCATTGTCATCTTAGGCACGCCTTGCGAGTTGTAGGACCTCGCAGGGCTGAGAAACCTCCGACCGCAGAGAGCACTCATGGGTGGCATGTCACGCATGCCCTACGAGTGCAAAAGGTTAAGCGTGGGACCCTTTACCCTCTTCCCGTATCCCTCCTGCGGCGAAATGAGGAAGCTCTCCCCACGGCAGATCCTCAGGCGCAGTTTGGTTGTTTGTTAACTTTCTATTGTCTGTTAAATCTTGATTATAAACTGATAAACTGAGCCACTGTTGAATTAAATTATCCCCCAAGCGATCATGTTACAGGCTAATAAACCGAAGGTGACCAATTTATTTTGCAATGAAAAGGAGGACGAAAAGATTTATGAAAAGAGTACAACGTGGAAAATAAAAAATTGTATTAATTCAAACAAAAATATACTAATTATGCTTACATCCCTTTTTATTATATGATTAAACAAGTGTTTTTTCATTGAATAAAAGTTCTTTTTTGTCAATATATCATTTTCTAAAAGTATATTAGCAATTTCGGAGCAAGAAATCTCTTTCACTTTGGATTTTACGATACGTGCTGCAGCTACCGTATCATCATTCAATATTGATTTCTAACTTGATTAACTAAATTAACACATAAACACTTCAGTTTTAAAATACCGAAGGCGAGGACTGGAAGGAGAACAGTTTTTGACGAAAGACAGAACCTACGAAAGGAGAACTGTCCTCACTAAAGGAGGACGATAGGTCACTTTATATTAAACCGGATGTTGTGGGTAAGTGTTTTAATTTTGAACATCAATCTTTGCATTTGGCTTCTTTGAGCAACAGTCTTTGCTTTTCTTCCTAGTGCAAATCTCGGCGAGGATAAAATTCTCACTGTTCTTTTCTAATAATGGCAGTGTGTACACGTGCAAGACTGAGGGTGTTTGAAACATATTTTCGAACGTGGGGCTAAGCTGTCCAAGACGATGACACGAATATGCCTGTACCAGCCCCAGTGGCTGTGGGTAAGCGTGCATCCGGCCGATCGTTTCGAAGGGGGTCATCATATATTTTTATTAAATAATAAACATGTTATTATATTGTTTATTATTTTTGTTGTGTATATATTATACTATGCAATATTATTTTTTAAAAAATACATAATTCTAACAAAAATATTTAAAGCAGTTTTGCGAAAACAAACAATAAAAGACGGTAACAAGTGAAAACTAGTTCTTTTCGGGGGGGGCATGGCCGCCCACTAGATCCGCCGCTGGCTGTGGAAATCTTCTAGCACAGGGGTGTTCTGTCCCCCGTCACCTCTGTTTTCAACTAATGTAATTAATAACATTCAATAATAAATGAAATAATTAACAAAATTGAAAACGACGTATATAATTACAGCACAGGTTACTTAAAGCATTATATGAACGAATATTTTCGTGATTATAATAGCGCCCAAATTTGCCCCCCCCCCCCCCATGTAAGATCCGAAATCCCGCCTCTGACTTTGGCACACCTAATTTTAACCCAAAGGGCCTCAGGGCCGGAGAGTGGATTTATTCTTCACATAAATTAATTTAACATTAACAGTTTCTTAACTTTCTTTCACATTGTCAATTCTCCCTCATTTTCAACCTCCCCCCCCAAAAAAACAACTTAAAGTTTAGGGAATCACCGAAAACTTTTAAGCTCTTTTTGTTGAGATGAATATTTATTATTTAATGGAATTTCACTGTTAAGCTTAATCTGCTACTATATGGACTGATTTTATAAGAAATATAGAAAATATATGGACTTTTATTCAGATACGTACCAAAACCCCAAAATATGGAAAATAAAAGTAGCATTTTTCAACTCTGCACATTGTGAAAATTAAAGATAATGCAAATTAGTGTCGTTATTAGCTTATTTAGTAAATATGTATTTACATAGAAATCCGTTCCCTGATAATAATTGTGAAACCTCGGTCTAGTATTTCACTTGGAAAAGCATCTTGAATTGTGCCTGCGAGTCTGATGCAACAGCCTGTCGCTTGTGAAGCAGCGGTGGATGTTGTCCTGTGGGCGTCGGCCGGTCGCCTTGCACCGCCCCGCGCCCCGTCGCGAAGGGTTGGCCCAGCGGCCGCGGGGCAGGCGGTCGGGGATTCCTGGACTGATGTTTCCCTTTCCAGAACCCCCTGAGGAGCCGGGAATTGATTTGCTCTTGCGGCTTCAGCAGCTGAGAGGGAGGGAGTTTCTTAATAATGATCTAAAATTACCTTAATTTTTGCTTAAATCTAATTCACTAGTTATTACGTAGCTCTTTGGCGTACGTAACTCTAACAGAATTATAATTACATTTTTTTAATCCTAAGTAATATTTTGTTTTTGCTCCTTTTGGGTAAAGTTTTCTTATTATTGGTAGGAAATGGTGTGGTATTTACGATGCTTCTATCATCGAAATCAATATTAGATGTTGGCTCTCCATCGTAACTGTTTATTGTGGCATAAAGCTTTTTCGGCCGCATTGCGGCCATCTTCAGTGCTACAAAAATAATAGTAATAATAATAATATATCTAAATTACAAAAAAATTTTTAAAAAAATAAAGAGTTAAAAACTTTTTACAGAATATTGTCAAGAATTGGATTTTAAAGAAAATGTAAAATGTGAATTGGACATATAATTTTTTTAAAAAATGACAAATGAAAATTAAATAAAATAAATGGAATCTATTACAAATAATATTATGAAACAAATTGGAGTGAAAGAAAACTGGAAAAGTATAATATAAAATGTGTAAATGGAAACATAATTTTGAATAACAAATGTACATTTTGAAGAGAGGTGAAAATAGAAAATGAATAAATATGTAACTAAATAAATAAATGAATTAATAAATCTAGGTGAGCAAACTGACATACCTATTAGAGGCGGCTGTGGTCCTCAGTCCAGACAAGACAGCGAAGGGCCGACTCGTGCTATTCAGCACAGTTCAGTGTGGCCGCGCGGTGCAATGCCGCCACACTTCCCTGCTGTGAAGCCATCCCTATCCTTTCGGACATCTATGGCTGATCTGTAACATAAAAATAAAACATGGTCAGGAAAGACAATAGCCGTTCGGCGCGCTTGTGGCGTTGTTTACCGCAATTTTCTTGCCGTATTGGCGTTAAGCCCTATTTGCTGTTTCGGTGAGGCCTACTGCAGCATGTCCCTGGGACGCTTGTACGAAGCCGTGATGTCCGGCACGTACGTATTTAAATTTTTAATAATGTCATTATTCGACGCATTTAGTTTATCAAAGAAATTTTGTGCTAGATTTTTGAAATGAATTTCTAATGTCGGCATCTTTAGCGCCGAGTGAATTTCTGAAATTTTTACGTAACGTGGCGCGCATAAAATGCTACGAAGGCACGCATTTTGGATAGTGCAGCGAAGGGCTTTTTTTTTTTTTTTTTTTTTTTTTTTTTTTTTTTTTCGGCGAAGCCGAAGGTCGGTGTGTGTGTGTGTTGCAGTTCGCACGCATGTTGCGTTTTACTGCTTTGTGTAGGTTGCTGGTGTAGGTTCGCGTCGGACCTTTGTCATTTGCCGTTTAGGCGTTTAAATTCAGTCACATTTGTGACTTGTCATTTTTATGTGTGTGGCGCTATGCCCTCAGTATGTCCGAGGGAAGAGCTTGTCTTCTTCGTCCTATTGTGCGGACATGTCTTGCGAGTGTTTTTAGCGGCGCCGGTGCTTCGCTGGTTTGAAATGCCTGATAAGCTTCGTTAAAAGAAAGCCGTCTCAGGCATTGCGTGAAAGACTCGATATCGAGTTCTTTTCTGAGAGTTTTCAACCGTTTCCGAAACGGAGGGCGCGCTATGAGCCGCAGAACTCTGTTCTGTACTAGCTCAAGTGTTCTCTTGTACTTCTCCGCTGTAGTCCACCACGTCGCCGCGGCGTATGTGGCTACAGGCCGGCAGCACGTTTTATAGAGTGCCAGGCGGAGGTCCAAGGGGAGTGTAGGTTCCCTCAAAAGAGGAGTTAATAGCCGAACTCTGTTTTGGAGTTTCGATCGAATTCGCCTGACATGTAAGTGCCAGCGCATGCTTCTATCGAAAGTGACGCCTAAGTATGTTGCCTTATGCGCCCACTTCAGCTTTTGTGTGCCTAATGTGATTTGTTTTGGTGGTGTAAAGTATTTAGTGTGTTTGTGTTTGCGGCGAGTATAGCAGATTGCCTGTGACTTTTCCGCTGAGAAAGTCAAGTGGTTTTCTTCCGCCCACTTGCGCGTCAGGCTCATCTGTGCTTGTAGTGTTTTGAGTTTGTGGTGTATGCTCGCTCCTCTCGCTAAGACGGCTATGTCATCAGCATAGAGAAAGAGGCGAATTCGCGGTACGAGTGGTATGTCATTGACATATAGCGAGAACAGTAGCGGAGAGAGGACGGAGCCCTGAGGGACCCCGGCCGCAATCCTCCGCTTTGAGGATCTCGCCTTACCCACATTTACCACGAATGTGCGGTTTGTGAGGAAAGACTTAACCATTTCGGTTATGTCTTGCGGGAGGCAGCGCCGCAGTTTTGTTATAAGTGTGTTGTGTGGCACTTTATCGAAGGCTTGTACCATGTCGAGATAAATGACAGGTACATCCTGAGTTAGTATTAGATCAGCGGAAATCTGCTGAGCCATACAAAGTGCTTGTAGTGAAGCGGAGTGGCCCGGTCTGAACGCGAATTGTTCATCTCGTATGAGTTTACGCGAGAGAACAGTTGGCAGCATTCGCGCGAGAAGTAGCCTTTCAAACACTTTTCCCATAATAGGGAGAAGGCTGATTGGTCTGTGGCTCGCTGCGATCGTAAGATCTTTGCCGGGTTTCGGAAGCATAGAAATACTTGCGTATTTCCAATTTTCCGGAAAATACCGCTGTGTGATGCAGCTGTTGTAGATTTGCGTGAGCTCCGTGCTTATAACCGGTAGCGCCTCCTTTAAAATAGGAGGGCCGATCCGGTCAGGGCCCGGCGCCTTGCGACTACGCAAGCTTGTAATTGTAGTCGAAACTTCTTCGACTGTGCAATGTGTGAGTGTGGTGGCGCTGTCGTCCGTCTCCTCCTCACTCTCCGCCTGTGTGTTGTTGTTAACAAATCTCTCTTCAAGCATGTCAGCGAAGAATTCCGCTTTAGCTTGGTCCGAAAAGAGAAAAGTTTGTTTTCCTTCCGCGTCGTCGTGACCGCGAATGGCTGTTGCTGTTTTTGGTACAGACCTTAGCGCTTTTTGGAGTTTGAAAAGGCCGTCGCGGGAGTGATCAGAACCGATAGAGCGAAGGGCGAAGGCATTGTACGCTATTTAAAGGAAACGTTCAATGGAGGGAGGGGAGAACGCAGGGTTTTTTCTAGGAAATGGCCATTGCGGGAAAGGGCCAGGCGGGTGGCGGAAAAGAGGCAGGCAGAGGGGTTAATGTGCTTTGGAAGAGGCCAGTTTCAGAAGAGGGGAGAGAGAAGGAATCTGTTCATTCAAAATAGCGTGTTGGGGATTGTTTAATAAATTATTAATGTGTATTGCTTCTAGTTTAAGTCTATGTGTGTATCTGTTTTCAATTTCTAAAATTTTGACGTCAGTGTCTGCATTGAACGAGTGTCCTTGTTCTAATAGATGGTTGGCAAAGTGTGAATGTGTGGTTTTTTGTGTGAGAGCTTGTCTGTGTTCTTTGATCTTTGTTTAAAGGATCTTCCGGTTTGGCCAATATATTTAGCATTGCAACTACCACAGGAAATGGAGTACACCCCACATGATAGAGGCTTGGGGATCGGATCTTTGTTGTGGGAGAGTGTGGTGTGGAGAAAAGTTAGTGTGCTGAATGTGACGTGTATGTCGAATTGACTGAGCTTTTTGGCAATTTTGAGTGACAATGTTCCAAAGAAGGGGATGGTATATCTGGTGTGCGTGTGTGTTGTGTGCGTGGGAGTCAGTGAAGTTAATGTTTTTGTGTTAAGGGAGATAGTTTTTCTTTTGATAAGATTGTCAATAAGACAGTCGTTGTAGCCATTATTGGTAGCCATTTGTTTAATGATAAGAATTTCTTTCCTGATGTTCTGGGGGGAGAGAGGAATTGAGAACAATCTGTGAACCATACTATGGAATGCTGCGTGTTTGTGAGAGGGTGGATGTTGTGAAGTGTTATGAATTACTGTGTCGGCGTGTGTCGGTTTCCTGTATATGTCAAAGGCGTGTCTGTCATTCACTAAAGTGATGGATAAGTCTAGAAAGTTAAGGGTTCTGTTCTCATTTTCCTTCTCTACTGTAAATTGTATATTAGAATGTATAGAATTAAGGAAGTCAGTGAAGTTTTTTAGTTGTCTGTAAGTGCCGGTCCAAAGTACTACGATGTCATCTACGTATCTATACCAATAGGTTACATTTTTTAACTGAGGGTGTCCAGAATTAAAAATTTGTTTCTCTAGGTTGTCCATAAAAATGTCTGCTAGTAGTGGGGAAAGTGGGGACCCCATAGGTAGGCCAGAAGTTTGAGTGAAAAATATATTGTCAAATTTAAAGTAATTTATGTCTAAACAGAGAGATATGAGGTTGTACAGCTCATTTTTTATAGGAATTGGACTCAAAGAGTTGTCAAGGATGTCCCGTAGAATATGTTTGCATTCCGTGGTCGGGATGCTCGGAAAAAGGTTCGTCACGTCTAAGGAAATCAGTTTGCCATTGGGTGGCACAACTACGTCTTTCATCTTGTCTACTAGATTGATACTGTTGTTGATAGTGTGAGAGGGAGAGAATTTGATTTGTTTGGCAAAATCTTGGTTGAGTTTCTGTGCGAGTCTGTGTGTAATGGAATTGGTGTATGAAACGACAGGTCTTATCGGTGTAGAAGGTTTGTGAATTTTCGGGAGGCCGTACAGTCGAGGTGGAAGTGGATTAGAGGGATGATTCTGTTAGGGGTGGGGAAAAGAGCTTTGGATTCTGCAAGTTCTTTTTTGATGTCGCACAAGTGTTTGTTCGTGGGATCTTTTTTAATAGGTACGATGTTGTTATTGTTTATGAAGTCGAAAATTTTTTGGTGATAATCAGATTTGTCCAGAATGACTACAGAATTTCCTTTGTCGGCTTTAGAGATGAGTAAACTATTGTTATCTATTTTCTGTTTTAAACTGTGTTTAGTGGAAGACTCTGACTGTGTGTTCATGTGTGAGTGATGGGTGTGTTTTAATTCCTGTTTGATGTTGTGTGTTATATTGTGTTTCAATTCATCAGAATTGGGGTGATAGCTAATGATATTGTCTATCTGTACGCATAGAGTTTTAATTTCAGAATGAGTTGGGGGGTGTGGAACAGAATATTTTAGGCCTTTGTTGAGGAGGGAAGCTTCTTCATCGGTTAGTACACAGGAGGAGAGGTTGATGACACGGGGGTGGAATTTTTGATTATGAATATTGTTGGTCGAGTTATGACATGGAGGGTGTGACGAATTGTTGAGAGCGCGAAGGCGTGTCGGTTTGCTCACCTGAATTTGTTTCCGGCGACTGCAGATCTTGAAGACCCTGCTCCTTATTGTGTTCTGCAGCGTGTCCCATTCCACTGGATGTAATGATGATGTAAGCTCTCCTTGGGTCCAGTAAAGATGTTGTGAGAGGCGGTCGCGAGTAGCATACCATCTCTTCTTTTCCGACTGTAACCACGTGGTTCGGCCAGCAGCAAGAGCTTTTTTTCGCCGCATGAGAGTTGGATTTGGTTTTTAGTGAAATAAATTTAGGGGTTAATTTCAAAATTAAACATTGACTTAAAAACCAAATGTGGAGGTTTGCTAAAGAGAATTTTAGAGAATATTTGTAGAAATCAGACACCATATTGGCTAAGCCAGCCGTCATAATAGTAGGAAATGGTGTGGCATTTACGATGCTTACGATGCTATAATAAAGTTTGCTCACCTAGATTTATTAATTCATTTATTTATTTAGTTACATATTTATTCATTTTCTATTTTCACCTCTCTTCAAAATGTACATTTGTTATTCAAAATTATGTTTCCATTTACACATTTTATATTATACTTTTCCAGTTTTCTTTCACTCCAATTTGTTTCATAATATTATTTGTAATAGATTCCATTTATTTCATTTAATTTTCATTTGTCATTTTTTAAAAAAATTATATGTCCAATTCACATTTTACATTTTCTTTAAAATCCAATTCTTGACAATATTCTGTAAACAGTTTTTAATTCTTTAATTTTTTAATTTTTTTTTGTAATTTAGATATATTATTATTATTATTATTATTATTACTATTATTATTTTTGTAGCACTGAAGATGGCCGCAATGCGGCCGAAAAAGCTTTATGTCACAATAAACAGTTACGATGGAGAGCCAACATCTAATATTGATTTCGATTTCTTATTATTTATATTTTTTTCATTCAAGCATCATTCATTCTTGTCCTGCACCTGTGGTTCGCAAATAGTGTAGTGCAGTGGGTGTGAATGAGTGAAATGAATGGTTATGTATTGTAATGTAATGAAACAAGAATGAATGATGCGTGAATGAAATATAAATAAATAAAAACAAAAATTTACCAAGACGAAACAAAAACTGAACATTACTTAGGATTAAGAAAAAATAATAAAAATTTGTTAAAGTTAGGTATGCCAAAGCGCTACGTTAATAACTAATAAATTAAATGTGAACCAAAATGAAGTTAGTTTTAGTTAATTATTAAGAAAATCCCTCCCTTTTCCTTAAACCGCAAGGCAGCAGTTTGTGTGTGTACCAGTTAAGCAAATAAACACCCTCCTCCTCAGGGAAACTCTGGAGGGGATTAGGGGGACACCATGTTCCCAAATAGACAACAACGTTGCGAATGCCCGCATCAAGTTCTCTTATACTGATTTGCTCGCTGCTCTTCTCCGCATTCCACTTCTCGCTGCCCCTTCGCGTTTGGCGCTACTGCCCCTCCATGAGCCAACAGCCCACCCCAGTTGGCGGGAGACGTTTGAAGGAAATGCGGAGCTAATGCTAATCATGCCACTAGAAGTAGCATGATCGCCAACCTGCACAATACAGTCGCGATCGTGCGACATTTGGCGGCACGACTGAGAACGACGCGAAATACCGTGAGATATTCCATCCTGAAGACAAGCCCCCATTCGCCCAGAAATAAAACCCCAAGTATAGTTTGGTGTGTGCTAATATAATAATAATAATAATAATAATAATAATAATCTATATATATACTAATACAAAAGACAGAACAACACTGACAGCGCGATAATCTCTGAATCTACTGAACGAATACCAATGAAACTTTTGTGATAGCTTCCTTTAACAATCTGGAGTACTATAGGCTATGATTTATAACCACAAACCTTGTTATATTTACAAAATAAATACTATTCTCGACATTTTTAGCCTAGCGTTACATTATAGATTCAAGAGTGCATCAATGTCAGTAGTTTTGCTGCGCGTCACCAGAAGACGACGTCTGAGATCTACTACTGATTTCATCAATGTACAGAATTGCGTATTTAGAGGACTGTTTGTTTATTTTTCACAGTCATTTGTGTAACCCGAAATAATTCTGTTTTTTTCGATTTATTTATCAAAGTAACTTGAATATTGATTGTAATTGCGCGTAGGCGTGAGTGCATTAAGTGTACAAGAGATTAAATGTTTGGAAGATATAATTTTCTAATGGATGTGGTTAACATTGCCGTAAAAAGGTTTGAGTGCACACATGTTTAGTTGTAGTAAATAAAGCATAAGTATTACCTATTTTGCAGGTTGGGCGAGCGACAGAGCGATTTACGTGTTATTCTGAAATTTCCGGAGGGATGCATGTTCTAGATAAGTGTTTTAATATAGTAGAGAATGGGATAATAGAGAGTACCTTTGGGTGTTGAAGGAATTATTAAATTGATGATAGTTCGGCAATAATAGAATTTTTAGTAAAACCGCAGTACAATTAAAGTAAAACAGTATTGGTAAATGGGTATTTGGAGGAATTTAATGTGTGACGACGCTGGTTTGGAAGGTTGTTATTTTAAATAATAAAAAAAGTGTTGTCAAGCCAGGAGCCACTGTGATCTCGGTGTTTTGGAGATATTATAATCGCATAAGTGCTCAGTGGCTCCTTTCGGTCAGCCACAACTTATCAAGGATCCTAAAACAGGTACTACTATTCAATTAAAATTACTTTAATTATTTCTGAACGTCAATGATGCTGCAGGATCAATTTCAAACTTTTCTTTATAAATACGCGAGAAGACAAAATATGAAAATGGGTAAGATTTATAATGTGGCAATTGATTGAAAGTATTGGTATAATACATAAAATTCCACAAACAGAATATGCGTAAGTAGATGCATTTGAATTTTTAGTTTAGATTTGTTTATTATTTTCAGTTATAAAGAGAAAGAAGTTTGGCGGTGGGAACTCCAATAGGACTAAAATTTAAATATTTTTTAGTGAGAAGTGTTTTAGTGTTTACGGAAGACCAGGTATTTCCTTATTGGAACAAGGCAGAGAGAGGCGGGATAGGGCGGAGGGAATATACAGTAGAATAGATACAAGTAGGCTCTGCCATAGGGCGGGAATAGATGGAATTCCTCTTTCTGTTTAATACAGAATTATGATAAATACCCCGGCAACGCGGGGTTCTTCAGCTAGTAATAATAATAATAATAATAATAATAATAATAATAATAATAATAATAATAATAATAATATTTGGTTAGTGCCGGTTCGTATAGCCGAGATCGGTGAAGCAGTTGTGCCGTAGCGATCTCGGAGTGAAGAATCGCGGGTTCGAGTCCCGCCTCGGGTATGGGTGTTTGTATGTCTGTTTTGTGTGTGTGTCGTTGTCACCCCTCATTATCATTTTATCTTCCATACCCTTGGGGGAATGGTACGTGGTACGTGGTTCCCAACGATCCCTAGGGATAAAAATCGGGTCCAGCTAAATGATTCCTTGATAAATGATGTGCGCCTGCCATCGAGATGTTTCTGAACCCCACTAAGGGCAGGATGCGTGCACGCGTGGTCCAAAGTCACGTGTTCGCGGGCAAAAAATAAAATTATATTAACAACAACAACAACATTGCGATGCGAAAAATAGCGGAAGCATTATCCGACGAATCCCAGTCAGCCCACTAAAGAAGTATGCACTTTTTTGTTTTGTTTTGTTTTATTATTTTAGGTCATCAGCGACCACTATTTGGTTTAACGTTATGTAATGATATGGTGATGACAGGGGGTAAAAGGACGAACATAAGTACAACCATCCCAGAAGCGCGACTCGAACCCGCGATCGTGGGGTCGGAGATCGCTATGACACTACTGCCTTCATGATCTCGGCCACCGCGGATCGGCAAGTATGCTCTTGTAGCCCCTGGTTGCCTGCCTGCCAGCTTGCCTGCTCTGCTGCCTATCTGTCTGCGTGTCTGCTAGCCTGCATGTTTGCCTATCTGGCTGCTTGCCTGCCTCTGCGCCTGCTGGTCTGTCTGGCTGTCTGGCTGCCTGCCTGCCTGCCTGCCTGCCTGCCTGCTCCCTCCCTCCCTCCCTGCCTGTCTGGCTGCCTCCCTCCCTGCCTGCCTGCCTGTCTGCCTCCCAACCTGCCTGTCTGCGTACCTACCTACCTACCTACCTACCTACCTACCCACCTACCCATCTACCCATCTGTCTGTCTCTTCGCCCGCCCGCCCGCCCACCCACCCGCCCGCTCCGCCCGCCCCGCCCGCTCCGCCCGCATTTCCATTAAGATACACTGAAAATTATATGATTGTATTAAATAATTTAGAGGGTGTGATACAGAATGGAAAGTGAAGAGAGTCATGAGGTATGGGATGGAATATTGAATTTACAGAGTGCGGAAAGTACAGCATTTAGAGGGTGCGGTGACCGGGTGCTTGGAAGTGGGAAAAGTCTGGAGATTGAAGGAGATGTTAACAGCCATTCTGCATGTCATTATACAGCAAAGGGACGGTAGCTTCTAGATAGTCTAGTTGAAACTCGGAACATCTTATTGATTCAGCCACGTAGGTCAATCAATTCTGCCGTGAATTACTTTGTTCAAAAATATATCATGATTTCACTCTCGCTGACTCAGCTGGAATAGTTTGTTTCTTTCCGATCGGACTGTAAAGATGAATTTTTCCTTGCGGATTGCATACGAGAAATTAATACCGTGCTTCCTAATCAAATACCTCCAATCCAATTCGTAAGTATTCCTTTCGATTTTGTAAAGTGAAATTTAACCAGTTTTTTATTGTGCCGGTCGATGGGGTATTTTGGGGCGAAAGGAACGTTTTGGCCGGTGCCGACGTCGAGAGGTTGGGATCGGACGCATTGTGTGTGTGGGAGTGGACATGGAAAGCGAGGCGGCTGTCCTTGGTGAGGGGGTGGTGTGGACGGTCGCCCCTGCGTCGCGCCCAGCCCCCTCTCCCCCTTTGTCCGGGGGTCATAAATCCGTCCGTGCACTTGGGCCATTAAAAAAAAATTCGCCGCCGCAGTCGGCATCGTAAGTGCGCGCAACCCCCGCCCGGCCCCCGCCCGGCCCCCGCCCGGCCCCCGCCCGGCCCCCGCCCGGCCCCCGCCCGGCCCCGCCCGGCCCCGCCCGGCCCCCGCCCGGCCCCCGCCCGGCCCCCGCCCGGCCCCCGCCCGGCCCCCGCCCGGCCCCCGCCCGCCCCCCGCCCGGCCCCCGCCCGGCCCCCGCCCGGCCCCCGCCCGGCCCCCGCCCGGCCCCCGCCCGGCCCCCGCCCGGCCCCCGCCCGGCCCCCGCCCGGCCCCCGCCCGGCCCCCGCCCGGCCCCCGCCCGGCCCCCGCCCGGCCCCCGCCCGGCCCCCGCCCGGCCCCCGCCCGGCCCCCGCCCGGCCCCCGCCCGGCCCCCGCCCGGCCCCCGCCCGGCCCCCCGCCCGGCCCCCGCCCGGCCCCCGCCCGGCCCCCGCCCGGCCCCCGCCCGGCCCCCGCCCGGCCCCCGCCCGGCCCCCGCCCGGCCCCCGCCCGGCCCCCGCCCGGCCCCCGCCCGGCCCCCGCCCGGCCCCCGCCCGGCCCCCCCGCCCGGCCCCCGCCCGGCCCCCGCCCGGCCCCCGCCCGGCCCCCGCCCGGCCCCCGCCCGGCCCCCGCCCGGCCCCCGCCCGGCCCCCGCCCGGCCCATCAAATAAATTGATTTATTTGATGTATTTTATAAACAATTATTATTTTAAGTGGTTCAGCATCCAAAATCAAGATAACAATTCTTCAATTACGGACGTAGATGTCAAACTGTAAGTTTGTGAAAGAGTAAAGTATACGTAATATTGAAAATTATATATTTGGCCACTTTTAGGTACAATAATTATTAAGTATAATTAATTATTTTAAATCAATGTAGATTTTAGTTTAAAATAGCTTCAAAATAATGTGATTACTACTTGGCACAAAGTATCCTCAATGGGAAAATGAAGCCCTTTTTTTCGTAAGTTTGCAATTTTTTAAAAAATACTTAGAGTTAAATCTAAAAGTTGTAATTTTTACTGAACTTTGGTATGATAGCGGTCTAGCATGTGTGCAATTTTCAGATTTTTATCTGGTCCCCCAACAAAGATATAACAGTTCAAATTTGGGAAAAAATCCAAAATTCCAATTTTCAAGAGGATGTAATTTTCAAGGGGTGCGTTTTATACCAATGATATTTTACAAAAAGTAACTATACCGTTGTGTGTAAAAGCATAGAAAAAATTAAGGCTTAGATTCTATTCCTTCTTTGAAAAATTACTCTCTGAAAATCGAATTTTGTTCATTCACGTTCCATAGATTTGGTTGCAAATATTTCCCAAATACAAACATACAAAATAGGTAAATAATATTTCGATTTGCAGGCCAGAGTATGCTGAATCGAATGCTTTTTATTCTAGAATGCTAGAACCACCTAGAGCTGAGTAAATTAGGAAAGAGTAAATGTCTGCGAACGCGAAAAATGGCGCACGGCGCGAAACAAAAATGGCCGCCATTTGTAAACCAGGTACAATAAAAAAAAGTTAAAAATGGTTTTGAACAGCCAAAACATGAGGAAATGTATGTACAAAATATGAATTTTTTCGAAATGGTCGAGCGACCAATTTATTAAATTCTGGACCACTTAAAATGGATTGACCCATGCCTAAAGTACTGTGTCGCTAGATACGAGCCTGGCCTCTCAGTAGTCGCCCTGATGCACTCGCGAATATTGAAATGGAGGCCAATCAGCTGAAATGCAAAAACTCGAAAAAAAAAAAAATCCGAGGTCTTCTAGAGCGGCTCACAAAATTATTGGGACAGCCGAAGTATTAAAGGCAATATGCGCTTTGTTCTTGCAGCATCAGTTGCATCGTATTACCAGGGCACCATTGCGATAATTACTTTTGGACCAAGCAACGATATGTCAAAAATTGGTTTCGGACCGAAACTGTTGGGGGAAATACGTTATTGCATGGAACATCGCAAAATCCGAATACAAAATTATTGGGTATTCAGATATGTCAGTGTAGTATTTATCACACACAGAGTGGTAAATATCAATTCATCTCAAAATGAATAGGATTCCATTCTCTTTACGATTCTTAGCTCGTCCGAAACACTCGCACGAACAACGGGTCACCGAGGAAAAAATATTAGTTTTGATCTTCGTCTGTTGGTGGTTTTCTACAATGCAAAAGGGCAAATCTCCAAACGTATTGCAGAAGTGTTGCAGATGAAATCCACGGTGTGGTATGTGATTAGGCCAGGAGCGTAAGTTTCAAACGAACTGACAGGTCTATGTTCGGGGGCCCCTGAATAGAAATAAAATTTCAGTGTTAAATAAGGAATTCTTGCCTACAAAAAACGCAAATCAACAAATTATATGCTGAGAGTTCCTTTAACAAGTTATTGTATATATACTGCGATTTTTCTAACTGCCTCTTTAAGGGCCGTCCTCACGATGTAATATGTCACAGTGTTTTGCGTCTTTCTCAGTCTTGCCGCTAGATATCGCATGATCGCGACCTTATCGAGCAGTGCTGGCGATCATGCGACTTCTATCGGCACGCCCGAGAAAGACGCGAAATGCCGTGTGTTATTCCATCATGGCCGTAGGGACTTGAGAGGCAAAGTTAGAAAAATCGCACTGTAGTAAACCTAGTTACTATTGCTTAACGCGACCTCTTGTGTCAATCGCTGGCAATCATTTCGGCGAAGGCTGTGCCTTCCATGAGCGTATGTCGAATGTTTAAACGTGAGGGAGAATCAGGGAAAAGTTAATACTGAATTTAAAGGAAGAGTCTCTTCGTTCCGTGATATATAAATTCGTAGTCAAATAAAACTCCAGTAATAACTCTTTTCTATTAAAAATTTACGAAGTAAAATGACAAGACCGTCTGAGAAAGGCTCTAGCCGGATAACGGGGGTGTCCGGCCTTCGTTTGCAATTCGACTCAGATTTTTTCCCACATGTTTGGATATAGAAATATCATTTACAAAATGTGAGGCTAAAGCATTTTTATTTTGAATAAAAAATATTATTCGATGTGTAATAAAGATTTCCAACAATACTAAGACATTTTCTATTTTTTTTATCCATTTTTGAATGACTTACATATTTTATAAACATATTGAAACATATATTTTGTAAGACACGAAAGTCATAAAAAAGCACGGTTACAAAATTGGCTCGCCAGGTCGTAAATCAAATCCTAGACACATGCCGGTTGCAGCACTCAAAGCATATGAAATTGCCTACATTTCATAAGTAGCACTATCTGAAATTCTTTCTGGAAGTATATGAACTAGGTGAATTTTTATAAAAAGAAGAAATGTTTGGTTAACATTTTTGTGGGAAAAATGATTTTATTCAATTGATTACTCTATTTGTGAACTGAAAGGCATCTAAAAGTCAATTTTTAACCAATTATTACGGCAAAGTTCATATCAGAAGCAAAGAAATAAAAAATGCCATAAAATGTTTTTTTCTTAATTTAATCAAGAAAAAACTTTTTTCGCTGTACGTACTTCTTATGTGGATATTTTTGCCTCATATTTGGTAAATATTATTTTCTGCATCCAGACATGTGGGAAAAATCTGAGTCGAATTGCAAACTAAGGCCGGAACCCCCCCCCCCTTAACCGGCTAGAGCCTTTATGAATTTCATCCATTGAGTACAAAAACCGACGTAATTGAAAAAATATTTCTACTGTCAGTGATCAATTTGTAAATGCGAAGAAAATACCAAAATTTAAATTTTAACACATTTTATCATGAAGTTGTAAAAATGATAATTTTCGATAATAGTTTATTGTAATACAAGCTTTCACTCCCAAAATTCCGTTTGTAATTACAAAGTTAAATGAATGGCATGTCTTTCATCGGTCCAAGGGCGTCAGTTGAACTTCCACCGCTGGACTCGACGCTTCCGAGTCGAAGGCAGACTGGAGCATCGCCCACTTTCAGGCCGACCCGGAGCCGAAGCTAGACAGCTTTGGGCTCCTGGCAATGCTGAAACGTAGTCCCCCCCCCCTCCCGAAAAAAAAAAAAAAAAATTAAAATGTGAAAGTTGTATCAAAAAACTATATGAATTATTTTATTTCAACAAATAACAAAAATTACAACGTTTAAGTTAGAAAAAGGTGTTGGAAAAATATTTTAAATAATAATTTAAAGTAAAATGTCATCCATAAATAACGTAACGCTATAGAGGGGTCTGAGGCAGCGTTACATAGAGATAGGCAAGTACGTTACAAGGGGGAGAGATTTGCGTTACGTAATTTATGGACGTCCCCTAATAGTAGTTTATGCAATTAGTTTATAATGTTAAGATTGATTACATGAGTACATGTTTTGAAAATTAGCGACGTTAGGAGGGAGTTTTCAAATTTATACGAAAGCAATGAAGCAACATTATTAACGAGTTGCATACGCTATATTTTTATATGACAGCATTATAAATTCATAAGAGAATCAAACTTCAAACAGCTTTCCTGTGATGTCTCGGGTACTTGACATCCGTGCGCGAAAACGGTGGTCGGCTGTTCCGTTTACCTCTACCTCCCCCCGATTCTCTCGCTGCGATTGGCTGACTGTGTGATGACGCAATTATTCTTGCCATAAAAATCTCATACGTCATCATCAGTGCCGTAAAATGCCCGATTATGAACGATTTCTTGCGACGAAAAAGGTCGTTTATAATGCTGGAATACAAAAAAAAGTATTTAGTGATCAAATAATACCATTTCCACAATGATCTTAAAACGCTAAAAAAATTGTTGGTTTAATGTTTATAAATTCGCCTGTCAAATACATCGAATAACAAATATGAATTTCAGTAGAACCTATTTTAACATTAGCGTCATTTGATTCATTTCGTAGAGTCCCAACCGGGAGAGATGGCTCAGTGCATCAACCTGTCACTGCAGTCCCTCTGACCGGGAGGTCCAAGGTTTGAGTCCCGAAGGCGGCAGGATTTTCGACACTAACTTGTCAGCTAGGTCGATTTCAGTCGCTGTCTGGAGGAGAATTCTAGCGGCCGGCTGCTAGTTTCGGTAGTTTTCCGTGGTTTCTCCGATCAACACCAGGCGAATGCCGGAGCAGTACCCTAACAAACGGGCCACGGACCGCGCGCGATCTTTCCTTCCACGTCCTATCCTCTCCTCTTACACACACACTAACATGCACTACACTACCACACATGCCGAGAGGCCGGTCGGGAGCCTACAGCGTGTCCCGGCTGGGGCGGTGCCCCGCTGGTGGGAGACACCTGGTTGAGGGGGAAGCCCGCTAGTCGACGGGAGGTCGACGCCAGATCTCGCCATCCAGCGGGGATGAACGCCATCCAGCGGGGAATAGATCATCGCCACCTCCCGAGGAAAACACGCATTACACTTACGGGACTAATGACCAAAGTAGTTGACGCGCCCGGAAACACGAATCAATCGTAGTGTCCTACCTGGTACGGAATGACTATAAACACATTTAAGGTAAAAAATTACTTGAAAATTCTATGAAATAACATTGTACCGCAACTTATAAAACTACAATAACAATTTTCTCGATCTAATTTCGTTTTCAATTTTTGAATATTTTTTGCCCATCAGTCCCATCGCTTGCTCCTTGCTTTGCAAGGCCCCGGTCTGCCCGCGCCTAGCGCTGGCAGTGGGCCGACCTCGAACGTTTGCTATCCGGAAGGAAATGAACACTGTGAGGAAAAAATCTGACGTTATCAGCTTCTCAGAGAGCATCGGAAGTAGAAGCGACACCGGGCAAGAGCGTGCGTCTTGAAACGGTGGGAAGAATTCTGCGTAGGGCGAATTTTCACAGACGAACAGCCAGGCCCCAAACCGTTCATCAGCAAGGTGAATCCACGGAAAGGATTAGCTTGCTAAGGACAAGTTTGCTACTTTATTTTAGTTTCCTGGCGTTTGTTGCATTGTGAGCATCGTCCCAATAGTTTTGTTGACAATGTATTGACTTTATTGTTTTTGTGTTTTCGGACCAATATATTCTTTCCGCATAAAATGGTATTTATTTGTCTGTTTCTTTGTTGCATTGTTTCGTTATTCTCGTGTGAATAAATCTAGCTATTTCGTCGTATTAACGTTGTTATTATTGCGCCTAAGGCTGAAAAACTCAACCTCGCGCCAATAATGTTGTGAGCCACTTGCACGATCGGGAAGCGCTCACAACGTTGCCTCCCTTCCGAGCGAGAAAACAAGAGCCCTTTGTGTCAAGTGTACGTGAGAAGGGACGGAACCTCATGTCTCACACCCAAGAAGTGTTCGATTTGGCACCAAAAGCAGAGATAAAAGGCTTCAACACGGTAGAGAGGGTTTGGGAACGGTCGTCAAGGCCGGTCTTGTCCTCGCCCAGGCCGAGGCGGCGGCGGAGGCGGAGGCGGTGGCGGTGGCGGTGGCGGTGGCGGTGGCGGAGGCGGTGGCGGTGGCGGAGGCGGTCTTGAAGAGGGGGGGAAGTTGAGCCTGTAAGAGTCCCCCCTCCTCACCCCCCCCTCCCTTTCGCACTTGCGCAGCCCGGAATATTTGGAGTTGTGGAGCTTACGCGTTCTTCTTGCCTGTGCAGCTGGCTTCGTTCCTCCGAACGCGTGGACTGTTCGCAAGGGCAGCGAATTGTTCGAGAGCCGGAAGCTTAGCTTGACGTTGTACGGCCCCAACGACGACGAAGAAGTTTTGTATCAAAGGGCCCTTCAGGAGAGTTTGGTGACTTTGTATGCAGAGCAAGATCGCATTGTCAACATGTTCAGGTATGTATTTATTTCAGGAATCCAGTGGTCCTCTTTAGGAAAGCAAAAGGGAATGATGGTCATATTGTTGTTTTGAGTGTTTTGGAATCCAATGAGGACGTTTTTGAATAGTGTCCAAAAATTATTTCCTCTGCCCTTGTGTAAACAAACTTTTGGGGAGTAAATGATGTGAAATTCTTTGCATTGAGCCACTGGAGACTGGTACATACGGAGGAAGCAGGTAGCAAAATGTAAAAGCAGTGCTGTCCCACTTTATAAAAGGTAGAGGTGTCAAGCACAAAGGAGTTTCTTACTTTGTAAAGGCAGAACTTGAGTTGAGCGCTTGTCACTGTGTCTCTGGGATTTGTCAAGAACTTCCAGTGCACATGAGTTAATTATGATAAATCTTGAGTACCTAAACGTGCAACAATTTTTCTTCAAATTCTTCATTTCAGGAAGTGGGCTTTTCAATAGATGATAAAAAGGTTGGGCAGACCAATGTCTTTTGAATAAGCTATATTAATGTTATTTTCTGCTTATAGTCACTGTAGACAGTAGTTGCCCATCATCACTTTAAAGTGTGTTTTGTTCCAGATTTAAATTTTAAAGAATAGAGAAGTCTGTTGTAATTTGGGTTCACTTAGTTTTTCTTGTAGTTAAGGCGTTTTCTTGGCAATTAATTTTGTTTGCTAAAATGTTTCCGCCACATGTTTCCTCACATATTATTTCAGAATGAAAGATGTGTAACTGTGTGATTCACTATTCTCTCATAATTTCATGTTACAGCCCATACCATGGAGATAACTCAGGACAGACGAGTGCTGGATTTGAGCAGCCAAAGGAGGAGGCAGAGGCTTGTGCTGAAGTCCCTGACGCAGGTGGAGCGGGTGATGGCACTTGGGTGAAGACTGAACCATTGAGTGAAAGGTAAGCCATGAGAGTGCAACCGTGCTTGCAGGAAAATTTCAATTTCAATCAATAATCTGAAAAGCAAACATTTGGTAAATATGTGAGGGATAAGTTCAAAATGAGAGACAAATGAGCTGGTGAAAGTACGCAGTCCATTCAAAAAGGTGTGGGATTAATTTTTTTTACGAAAAGAAAAATGTTTTGCATTAATTTTGCGCATAATCCCGTTCGTGTTGTTTACACGTTTTGCTGTGCACTTACAGCTGCTGGACTGACCTGGAGAATTCCTCTTCTGGGATGGCTCTCAGAATCTTGGTTATGTTTGTAATCACCTTAACATTTTCAAAACATTCTCCGTTCATTGTGATTTTCAATTTGGGAAATATTAAAAGGTCTACTGAAGCTAGATCTGGCGGCGAAATCTGGTGGGTGGCGAATCATAGTGACTGACTTTTGGGCCAAATTGTGTGGCGAGTATCAAGGAACGGGCTGGCACATTGTCATGCAAAAGAAACCAGTCACAACCAGGCACAGTTGATAAAAGTGAACATTCAATTAACTCAAAATAATCCAATTTGTGGTTTTGTTTTTAAACCATCTTTTTTCACACTTGGAGTAAAATTAGTTTCTGAAACTTATGCATCCAAGTGTAGGACATACAAGATATCTGAAGGAGAACCAATTCTTTTCAGGATAAGTACAGGAAGATTGATACAGTGTCAGAGAGACAAGACTTAGGCAAAGGAAGGTGCTTAGATGCAGGGAATAGTGTCTATGGCAGGAACTGCTACCCAGGAAATTATGGGAATAGAATTTTAATTACGCTTACAGTGGGAATCGTGATCATCTTGTTTATTTCTCCCTAAACTTGTTATTGATCTTTGGAATTGAAGGTGGAGAGTAATATCTTGTTCTCTTTTACAGAGAGAAAAGTAGTAATTGGACTAAATGTAGCTACAATAGAACACAAAGTGATAAGAACAACATGGAAAATGATTTCAAGAAAAGGTTGGTAATTTCAAATACTAATTTGTTTTCTTTTCTAACGTTTTGAGACGTTTTGCGACAGTTACTTCTAATACATTCCTGCACATTTAATTGGTAATTGAAAGTAAATAGAACTTGCGAATGTTTCTTAAGTTAGTTATTTGTGCCATTACTTTTACCTTCTCCATGTTACCCATACATTTTTGAAAGTTAGAAATTTCTATAAGAGAAAGTGCTTTCAAAGACAGAAACTTGTGTCTTATTTATTTACATACACTTGGAGTACAAAGTTTTGGGACATTAAAATTGCCTATGGTAATAAATTATAAAATTTTGATTGCATATTCATTGTGCAGTATATTATTTATTGATTTCTAGGCCTCTTTAGAATGAAGTACAGTTACCTTTTTCAGCTAACTAGGTAGTTGAAACTAACTAGCTGTTTGGTAAAGTTGTATAATTTGGTTGTTTATTTCTGTTACTGAAGTCTCTCAATGTGACAGTAATGGATTCTAGAAGAAAATTGTTCTTTCATTAGTTTAAATGTACAAAATAAGTAGCAAGTTTGACAAACAGGATGGCCCTTAGTGTAGCAATTCTACTACTTGTCCTGGGGTTCAGGGCCCATACCACCATACCAGTGGAATTGCTTGTGCACAAAGCTGGTTTGGGATAGGTTTTCCAAATTCTGACATTTTGTGACTCGATTTCACCATTGCTCCACATCATTTATAATTTCAGCAACACCCACCCATCAATTCATGTCATTCGTTCCAGGTAGGTCAAAAGTTATTGACGTAGGAAACTATTCAGTCGTTCAGGTGATGTGAATGTGATGATTGCTGTTTATCCCCAGAAAAAGACTAATATTAAATTTGGCAAATATTTTCAGTGTAAAAGAAGAAAAGCTAGAAAGTCTTGGATTTAATAAATCCAGAGCAGGTCGATCTGCTCAGAAAGAAACTTCACGAAAAAGGTGTGTATTTGGAGGACCTTTTCTATATATGTCTGTCTGCCTCTCTCCCTTCTCTCCCTTCTCTCCTCGCTCTTTCCGCTCTCTCCCCTCTCTCTCCTCTCTCTTTCCTCTTTCTTTCCTTTCTCCCCTCCTCTCCTCTCTCTCTCCTCCCTTTCTCTCCTCTCTCTCTTTCTCTCCTCTCTTTCTCTCCTCTCTCTTTCCTCTTTCTTTCCTTTCTCCCCTCCTCTCCTCTCTCTCTCCTCCCTTTCTCTCTCTTTCTCTCCTCTCTCTTTTCTCTCTTTCCTCTCTCTTTTCTCTCTTTCTCTCCTCTCTCTCTCTCCTCTGTCTTACTCTCTCAGGGAAATTTGTTTCAAGAAATTAGTAGCCACCCTGTTCAAGCAAAACAAATGGCAAATAAAAATATAATATAAACTACTGGTGCTACAGAATGGCACAGATTTTCCTGTATTAGTATTCTATTTCCTTTGGTCTCGGCTAGCTATTCAGACTTGCTATATACACCTGCCAGCTGCCATCTATCATGGTCCAAAGTACGTTTTTTGACATTTTTTAATTTTTCGGTTTCCTAATACTAGAACAGAAATATTATTGTAAGAGTATTAAAGAACAGTAAAACCTCGTCATAACTATTTTCTTTGAAACATTTGGAGCCGTTTTTAAGAAAATGGTGTTTAAGTGCTACTATAAATTCAAAATTGAAAGTTCAACAGAAAGTTTGTCACAGAAAGTTTGTCACAGAAAGTTTTTGAGTTTTCAAAAACTTCATTGGAAGTCATGTATGTATATGGAAAAGTAAAAAGCTAAATATGTTTTTCAAAGTTGTACCTTTAATTAATGTCATTACAATTTTTCAGAAATGTAAATAGTTTTCTCAAAAGATGTGTGAATTTTAAAAAACATATTTTCTCAAAAATGGCTCCAATTTTTTTCTTAAACATAGTATATAAAAATGACCCAGGTCCCATTTTTGTTAAACTCTGTATTTTTGAAAATTACAAACAGTTAAAAAAAATTTCGGGATTTTCCTACAACTACAGTATTGAAGATAGATTTTCTCTCTCTTTCTCTCTTTCTCTCTCTCTCTCTCTCTCTCTCTCTTTTGTGTGTGTGTTTGTGTTTGCCCATGAGGCCTGTGGGTGAGTGGCCAACTAAATCCAAGAACCTGAGTTGGAATCCCAGTGTGGAAAAAGATGAGTGCTGGTTGGAAACATGTCTGCAAATTCAAGAAATATTATAATACAGTGGAACTTGCTCAATGCAGAATGTGCATAACACAGAAATCTATCTAAAGTGAACATAAACCACAGTCCTGCCAGAAGTAAAGTCTGCAGTATGTGGAATTGCATAATGCGGAATCTTGTCGCAGAAAAAATATTAAAATTCCACATTGCGCAAGTTTTACTGTGTTACATAGCCCTTGCAAATAATGCAAGAAAGTATGTGCTGTTGTGTTGCACTACAAATTTGTTATTATTACTATTATTATTATTGTTATTTCAAAAAATATTTATAAAATAATGTTTTTGCTTTCCCCCTCCTCCCTAGGGAAAATAAAAGAAACAGTGAACGATATGGAAAGCAGCAGCTTCAGGAATCATGTGTCTCTTCAGGCAAGTTGTTTATTTATTTATTTATTATAAGGCAGCAGCTAAGCTGATATGCGTATATCTACAATTACACAGCACTTCACATCATATATCATAATACATAGTTTATTAGTTTATAAGGTCACTTAGTGGGTATCAGGACACTTCAATTTCTTGGTTGGCTTGATCCAGTTTCCTCTTGAATGCCATTATATTTCTCACGGACACATGACTTTGTGGTAAGGCGTTCCAGGCATTTACAATTCTATTGGCAATAAATTGTGCACGAAGGTTTGTCCGCACTCTCTCTTTCTGCAATCTGCTTCGATGTCTTCAAAGTCTATCATCTGGCCGTCTAATGAAAATTTCCTCAAATTCTTGAACGTCATACTCTCCATTAAGAATCTTGTAGGTCTCAGTGAGATCACTTCTTTCTCTTCTGCACACCAGTGTCATGAGTCCAAATTTTTGACATCTGAAATGTGTTTTAAATCTGTTTGTTTAAAACGTGCAGTAACAAAAGTAAGTGTAATTGCAGGCACACACTATGTTGTCGGTGCCGGGAGAAAAAAAGTATGTCCACAAATCAGGTTTTCTGGGTCTATCTTGACCCAGGGAACAATGTATCAAAAGTAGGCGAGGGGGTTTTCCGACGTTGGACTTTGAAAATTTTCGGTCTTGAGCGCGGCCACTGCCGGTCTTAAAATTCGGCGCACGACTCATAAATGTTTGACTGAAAGTACTACACTAAATTTTGGAATTTGATGTTGTTCTATATGTTGTATCGAACTTCTTTTATGTGTGAGAGACATGTGATCATGATTTTTGATGAAAAATAATTCTCATATTTGGAGGGTTAAGAAAAAAGTTTAAAAATGGGGGAAATGCAACAATAATTGTAACAGTTACGTTGCATTGTAACAGTTTATTAATATATTGAATTTTGGATTAACAAGTAATTGTGTGAAACAAAAATTGTCGTATTTGTTTTGTTTTTTGTTCATCGTAAAAGACAAGAATTGAAGTGTGATAAAAGGAATGTGAAAAATGTTTTGCTTTTTTTCATTTCTTAATATTCCTTAACATGCTAAATTCCATACTTTCACATTGAATTTCAAATCATTAATTATTTTTTCAATTAATTATTTCCATGATACATAGTATGCTGTCACTCTTAGAAAAATTGTGTTATAAGTAAATGTACTCAGAGGTTTCCCGTTAGTTTGTAGTATGAGTTGGGAGGTGAAATGTGGTTCATGGTGCAAAAATTAATAATTCTTTGTTATGGAAGAAATTTGTTTGCCATCACCTGAAAAATTAATTAGACAAAGAAATGCATTTGAAAGAATTGTTGTGTCCTGAGCACGTGATCTTCGCCAGTAAGGTTACAAGTTTACGTGGTTCAGCTGTGGAGTACCATTGCATGGGTTACTTTTGATACCACCTGTGATTTGTCTGTGAAGGCTCTTGGTTTTGAAATAAAAGTGTGGGAATCATCTGCAGTGAACATAATGTTACCACTTCCGTAAGTAGGCCATCATAAGTAAACAGATTGCATGTGCATGACACAACAGCTCTTTTTCAATTTGAACTAGTAAGGCTTGCTTGAGTCTTCAACAGTAGTATTCACACACGTAAGCATAACGTTGCACAAAGATTTCCTGGAGTTTGTTTACATCAGGATTTTTCTGAGAACTAATGGATAATTAGCAAAAATACAGTATTTTGATTCTGTGAATAAATGTTAGAATAATTTAATATCCTTTTTCCTGGTACTTAAGTTTGCTGTGTTCCTTTGTGCCTTGTAGATTGTAGAAAGTAAGAATTCTGTTCGTTTCAGGTGGGGATCCCACTCGTCGGTTTTCTACCAGTGATCGTCATATCAAATTCGCTGATCCCCTTGTACAACCACCAAAAAGTGAAAGGTATGGAGGTTCAAATAACATTTTACAAACATGACTGATCTTTCTTTACAAATTGTGTGGAAGCAAATTATTATTATTATTATTATTATTATTATTATTATTATTATTATTGATTACAAAAGAACAAGTGTGTTCTAAGACAATTTTATTGAGCCATTATGTAAAAAGGAATTACATGAACGGTGTATACCATGTGCATAAATAGTGTTTTAAAATTTTATTTGCTGGCACGTATACCACTACCCTACACTAGCACCATATGGGTTGAACAGAGCCACAAAATGAATCGAACCGAGCCATAAATGGTAAATGCATGATAGGAAAACAATTGATATGATGGTACATATGTTTTACAAATTCAAAGAAAGATGTGAAAAATTGTTAAAAAGCTAAAAATTTGAAAATTACATACTGACACTTCCAGTTTATTTATCGTAATTATCAATTTGTGATGCGAATGGTTTTCAATAAAGTTTGTAGAATTCTCAATTATTTCCTGCGACAACAGAGAACTGTGACAAAGAATACTCCCCGACTAGAACTCAAACCAGCGAAGCTTCTCTCAGATGAGCTGAGTCTGTGCTCGCTACTTAGCGACTGCGACCATCTTGGCAGTGCGTGGCATTTACTCTTATATAATAGTAATAAGTGTTTGGTGGTTTCATTTCTAGCATTAGGAAGGCAAAAAAATCGAGAGAATGTGAAAAAATTGTCCTTTGGGTGCCCAAAGATGATCATTCATAACTGAACTCACTAGTTTAGACTATAAAGATCAGAAAACTAAGTTCTGCGAGAAAGTCTGTGCCATTCTATAGCTCTACTAGTTTATTTATTTGCCATCCCTTATTACACATACGGCGATAATTTAAAGAAAAAAATTGGAGTGGTTTTTGAGAAAATTTTTTTTCGCAAATTTCAACTGCAAATTATGCAAAAACTATTTGTTTATTTAGAAAATTGTACATGACATTTTTTAACTGTACATGACATTCATATTGTACAACAGACTTTGTTGGAAGCAAAAATCTCTATCTACAATTTTGTAGTTTTAAAAATATGTTTTTGAAATTTTCCAAAAACCAAGCATCGCGGGAAATAGGATTAGCGCCATATTTTTACCGCCCCTTACATAAGTGAAGAATATTTAAAGAAAAAATTTGGAGCAGTTTTTGAGAAACAAAATTTTGGTGAATTTCAAATGCAATTTATGCAAAAACTACTTGTTCCTTCAAAAAGGTGTCTATGGCTTTATTTAAAGTGTTAATTTTGTACTACCGTCTTTGAGGGAAAAATCTCCATCTTCAATTTTGCTGTTTTAAAATTGTTTTTTGCTATTTTCGAGAAATATTGGAAATCAATGCTATTCGATATCTTTGCGCTATTCAACAACAAAATTTAATCAAAACATTTGAAGCCATATTTTTGAATGTCCAACGGCTTCACATAAATTATCCCCCAAAGTTAAAATATTGGTTTCAAATTCCAGGAGCATCGACATCAGCCAAATCGATTGGGGAATATCAATTTTGAACAAAATTGGCTGAACGGTTTAGGCACTAGCAATGGCCACAGATGGACATTTTGCTGTCAATCAATTTTTCAGTATCAAGATGCATCATGGATTTTGGATACACTATGAGAGTTGTTGGGGGGGGCACAATACTGTGTCAGGTGAATTATGTTATTTTAATACTTAAGATGTGAAAATAAATCCCTGAAATCTAACTGGATAACATTTGAATATTCTGTTGATTACATTATCAAATATTAATTCTGCCTGTTCCTTCATTGTGAAAATCTACCAAATTTCCAATGAAACCTTTAAAATCACGGTGTCCACTTTTTGGAAAACATGGAAAATTGGAAATATCAGGAAATTTTAAGAAGAATCTTTAATGGGAATTTTTTTAGATGATTATATAACTAGATATTATTCCGTTAAAAAATAGTCCGGCAAAAAAAGTGACACAATTTTTATTTGTTGAGCTTAAAAAAGAAAGTTTTATCGTGGTGAAATCAGAGAGCAGACAAGAGTTCTTTTAATGTAAAAAAAAAACAAACAAAAAAAGTGTGTAATAATTCACAAATCTTATGAGTGAATAATAATCCTCCCCATACACACACTTACACTAACTGCACTACACCACGACACATGATGGAAGAAGGGTCAGTAGATTAGAGCTTGTCCCTGCTGGGACGGTACCTCGCTGGTTGCAGATACCTGGTTGGGGAAAATCCCGCTAACCAATGATAGGTCAGCACCAGATCTTGCCTTCCAGCGGGGGAAGATCACTGCCACATCCCATGCAAAAAACAAAAAGCAGTCCGCTTACGGGACTAATAACCCTAGTAGTTGATGTGCCCGGAATCACTAACAGTCAATGGGCCAATGTGGTTGTGTGAAGGTCTTGGGCGGACGAGTTGGATGGGAGCGATGAGGACCCCTGGGTGGAGGAGGAGCAGCGAGCTGACTGGCCTCCGGAGGCTGCTGCTTGCTTCTCGGCGCAAAGCCAGCCTCCTGACACTGGAGGGGAGAAGCCGTTCTTTCCTAAGGAACGTGACCATTCTGATCAAGGAAGGAAGGTCACCCCAGGCAAAACAGGAACGGAAGTGACAATGAAGTCTCCTGACTTAAAAAAAGCTGGCTTTGAAGGTAAGTAGAAGGAAGACAAAAGCATATATTGAGAGATCAGTTTAAAATTATAATAAAACTTAACTTGTGGTGTGTGTGTGTGGTGTGTGTTTTTTTTTTGTGTGTGTGTGTGTGTGTGTGTGAAGTAATAATTATGATTTTTTAAATCCTAATATGTAAACAAGTTATAATAATTATTCATTATGTCTAGATACAATACTTGGAATCCCATTAAAGCTTTATTTCTATTATATTGAAGATAATATTGGATAGAAATTTTCCTTGAGGCATTATTTTGAAAGGATAGTTAATGTTTTTTGTACCCCTTTTTGTATATTGATTGTGTTGATTATGTGAGTTCAATGATGAACTAGCTGGGGACTTGGAGATCCATGAATCCTATGTCCCTTCTGTTGATTTTGGCAGTTCTGCTTGCTCTTTCCCATCATCTGCTTTGCTTGCATGCCAATGCCCTCTGCACCGGTGGATCCTCTCACCTCTTTCCCAGTCCCACCCCACCCCACCCCACCCCACCCCACTCTACTCCACTCCACCCCACTCTACCCCTTGACCCCACCCCTCTCCTTGCCTGCCCATCCTGCCTCACCTGCTCTACCCTAGATCGCCTGGCCTCGCTTGCTAGGTGTGTACAATTATAGGTAGTTTCCAAATCTATTGTGACTTGAAAGACTTTTGAGGTCAGTTAGTTATAAATAAATATTCACAAGAAATGTAAAATTGAATTTATGAAAATATTGAAAGAAACAAAGGTTAGCTATGTGTTTTATTAAATGCTGGTGTATCTCTCAAGTAATATGTAGGTTATATGATCAACAGAAACACTGAAAAAAATATGTATAATTAATATATATTGTATATAGCTGAATTTGTGAAGTATAAAGTTAAAATATTCAATACTTTGACAACTACAAGAAGTAAATTTTGAACCATGAATTGGCTGCTTTGAGTGAAACACTATTTCATGAAATGTGTTTTTATGACTGATTACTGATAAGATGCAACAATAGATGATTCAGTCTGTTAGCCAATACTTTCAACTGCAAATATATTAAATAACTCAAATTGGATCTTATGAAATGCACTGCAACTCACTAAATATTTTATAAATTATTAAATTGGGAACTTTTTGAAATTAAAAATTGTTCATTTAAAAAGTGAACATAAATAGTGTTAATTTTGATCCATAATCATGAAACAATAAATAAAAACTATTCTTGATAATATCTGTTGGAAAAGCTTCGATCTTAACTCATTGAGTAATTTTTTTTCTTTTCTGAACTTCTGTTTGCAGAAACAACTTTGGAAGTTACTAAACAGCTTGTGAGGACAGAACCTGTTGAAAATGACAGTTCTTCTAGAAGAGATTCCCTTTCTCCACGATCTGGAAGTTCAGCAGGTGCTCTGATTTTCACTTGCATTTTTACAAACACTCAAACTCTTTATTTTCTCAAAAACGGCTCCAAACTTTTTCTTTAATTTTTTTTATGGATAATGCTAAATAGATTGTATGATATAACTAGACCTCAGATTTTAGGACAAATGTCTATTTAGTTCCTTCAGGAGATTGTGGAATATAATTGCAGATGTTTACGGATCATGAAAACATAATCTACTGAAAGCACCTAATAGTACCTAAAATGTCCTAAAATTGTGGTTGATGCCTATTTTTATACTTTTTGCCTAAATTTGCCTAAAACAAGTAATTTTGATGAATTATCAAGTTTTAATTACTAATTTTTTAAATGTGTTTTACCAAAAGGCAAAAACTTTCTCGAATTTCCCGAAACGCAAATGATACAATACACAATCGACAGTGAACCAAAATCTCTCACCCAACACCTCGTACATGCAAGTAAATTAAAGAGAATGTTTCACGCTCTTCTCAGATCAGCAAGCTCCTCTTGGGCAATTGCATGCATTCTCCTTGCAGCTGCCCTGTTGACAGGTTGAGAATGAAAAGTGTGAAAGAATGAATGAAATGAAAAGAAATGAAAGTGAAACAAATAATATTCTTATAGTCACTAATGTAATAATTCCTGACTTTCCTGAATAATACAAAATGCTTAATGTTATCCTATTGTGATCAGTATTATATGCCAGAACTTTACATATTCTTTCATGTATTCTTTTGTGTTGTGAAAATTACGCAAATGTAATTTTTCGAAATATCTCTCACGCTGTTAATATTTACCGTATATTATTTAATTTGTATTCATCATTTTATTTGCAAGTACAATTACTTGAAATAATTTTTTTTCCCCCACGCACATTTCCGCACACCTTTTTCTTCTTATTATTGTTATAATTTATTTTGAAGTTTCTTGAAATTTAGGGTGAAAATTAGCTTCAAAACATGCAATTTCAGAAATACTCTAACAACATTTTCTCAAAACTGGCTTTAAATTTTTCATCAAAAATTGTCATAGAGGACAATGCTTTACTCTTCTCTAATATTCTTAAAGTCATATTTTAGTTCTGTCATTAGGGGAATGAAAGTTGAAAAAAATGTAGTTTTGTTGGCGATAGATGGCAGCTGGGAAGAGTGTGGGCAAAACCAAAAGCCAAACCCTGACCAAAGAGATTAAAAAGCTAACCAGTAAGAGGTCTGTGCCAAAAAATTAATTTCTTAGAGGGTCTATTTTCAAATTTCCATTTTTAAGGAATTTGCGTATTTGCAATTCAATTTTCGCTGTGGAGACCAAATCAGGCATCGAAACATTGGCTGTGATAGATTGATATAATAAAATATGAAAAGAACTAGTGGTGCTACAGAATGGAACAGACTTGCCTGTATTAGCTTTCTATTACCTTGGGTCTTTGCTAGCTATTCGGAATTGCCACATACTCTTTCTTGCCAGCTGCCATCTATCACCTAAAAAAGTAAATATTTTTGTCATTTTCTTAATTTTTCGGTTTCCTATTGGTTTCCTGTTTTTGTAATTTTTTAAAATTGCACATATTGCACGCAATTTTGCGCAAAAACTAAAAGTTTCAAAAAAATGTAGATGACCTTAAAGAAAGAACTCGCTATGAAGAAAAAATTTTATTTGAAGGAAAAATCCCTATCTTGAATTTTGTAGCTCCAACAAGACGAAAAAATTTTTAACTTTTGCAATTTTCGAAAATCCAGAGTTATCTGTGAAAATCGGACCTATTCCCCCTTAATAAGTGTATTTTACTCTTGTTCTTGAAAATTCCTGGGGGGCTTCATGTAAAGTGCCTCCAAATTTTGCAGAAACTTTTTCAAAATCTCAAAGCTTCGACTAGAACCACATTGACCAGAGAATATCCATTTTGGAAGAAATCGTATGTATGGTTTAGGTGCTAGCAGTGTTCACAGACGGATAGATGGACGGACGGACAGACAGACGTTTTTTCCTTTCAATTGGTTTTTTGGTATCAAGGACCCACAAAACAGGGTTTCTGGCTACACCATGTGTTAGGGGATTTTTTTCTTAATTTAGCAACTGCGTTTTATCCACTTTTTCGTTATCACGGCCCGGCAGGGAATTTTTTTCTGGCAAAAATTGGCCATTTTTTTGTGCTGCATTACATAACTTTCCCTATACTACGTATATGTGTATACATACGTATACTACTTTGTGTATACATACGTACGTATATGGGAAAGTAAAAGGGGAGAAAAAACTAACTGTCTTTAATAAACCCTGGACCATTTTCCTAAAAGTACCAATAAATGTTAGTGATATTCAAGGTATCTACTACAGATTAACCAATTTTAGAAAATCACTTTGATAATTTTGCCTTCGATGATACTGCCTTAGTGCTGCTGCGAACATGTTTGAGTTTGTCATGCTACGCTGGTGGTGATGAACGGTAAATTGTGAATGTTTGGTGTGGGTGATGATTAAAAACTCTTCAGTGGGTTCTTCAGGTTTATTGGAAGCTTACTTATTATGATTATATATATGTAAATATTGTGTGTTTTGTGAGTAGGCCTGCATGATGGATGTGAAGGAATGATTTTGATAGAATGTAATCTCTTTCTTGTGTGTTGTGTAGGCCACCTTGAAGTTTCTTCTACTGTTGAAGTTTCTATACTTGGTGATTCTCAAGAAAAGGGGGAAAAAATGAAGGTAATTTCCTTTTATTACAAGAGTTTGTACAAAATAAATAACACTATCTATAGTTTATGAACTCTGAAAATTAATTTGATATGAAATTTTTTTAACATGTCTGAATTTTAATCAGAATTCATAACTGTGATTCAATGTTTATTTAATTGATTTCAGTGCTTCTTAAATCAAAATAGTATCTGTATTATTAGAAAATATTTTATGCATTTCTAAACCCTGCTGTGATATTCACATCATTCTTCTCCCAATGTATGGTATAACGTATAAGTTAATCCAGTATCCTTACGTACCAAAATACTTCAATTATATGGATAACAAACATGTACAAATTATGGATGCGATGCTTCCAAAATATTGATATAAAAATATAGATGTTTTGATTCCAGTGTTTTCAAACATGTTTTCGATGTTTTGTTAGTGAACGAAAATGCTCTTAAGGGGCTGTCCATAAATTATGTAACACAAATTTTGAGTATTTTCAGCACCCTCCTTCCCCTTGTAATGTACTTCCTTATCTCTATGTAACGCTGCCTCAGACCCCCCTCCCACCCCCTTCAGTGTTATGTAATTAATGGATGAGCCCTAATTACAAATTTGTAAAAAGTAAAATATGAAATTTGTAACTGATGGTACCAGTGTGTTTGAACTAAACGTAGGCAGTTTGTATTACCTTCAAGCAGTCTACTAACCATCCAAGATGATGATTTTAATCCCCCGGTATTTTCTTCATTTTTTATGTATTTTGTGATCGGAGAGGCGAAGTTTTCAAATAAATTTTTAAATATAAATAAATGTGCATGGTAACTGTTAAATTATATTTTGTTGCACACAAATTTAAGGTTAAAGGATACTAAAGCAACTTTAAAAAGAAACTTCAATGTCAATGTATTTTGTCGCATCCCTAATGCAAACAGGTTTATTGCTATTTCTGTTTATTATTAGAAATAAGTAAATTAAATTAACTTTTTGCAAGTTAAGAAAAGATTGATATGAAATGTATACTTTTGTTACCTTCAATGTTTCTTTTTATAATAAAAAATGTCAATGGGGCTATTGGCTAGTCCCTTTCAACCCAAGAAATAAGAATATAGCAGAAAAGTCTTTGGGCAAACCTTAACCCATATCAGAAGTTGGCATAGTTACAGTAACGTTGCTAGTTAATGAATGTACTTTTGTTAAAAGAACGTGAATTGACTTAAGTGCTGATAAACAGGTTTTGCTATAACAATTCGACTAAAATTTCATGTTTTTTGAAGTCTCAAAATAGTGCAGTGTTAATCAAGGATTTATTGATTACAGACTATTCAAGACCAATTTGCATACAATATAACAAAATTTTTAATATTATTTTGTTGACAGAAAATGCGAGAGGAGCTGGAATTCTTAGATAACCGCCTTAAGCAGCTGAGTTCGGCCCTGCAACAGACCCGTCTGGATGACTGTGTTCCACAAGAGGACCCAAGCACAAAGACTGATCCTTTAAACTCGAGGGGGAGGCAAGAGGTACCAGCTTCACAAGTTCCTCTGACATCAACATCACAATCTCCTCCCACGCCAAGATCACAATCTCCTCACACGTCAACATCGCAATCTCCTCCCGAGGCAACATCACAAGTTCCCCCCCCTATGACAACATCACAAACTCCACCCATGGCAACATCACAAGTTCCTTCCATGTCGCCGGTGCCTCCTACTAAAACAATGCCCAAAGAGGAAGCTAAATCCACTGATGGACCTCCATTTAATGTCTGGTTGCCGTCTGTTCCAAATTTATTGCCCCATTTAATGTGCCCTCAGCAGCTCCCTCAACCAACTTTAGTTCACCCTTCAGGCCATCCATTCGCTCATCCTGGTGAACACACAGCGGCTCTTTATCCGGATTGGCCTCTGGTGCCGGGTCAAGCTCAGAAGGGTCAGCCTCAGACGCACCCTCAAGGACCTACTCAAGTCAAGCCCGAAGACGACGGTCAGATGCATCCTCAAGGACATTGTCTGGCTCATGGTCAGGGCCTCGCGCAAGCTTATGGCTTTCCAGCTGCTCTGCAGATGCCTTTTCAGCTTTATTCTCAAAGTCACCCTCCAACTCAGCCACTGCCTCACCTGGCAGCTGGTGCCCAGCTTCACCTGCATGCACACCCTCAAGCACAAGAAACGGACGCTCACCACTTGGGGGAGCATGGGAACCCATCACATTCTTCTGTGCATCTTGAGGCTCTCCCGGCTCATTTGCAGGTATTTATTTACCTTTTGTCTTTTTGAGCGGTGGTTCTCAGAGGAACTGGAGATACAACCACTATTAACATGTAAGATGGTTCATGGTGACAAATTGACCATACTTTTATTTTCTTTGGCCGTGAAGGAATGCTATTTTAAATATAACAATGGTAAACTGACTTTTCCTGGCAGTTAACGGGAGGGTGTACAAAACAATTACTTAGGATAGATTTTTGGTGAAATTGTTTTTGTCGAGTTTCTTTAAGGTGTCGTGTATTTTCTTCCATGCTGTTCAATCTTACAGCAAACAAGGCACCATATGACAAAACTTCGTGATGCTCTATACAATTTAGTGTCGGAGTGGATCCTAATGAGGAATATACGTAGAATTTTACTACTACTACTACTACTACTACTACTGTTAAAAAAGACCAAACGTTGTCTTGAATCAAAACCTCTTTCAAGAATGACAAGTTAAACAAGAGCACCTATTGTTTAAATACTAGTTTCCCCAAAGAAATGAGTTTGAATTTTTCTGAACTACTGAGATTCAGAGCATGCATACTTGAGGAGGTGCGTGACTCCCTCTTCTTCTATCTTGGTAGTAGTACATTGGCATCAAGAGGCCCTTGTATCTTTCTTGTGCGGTCTTCTCTTGTGCACGCTCTCAGTTGTTATGAAAACAACATACACTTTCCATCCTTCTTTAAGATCTGGGCTTTGGTTCGGCGCTGACGAAGTTAAAAGGATTGTTTTTTTGGTTTATTTATTTATTTATTTTTTGTTACTTTTATATATATATATTTATATATATATAATATATATATATATAATATATATATATATTTCACACACAGTCCTACATTACATACTGCGCACATGATGCGACTGTCACGCCTTTGTTTTCTGGCCGCCAATACAATACAGCGTTGCCGTGGATGTTTCGCTATCTGTTTTTCTGCAGAACTTGGAAATGCGTTGAGCATAAACTAAAGAGGAATATGTCTGTACTGTATGGTTGAAGTAAACATGAAGGGTTTTGAGGATACTGCAATAATATTTTTACCTGTGTGTGCTTGGCCGGAGTCATGCGTGGGCCTCAGGATGGTCTAGAGTCCAAGCAGCTCATGGCTTCCACAACACATGAAAAATCTTACAACAGAAGCATTAAAACGCTAATTAGTAGGCACCAAAATAAACTTCAAAGTTTCCAAAACAGGACCTACATTGTGGCAATCGCCTATTTTCAAATGCGATCTAACAATGAACATGAGAACCTGAAAGAGCAGCACAACACACCAGTGCAGTGATAGCAGTGGTGGCACGGCGATCTCTGATGCACTGGTGCAGCGTTAGCACTATGGGCATGGCAATGCTTAACGCACGGGTGCGTGATAAGTAGAGACGGGAAAAATATGTAGTATAAAACGTCAAGATATGTACATAAATATGTAATGAAAATAGTAAGAAGATGTAATAAATATGTAAAATCGGATATAATATGTAATATTAAAATACACTAATAATAAAATACATTTACGTAATACGAAATTAGATTTATGAAAACTGCTCACTTCACATCATACAACTTTCTCATCTGTAGAAAAAGCTTCATCTATGGTAATCCAGGACCGTAATTTAGCAGCCGGACTAATCGCAATAGAAGCCATCGCACAAACTGGCAAGATCTACGACCAGCAACCATACCTGTAGCATCTTCATCGATGTGTTACACGTCAGTGATCGAAAATTTTTCTCCAAAATTAAGGTTACAGATCACAAACCGCGGTGTCAATGATGATTTGGACACCCAATAATGTAGGGAAAATGCTTATATTTAAAAAAAATACATATTTTCATCAAAAATATGGAACTATAAAGAAGAAAATTAATAAAATAAGAAAATATATTGTGAAAAGAGCAAAATATGTAAAATATGTAATATAGTACTAAATATGTAAAAATATGTAACAAAAAAATTCGATATTGTGTTAGGAGGGCTATGATTCGCCAAGATTACAATTTTGAGAGCGGTAACTAGCAAGACAAAAAATATGTAATTACATAAAAATCCGGTCTCTAGTGATGAGCAGTGAAAGGGTTAATGATAATCCGTCATTGAAAGTGAAAGCTTGGGCACTGAAAAAACATGTCAGTGCATCTGTGCGACAGGAGGCTCTCATACAAGATGTACAGGATGTGTTTCAGTTCAAACCTGGAGAGTTACGCTCTAAAGCATCCATGACCCTTCAGAAACTGAGAGAAAATTCTCTCAGTTTAGAGCAAGGATTCTCTAAAAGCACTGTACACTGTGTATGTTTTAGCAATAATAGAATAGGGCTCTAGCGTCTGGAGTACTTACTTCAAGGAGCATGTACAATGTGGAGCCAGAAAACTTCTACAGCCTCTTAAAAATTTATCTTACGAAGAAAGACTGGAAGCAAATCTATGAAGAATGACTATGTGTACAAGACTTTGTCTTTTAGGAGAGACTGAGCCAACATCATTGAAACCTACGTAATATTTCATGGCCTCTATGATGCTCCAGAATTGTTACCCTTCTACACATAAAAGCCACTGCCCATAACTTAAGGGGACATAACATGAAGCTAAAGAAGGCTAAATTCAAACACGTCAGCTACAAAAATATCCTCGCGAACCACATAGTTAATTACTGGAATAACCTTCCACAAGAGCTCCTCTCAGCCAGCAGTGTCTCCAAATTTAAAAGACTTAATTCTCACCTCTGTGATTTTAGATCATTAATCATTAACGTTTACTTCAGTGTAAATTAATTCAAACAGGTTAAATAACTTGATTGCAGCTACCTCAATTTTTCTGTTGCTGTTTCTATAAGTAAATAAATACATAATTTACCTCACCCTGCTTCCAACTTGCCAATGCTTCAACCAAATTAATCAGTCAGTAGGTCCACTTTCCCTTGGGAGAAGGGTACCATCACTGCTAAGATGCTTCTAAAAGATCCAATCACTTCTGTATCTTGTCTCCTTCGCAATAACACCTCTGTTATTCACAAGCGATTATATCTCTAGGGGACATCCTTGTGATACTAAGCTGCAGGTTTATAGTCACAGAAAACTATACAAATAGACAGGCAAAATGGGCATTTAAAAATATGACATTTGCATTATAAATATAAAATAGGCATTTGAAAATGTAGAAAGTTTCTGAAGTAAAAAATATAATTACCTTCATGGAATGTTTGCTTTTGTTATTGTTCTATCATTGTTGACATTTTGGACAAAACAGCTGAATTGCAGTAGATACCTTTTTGCTTTACATTAATTGCAAGCTCATACTCGAATGCTTCTTATTGATGCTGTACACTATCTTTTTCCTCACATTTAATTGAAACATAATTTAAAAGCATTGTATGATTTGTTTTAATCGCCATGCACAACATGTATGTTGCATAACACAAATGTAACTGGTAGTGTTACAACAGCACATACTTTCTTGCATTTTATCTTTAAAAAAAAAAAAAAATTCAGAATTTGCAATTTTAAGAAATTCAAAGATTTCAATAATAATGAGACTTGGGCAACCTTGCACCTTAAGTGTCCCTTGTTCTCTGTTGTCTGATCTGTCTGAAGATCTGATATTTTAGAACAGAGTTCAGTTACGACAAAAATCTATTGTATATTTGCAATGTTAAGTTTTTTGCAATTTTTGAGAATTTGTGAAAAATTGGAGCAACACCAATTTTTATATCATCCTTTGATACATACTAGGAGAAAATTTTAAGAGAAAATATGAAGCGTTTTTTTGAGGAAAAAGCTTTTTAAAAATTCAAAGCTAAAAATAACTATTATCAACCAGTGATTTTGTTTGTGGTTCATAATACGAAATACACACTTTTTGGTGTCAGTAAAAGAGATAATAATTTCTCGATAGTTGTTAGATTCCTTTGTACTCTGTGGTAGAAAAACAGAAAAAAGGTAAATTTTTTAAATTTTTGATTAAGAATAATTGCATTTTGATAAATAAATATGAGTATAGGCAACATTTAGGTATTTAAAAACAAAATAGGCATTTATAGGCACTATAAAATTCACATATAACACTCCAAAAGCCTCAAAATAAATAAGTAACCTAAAAGATTGTGCTTTCCATTGGAGGAAAAAAAATAGGGAAAAATCTGCAGCTTAGTGATATTGCATACTTCTTTACTTGAGATGGTGAAGATTACACATGCCACATGCTTCTTCTTCACACCAATAGAAATGTCCCAATGATCTGCACAGCAAAACAAACTTGACAACCAAACCCAAAGTTCTCACTTTCCATGACAAGGTCCTCCAATGTTAAAAAATTAACTTAGTCAATGAAGCATTTATTTTCATGCTGGCATATTCCAAGTGACAAACATGTATTGATAGTGATGCCGAGATATTTTTATTGAAGGTTGTGTTGAAAGTTAGTGATTACTAAGGGGTGGATTTTGATTATTGCCAAAAATGATCAATAAAATGCCCTAAAAACAAATAAAAATGACATAAAAAGTGCATCAAAACCATTTCAGTTGTTGAATGTGTTATTGATGTAAGCAAGGCTTCTTTCTTTTGTTGAACTGAACTCAGCTTGCAAACCTTTTGATTTGGACTGTGTTAAACAAAAATCTCTGCCATTTATCGCGAAATCGACTGAACTGACATTGAGGCCGATAGGCATGACAGGAACCATAGTTTGCATAGTATCCACAATGGCTGACATTACGATATACGAGCGAAGAAATCGAATATGCTACTCAGGTGAACTTTTGTTGCATCTCAAAAATATTGTTTGAAGCAACAACCATTAAAATTATATTAAGCTTGATGTAATGTAATCATCAATGGATTAAAGAGAAACATAACACATAAAATGAAATATAACAGCATAACATAAAAATAATTTCTATGGTAAACGGCATTGTTCTAAAGTGAAAAGAAAAAAAATGACATTTTATTAAAATCTGACCCCTAGTAATTATGAACCTTGAGAGCAAAGAGATTCTCTTCTCTTTGAGCGAGTCTCTAGAATCACCTCTAACTTGTGTTTGCAATCCCGCGGAATTCAGCCACTGACTGTCTAAAGCAATTGCTCTATTGCAGTTATATGCTGTCTCCTCTACAAATTTGAAGATAATGATAGCAATGCCATTTGTCAAGCCTTTGATCTTTGTTCCTTCTGGCAGCAGGCAGGCTAAGGTGGTCATAAATAATGATCCATAGCAGCGGACATATCACTGAACATAATGGAACTCCAGCATTGTTGAGTTCCTCTAGTCCATTATCCATTTTGCACAATGGAATTGTGCAACTGGGGTTTAGCTACTATCGTCCATGTGTAGTTTGTAACTTTGCTGAGTTAAAGGTGACTTCTTCCAGTGTTGCAATGTCACAGTACATTTTTAGATCTTTTTTCCATCTGTTCCTTCTAATGGCATGTTGGACATGTCAATAACAAGGTATAGTATTCACTGTTGAACAAGCCTCGAGGAAGCCATAATGATTCTCTGATTTTCCTCCACGTTTTTCTGTAGCCCCTTCCAATGTGGTGCTTATGATATGCTCAAAAAGTTTACTTGCTGTATCGAGTATACATGGTGACTGGTAAGATGACAGCTCCTAAGGAGTTTTTTTCTTCTTGGGGAGAATTACCAGTTGTTTTTACAACTGTTGTTATTTTTAAGCAAATGTCCCTTCTCAGGCATGAATTGTACAGATCAGTGATGACTTCATTATGATGTCACTGTGTATAGTGCAATTTTGAAAATCCTATCTGGTCCCAGAGTGCTAGTGTTGCCAATTGTGTGGATTGCATGCAGTAACTAATCTTCAGTGACGGGTTCAGGTGGCATTACGATGTTTGTCAACATGCCTGGGTGGTAGGGGAATAAAGTCATCACTAGAGACAGGAAAAATATGTAATATTAAATGTCTAAAAATGTACATAAATTTGTAATGAAAACGGTAATAATATGTAATAAATATGTAAAATTGGATATAATATGTAATATTAAAATACTCCAGTTATAAAACACATTTACGTAATCCGAAATTACATGTATAAAAAACGTTTTAGAAATTGTTTGGAGAGCACAAGTTGATGCACACTTTGCACTTTACAACTTTCCCGTCAGTGGTAAAAGATTCATCTGTTTTCCAGAATCATAGTTTAGCAGCCAGACCAAGGTGTATCAAGGTGCATAAGCAAAATTATTTGCACCTTGAGCCAGACTAGACATAATAGAAGCCATGATGATAACTATTACCAGTAAACAATCACTGCAGCATAGAACATTCTTATCGAAGTGTTTCTTGTCAGCGATCACCAAAGTTTCTCGGAAATTAAGGTTAAAGGTCACGAAACAGGACGATAATGATATTTTTTCACTCGTACATTTCACCAATAATGAAGTGGAAATGCTGATTCTTTGAAATACTTCTTTTCATAAAAAATACGTAATAAAATTGAAGAAAATTGGTAGAATAAAGAAAATATTGGATGAAAATAGCAAAATATATCATATAGTACTGAATATGTAAAAATATGCAACGAAAAAATTGGATATTGTGTTAGGAGAGCGATGATTCGCCAAGATTATAATTTTGAAAACGCTAAGGAGAAAGGCAAAAAATATGTAATTACATAAAAATCCGGTCTCTAGTCATCACATTACTCAGGAGTATGTGAGGAAAGGTTGGAAACTGAGAAAATGACCCTATATAGTTGCCCAAGGCATCTTGTATGGCTTACTCCATTCATTTTGTCTAGTTCATTGCCCAGGCTTTTAGTAGTACATTTACTTACCCTGATTGCGATCTTCAGCTGATTCCTGGCCAGTTTTTACTGTGTGTGCAATTGAGTATAAGAACTATTAGTGGTAGTAGTAAAAGAATCTTGCATGAGCTTGCTGGTTCAGTCTCCTGACTCAAAGACAGTATTGACACAGTTGATCTTTTGCCGTCGTTCCACTAATAAACTGGTAAATATCGGTGGTATTTTCCTCTTCTGGGCAAAGCTACATCACAAACTGGTTGTACAACTCAATTTGGTCAGTGTTTAAGAGTGTGAATGAGTGAGTTGAGTCACTGGAAAGGAAGCATTCACTTTTATTGTGCATAGAAATATTCCTTACAAATGTAATAGTGTGTTCTGTAGAAATTTGATTCTGAGCAGATGTAATAAATTATTGAATAATAAAGTTCAGTGCTCTTTTCATTCTGTTCCAAACACAAAAACAACAATAATAGCTATTATAATAATGTAACAATAATGTAAAGTATTTGAAATAAAAGTAGTTTCAATTGATTCAGAGTATCTTGCATATTTAAAGTAAAATTGAACTAGGTTACTTCTTCCTGTACAAATAAGTATTTACGTGTGAATTCATTAATGCTAATGCAACGTAAACCTTTGTGTTTTTGGATGCCCAGCAAAGGCAAGAAGCACCGGTTATTAATGCGAAGGCCAAGCAGACCGTCCCAATTGCTCAGATGGTTGCTGAGCAGCAGTACACGGCCGTGCAAGGCGCTGCTGCTGCGGCAGCGGCCGCTGCGGCTGCAGCAGCCAGTGCGGCCTATCCCCCAGGTTGTGCTCCGAACACGACGCCGCTGGTCTGGATGGGACTGGGGCCCAAGCTCCCTCCTGGCGCCAGCAATTGGTACCCACAGGTAATCTTACGGGGAAGTAAATATTCACCTTAATGTCTTGTTGCATTTCTTCTTCCTGGTAAGAAAAAAATGATGTGAAGAAATATCCTACATTTGCACAAGTAATTTATCGTCTATAGAAAAGGAAAGACTCACATTATGACATGCTCTTTCTAATCTATGAACACTCACAAATAAATAGAATCTATGAAAAAATGAAAAAATTTAGAGATAAGTCTCTATTTTAACGAAATATGCAAAATATGCACCTATAATTACACGAATATGCACCAACAGGAGAAGTTGGTCAAGTATGCACCAACATATTAATATATATCGCATCCAATTCTTACCAAATGTCAAAAAATTTCACTTAGCTATGCCCTGACACAAGAGACAAAAAGATGTAAAATCATAGAAGTCCGCTCCCTATTAATCAGCATTGCAAAGAGCAGGGTGTTGCAGAACAAATTCATTTGCATTGCAATTCATTTGTATCCTGAGCTATTCATATTGCATTTCTGTAGCAAACACAATGAATTCTAGTGAGAGTTTATGAATTACTAAAGGCTACTACCCCATGCTTTGTTGGGTGCCTTCTAGAAGAAACAAGGCTCATTTCTCAAGGTTTAAGAACTTTTCACCTGTTACCTTTCGCAACTGCTCACAACATTACAGTATTATACAACAACAACAACGACAACAACAAAATTGAGAATATCAAAAATCAAATGTCTTACTTTCTCTACAATATGAGAAAAAGTATAATGACTTTTGGCAGAAATGCTAGTGAACTGTGAGTGGCTGCTCGATCCAAAATATTGAGTACGTTTTTTCAAACATTTCCAGCAAATGGAATTTGTCATAGGTTCCAGATTTTTCTTCAATTTCTTGAAAGGTTCACAATTTTAGTGATTCACTCTGCAGCTGACTTAGTTTTTAATGTCATTTCTTGTACTATTCCAAATTATATAAGTAAATTGGGTGAGAAACACATTTAGATTTGAGGAAGTTCAGGCTATCTAGGCACGATGAGCTTTTGCGATATCTTTGATAAGTTTAAAATAAAATGGACAGTGTGCGGGTTAATGAAAGAATTTCTTAATATTTTTCTAAGATAGTTATAATATTTAGAAATTTTATTTCAGAGCTTGTTTTCATCATATTTAATATTTAATTGTGACTGGCCAAGACCTTTCTTTACATTGGTGGTTTTGCATTGCATTCAAAAAACGAATATGGCAAATTGATAATTTTCAAAACCATTAGGGCAAGAGGAAAAACTGGGATTTATTCCTGATTGTGATATCAATAGTTTTCACTTTGGTTAAAAGTGCAGGTTGTTTAAAAGTCGATCAAATCCCATTTCTCATAGCTATAGCAAAAGAATTGCACATTTTCCTTTAAAATACCAAAGCAAAAATCGTAATTGATTTAGGAAAAGATCACATGCGAGGAGGGCTTTCCTCCCTTCCTTCCCGCCCTGAGAAACCGCCCCTGAAATGGCCCCCCTAATGTTGTGAAACTACAGTACAACTTCATTAATATATTTTTCAGGGCACTGAAGTGAAAAAAAACTGTAAATGAAGAAAATCTAGGTGCAAAATAAAAACTCAATATTTTGACTATGCTGTAGTGTTCAAAAATAGTATGTATATAATATTCTCAATACATAGCATTTTCAAGAAAGAAAATTCTTACTTTTAAAATGCTCCTGTAGACAGTTTGTTTTACTCTGCATCTAAAATTTAAATTCTTGCCTCGAAAAGTGAAAACTGTCCCATAATCACCCACAGTACTTGATTACCCATGAATTTTTTACAAATAGGCCAATGTTTTTCATGCAATATTGACATACCTTGCATCAAGTCATGTCGGGTGACCCACAAACATGCAAAGCTGTAGGGACGTTAGTGGGCAGTACTGTCATTATCCTTGTACCCTGTGGTTTATTCAGTCTCCACAGTTTGTATCAGGTTCCAAAGGAATGCTGCTCGGACTTGCCTTGCCGACCAACAAAAGTAAACAACCTAAACACCGAACCAAACCTGGAATCCTTGGGTTCCTCTAGAATGATGCAATTGTTGTGACGTACCAGTCATCTTCATTGGTATACAGTCAGGACATTTATTATGCATTTTGGACATTTATTATGTGTTTTGTTACATATGGATTTGGATTATGCATGGATATTTGGCCATTTGTGCTTGTTGATGACTCGAAGCATTTTGTGATTTGTGTATGACAGATGAATGTGCCTCCTGGTCCAGCATCTGGGTCTGTCCAAACAACAGCTGCGGGTGCGGACTCAAACTCAAACAATGTTTCCCCTCACCATGCAGTTACAGCCAGAGATGCAAAGGCAGGATGTGTGGTTGTTGACAACACTGTTGGATGTGGAGAGATTCCAGCTGCCCGCAGCGGACATATGATGGCGAACCACCTGCCGGCAACAATGAACTCTCTGCCGACGAGTCACATTCCAATGACACCTAATTCAACTATTCAGAATGGCGTGAATGCGATGACCGCAAATTGTGCTCCTACAGAGGCTGAAGCACCAGCATATATACAATGGTTTACACAGATGAAAGCGTTGCAGCAGCAACAACTACTTCATCGACAACAACTACACCAACACCTACAGCAGCAGCAACAACAGCTATTACAACAGCAACGTGAACTATTACAACAGCAACATGAACTATTACAACAACAAAAAGAACAGGTTAGTTTGTGTTGTTCATTAAATTGTTTTATAGTGTTCTTGGATGCTTGAGTTGCTACTTTTTTATTAGGGAATTTGAGATGTCACCTTGTACGACCTAAAGACAATCACTTGATGTGGATTAAAATTTGGAATCAAAGTTAATGACAAAAGCATTTGTCATTGGTATATTATTAAATGATTATGGCCACTGATTTTTCTAAACAGACAAAAATGTTTTATTCTGATTTTCAGGTACAAAGATAAGAGTTCACATGGAGATGTTTCGGGGTATATTTTTCCCCATCTTCAGGCTAAAAACAGTAAAGGAAAGGAGATGTTTTCAGCCTGCAAATGGAGAAGAATATACCCTGAAACATTGCTATGTAAACTCTTATCTTTGCACCTGAAAATCTGAATAAAACATTTTTGTCTGTTGTGAAAAATCCGTAACCATATTCATTTAATAATATACACTAGTTAATACAGACAATTTTCTTATTGAAGTGTTATTTTTCAATGATGTTTGTTCCAGGCGGCTTCCGGTGCTGATGGTGGGAATCCTGCGTGCCCACCCACAAGTTCCGCAGCCTCCGTGGCATGGCTAGCTAACATGAAGGCTCTCCAACACCACCAACAACAACAGCAGCAGCAGGTATTGTGGACAGTGCACCGCTAGCATAACAAGGTTCATACGAACCTGGAAAATCTGCAAATGTTAGGGAAAAATTAGTTACAGGAAAAGTCAGGGAATTTATGTAAATACCTGGAATTTATTATTTGGTTATTAAAAAATTGATTGTTAAATTTTTCATATTTTGTGAAGGCCGATACTGAAAGTACTTGGACTGTGCAATTCAGTTGTTTCCCACTAGCCTGATTCTTTTACCAGGATTTTAATAAAGATACCATTTTCTTCTTGCATCCAACATTTGCAACATGCCTTTGACAATAAGACCATCTTCAAAATGTACATCATCCCTACAAATTATATATATATATAAAAAACAAACTTTTAAACCCACAAATAAAATTGTTTGATAAGTAAAAACAATATTCCTGAGTAAAAATTTATAATGGTTATGAAATGGTTTAAACAAGTAGTGTAAAAGACTAGCATAACATGTTGTCATGCACTGAAATACAGTGATTGTCTAAACACATTCTTGAAATTAGAGAAAAAGTAATTTTTAAATACTATACCCTAATACATTGAAAATTAACCATTTTAAAATCGTATCACAGAAGACTAGCGTAAACAAAACAGTATTTGTATTGAGAATTCTACTTTCCCCACTTCATGGTAAGTGCACAACACAGTTTTTAAATGAGGTTTGTGTAGATAAAATCCACATGTGAATGATGTTCAGCAGGCGAACTGATTCTCGGAAACTCTGAACGAAGCCTGATACAACAATGTAACGGTCAAACAATGCCTGCATGAGGAGTGGGGGTTGACAAGTTTAGATGTTTGCTGTGATGTTTTTGTTATGCTCATCCTTGGAGGGTTAATTTAAAAATGTGTTCCTTCAATTCTATCAATAAATGTGTCTATTACTGCACAATACTAAGTATCACAACACAGATTAATCTATTTTTGGTCTCTGCAAATCATGAAATACCCTTGAATTCAAGTGAAATTCTAATTCCACATGGTTAAATGATAAAGTAAATTTTAAAATGGTTTAGTTTTTAATTTTTTTACAAGTGCTCTCTGACTGAAACATTCTGTGGCGTGTTTGCAAAAGTGTGTGTTTGGTAGCAGATGATGTGCCTCGCAAGCATGGTGCCAAGCATGCATCCCTCCTTGCCGATCCACCAGCTGCCTGGTCCTTTCATGGCTGCTGGAGTCCCAGGGCTCGGCTGGCCTGTTGGTCCTTCACCAGGACATGTTCCTCCTCAGTATGAGGTAAGCAGAGCCTTGGAAGAAAAATTAACATTTAACATTAACAAATTTGAATTTCAAATTCACGAACTTTTCATGACACATACTGTAAGCATTTGTTACAACTAGATTTCTCTTGAATAAAGATGGTTTAAAGTGCTACCAAGTAAGAAAATACTAAATATCATTTTGTATTGTTCTATCTAATGTGCCTTTTAAAAGTTAAGGATCAATTACTCTTATAAAGTAATACTTTTTATTGTGTATTCAAGTCTTAGGGCTGGTTGTATGATGTAGATATATCTCCAGGAATAGTTATCTAAAGAATTGCTTATTCCGAGAATAAACAACTCGTCCTGTTGTACGAAGTATATGTATTCCATGGATAACTATCTCCTGTTTATCCAAAAATACATCTGTGAAAGAGAAAGTTGATATTGCATTCGATAGTGTTTTGTGAGAATATTTATTCTTTGCTCCTCAAGTTTTGCACATTTCTGCCCATTTCGAATCCACAGACTGGGCGGAATGGACCCTCGCACTGTAACCACTCCATGTGGAGTTGTTTTATGAGTCTGCCCTCTATGGTTGTAACCGTATTGTGTACCTTGTAGTAAGGGCAGTACAGTTTGTTATCATTACATATAGTACTATGCTATTAGTATAGTAGTTGCCAATTGTAAATCTATGATGTTTTACCACCTGTCCTGAGTATGGAATAAAAACATTCCGAAATGTTGGCAAACTGCTTTAATATCTTAATTCACTCCGACCAAATTCTGTGATCTACATTTCCCATTTCTACTTCATGGTCGTGAATCTACAATGATACAAATTATTGAGGGATACTTCATTAGAAAGAAAAAGAATCATCTCAATTCTCATCTAACAGCTTCCCTGATTTGAAAAATATACTGATAAAACACTATAACACAGTAAAAATAAATATTTCTTTATCAAACATCGTTTAATGGAAAAATGAATTTTTTTTACTATATCGCAACAATTCCAAGTGGAATTAAAGCAAATCTTTTCTCTGGCACTGGGTAGCTAATCAAAAAAGATCACTCATATTTATAAAATATACAAATGTAAAATGCACATTTACATCTTTTGACAATTCGAATCATCCTTCACAAGATCCAAAACCCTTCATACTGTTGAAATTGAAAACTATTAAAAACTCATTGTCATTGTATTTGTTTAATAAATCTTGCCTATGTTGAAACTTTCATTGTTTTTGCGATTACAAATACACTCCGAACAAAAATTCATTATCTCTATCTGAAAATTCGATTGCTACACCGTACACGCGTCACATGGATGCTTCTACTTTGAGGTTATTTCACATTATCTACGGAATATCTTTGCAAAAACAGTGGAATAGTTTATCACGTATTTATTCCTTGGACAAGCACTATTCCTACTTTGTACAACCTGTTTTTCCTGTATCTTTAGAATAAAATTTATCTTGGATTTATTCAGTTCGTACAATGAGGCCTAAATGTTCTTTTCTTTCTGTACTTTATTTCTTAATTTATCACTACATATTATTGTTAACTCAACTACAATTCTAGGTTCAATCTGTCTGCAAGATTAAGAAATAAATTATTAATTAAAATACTTTGAACATTTTGTAAAGATTAGTGTATATTTGAAATTTTAATCTGGTATATAGCAATATCAGAGTTGAATATAATTTATACATACATACTTTACTCATAATTTCAATAATTCATCAATGCGTTCTTTGTTGCGTAGGGTGATTGGATCATCAGTCCTGCAGACGAGTCACGTCTCGCCCAAGGATTGCCACTAATACCAAATGAAATCAAAAATGATTTATCCCCTGGAAAGAGCAATGCTCCGGGTTTCGCCCAATTTTCAGGTATGACAATAGTTTTTGTAATAGAGTTCTGCATGAAGCGATTTTGCTTGAGCACCGGCAGAAGTTCACTAGAAATCTGCTAGATGTCAAGCCAGTAGAATAGGGTTTGGCTCACCACAACACACAGAGCAGAAGTTTCTTGACCTTGAAACTCGAGCGTATGTTGCTTGGCATGAGCAACTCCACTAGTTGATTGGCCAGGGATGCAACATCAATGTCAGTGTTTTTATAGAAATGTCGTTTTAAACATGATTAAAGCAGGTATTTTTAAAATCAATAAAGCAGATATTATCACGTTATCATTTTTTTCTTTGTGAATGAAAAACTTCCATAATGATAATGTGAAAGTTAATAGAAGTGAATGAAATAATAATTGATGATATCATTGTAAGTTCTAAACAAATGTTGGTATACATACTACCTTCATTGAGCAGACTTTATCTTTTCCCAGAGAAAATGACCCCAATGCCCTGGTACATCCTTCATATTTCACTAGCGGAGAAGCTGTCAACACCCGTGCTGTAGGTGTAGGGTCTCCCTTGTCTTCCCACATCCTTTTACAGTGAACTGAGAAAGCTCTGACCTCCGGAGATGTCCCTAACTGGTCAGGCTTCAATTTTTGTTAATTTTTCGTATCATTTTTAAGTTTCTTCTGCCGATTAAACCTTAAAATTTAATAAAAAACTACCCCATGTCAAGATAAATTTACCCCTGTGCGAATGTAAATATTAAGAAGTTTGTAAACTACTTTTAAAAATCTATCAAGTAAATAAAACAAAATAATTAATAAATACATCGATTTTTTAATTTTGTACATCAATGTTCTGTTCTCGATGTTGCATTCCAATATTGTAGTTTGTCAGGGCAATTGTCAAAGATTTGTACAACCCGGTTACAGATAGCACGTGGATTTTCTACGGCACACTTGTTAGACTTTCTCGAGTCAATCAACATTTTGAATTTGATATTGGAAGGGCTTAAAAACATTCTAAAGATGTTCAATGCGGTGAATAGCTAGATGGCAAAAACATCTGTGCCATGCTTTTTTTTAAAGAGCAGAGCTTAACTTTCCATCATTCCACAGCTTAATGTCTTATTGGATGTCACCCAAAATATACCTTTGTATTTGAGATGTTAATGGAAGGACTGATTTCAGGTTCGAAAGATGAAGTTAGATACTATTTTTCAGACTTTTCTTCAAAAAGCTGGCAATTTCAGATGGCACTAGATCCAATTAATATCAAAGTGAACTATTTTCTGTGTTGATATAGAGATCCTTGTTAGATAACCACATCATCTGGTGTTTATTTGTAATGTATATGAATTGAGGCTGGTGACTTGTTCACTTCGTCCAGAATAGATGCACTTGCATATCTCATGAATTAAGTTTAGATTGTTTGAAGTGTTGAGTTTACCTAAATTCAACAGAGAGGTTTTAAATTTTGCAGCTGCAGTAATTATTTTAGGTGTGCCTTTCATGAAAACAAAATAAAGCAAAGATCACCTGACAGAAACAGGATAGCTCAAGTTTTCTTGCAGATCAAATTTCATCTCAAACCTTTATGTTTTGAATGGACCTTTTGGTTTTGTTCTTTTGCAGATGCCATTGAGAGTTCCGCAGGCTCTGGACATGGGTTCGGCCTTGCTGAAGCAGGGCATCTAAAGGTTGCCCATCCCCCAGTGCCATTGACGGGGCTAAAACCGTCCACTACTAATGCTCAGGTATCTGATAGTGACCGCCTTGACTTGTCTGACTTCAAGCCAACTGTGCCACCCCCACAGGTGTGTTGTTGGCAAGGCAGCAAACGACACTTGTTTTCAAGCCTGTTCGTGCCAGTCAAATGCAATATGTGCATGTTGCAGAGACAAAGCTACCCTCTTAAACCCTATTCTTTGCATGATTAACTCTTCAGGCTTGACTTTTGCTGCCTGCCGTCAGCTTCTGCAGCATGACTTTTAAATTTCCCTAAGTTACAATCCAGTTTTCACCTAGGTTAAAATTAAATATCTTGTAAACTATTAAAGGAAAATTTCTGGAAAGAAAACAACGGGATATCTAGATAAAGGTATGTGCCTTCATTTAGTTCATTCATATGATCAAAATTATATGCACATTAACCTAAAAAATTAGCAAACCATATATTTCTGATAGCGGTGGACTTCAAAGCAAAGAACAATACAAAATGGGATTCCAAGGCAAATTTTGCTACAATATGTTTATTTTCTGTTATTATAACACGCTCATTTCCGTTGATAAACTTCTGGTTTTAGGAACTCAATTTACGTCTTGATAATTTATTTTGTCAATCCCATCATTGTAGTACTACCACAGAAAATTCTACGTCAGTAATCACAATATCATTCATAAAAAATCAACAGCTGATGTAAAAAACATGAAAATCAGTATATGAGAAGCTAAGATACTACATTGACATGCTAGCTAGCTATCACTTCGCAAAATATATCCAGTAACTCTGGCGGCGCATTGAAAAGCATGAGCGGCTTATGCCATCATACATGCTAGAGAGTAACCCTGTGAGACGGCATACGCTGTTGTGCACACCTGAAGGGTTAAGAGATGGCATGTGCAGGCGGTTGCAAGTTAAACATTGCCTGTGGATAAACTTTTGAACTCGGATAAATGGCTGTTACAAATCATATACAGTGCTGCACAGTGAATATGCTCATTTCTAGGAGGCAGGGGTGGCAAAATGGATTTATTTAAAAAATCATGCTCTTTTTTGGATTCAATGGTTCTTTAACACAACAGTTATAATGGATTTTACTGTTAAATAGGTGGAGTGTATTTAATGTAAAGAATGAGCATTAAATCAAAGATTGGAACGAAAATCTAGCATGTTAATGATGCATTCTTTATTTATAAATTTATTTATATAGCTTATGATTTTCCATGAGATGCCCTAAGTTGAGAGGAACAGAAATTTAATATTACCATAGTTGTTGCTGATGATTACTGACAATTTCCAATGATTCTGCAAAATTGAATTACTAAAATGTATTTTCCATCATAAAATGTGTATTAAATTTCAACTCGGAGTTCGATCAAAATTTTAAATATTTCTTTATTTCCTGCATAAATAAAACTTAAGTTGGTGTTAAACTTAATTTTCTTGGTGTCTGTAGGATGGAAATATGTGCAGCCTGAGTCTTTGATAAACTACTCCTTTTTCTTGTTGATGATCTTGAATCGTTCTGCAATTCCAGATTATCGTTTAATCTTATTCTTAGCAGTGGTCGTGTAATGTTATCAGTCTGGCTATTCTCTTGAAGCTTCAGCCGTTTGTATTTCCCCTGGTTGCGTTAGGAGCAGCGTGCAGGGGAAGATTGGTGATGGGGCTGCCTCCTCCCTGCTTCTAAACCTGCAGGGCAATGTATTGCTCCCAGGAGAAGAGGAGAGCAGCCTAGGAGAGTTTTCGCATGTAGACCCAATGGAATATTTATTTATTTATTACATGTAGTTACAGGCAATCACTCAATTATCAAATATCATTTACATTATTATTTATATTACAGTATTATCGAAAATCATTTAGTAACAGGTTTTTATAAGTTTTTTTAAATTGATATGGTGAACAAAATAAGTTATAATGGTTACAATTTGCACTTCCACCCATTTTCCATAATGGCGCATAATAGTACAAGGTTGATCTCGCAAAAGGAATATTAAATAACATGCTATCTGTAGAACGCAAATCACGCACTGGATTAGCCCAAGGAATTGTTAATTCTGAAGAGTCTATATCATGATTAATAAGATTATACAGAAAAAGTACGTCAAAATAATCCCTGTGGGAGCGTAACGAGCTGATATTCAATCTAGTTGCGACTTCAAAATAATTGTGACTGAATCTAGGAGATGGAATATTGAGCTTAAAGGCAGCAAAAATAAAAAATGTATGCTACAGTCTCAAGTCTAGAGATATGGTTCTGGTAAAAGGGAGTCCATATTTGTGAGCCATATAATAATATCGGTCTAACTAGAGTTAGATATAAAGTTTTGATGGTTTTGCACATTATTAAATTCACATGCAATACGTCTCACAAATCCCAACATCTGGTTTGATTTATTAATAATATCATCAATATGTAGATGAAAATTCATTTTTTGATCAAATATAATTCCCAAATCTCTAAAGTATGAGACTGATTCTAACATTGCATCTCCTAGTTCATACTTGAATACAATGGGATTATTTGATTTAGTAAAAGACAAGGATTTACATTTTCCATAATTCAAGTTCAAACGTTTTGACGAACACCAAGGGGACCCAACAATATAGGGAACTGGAGGAAGTGCTCTACACATTTAAAAACAAGAGAGCTCTTGGAAGTGACAGACCATAGAAGTATGTAAATACAGTGGAATCTCGTTTGCACATTCCCGGTTACCACATTTTCCTGCATGGTACGTTCATATTTCCAATTCTCAATCCCAATTCCAGATTACTCGTTTACACGTTCAACATTCGTGCTTATATGTCGTAACTTGCTTTGGGAGAGGCACGCGTTTTCTGGTGCACCAGCACCATCGGAATTCTCAAACCTTAACTTTGTGGCAAAAACTTGTTAAAACATGTTGCATCTGCACCAATTGTTATCTAACTGTATATAATTCCATTAATGGTAAAGATTCTGAATGAGCTACAACCTGCATGCCTGCAAAATGTCTTGTTGATTTGCTGTTAACTCAAGGTCTTAGGCAAAAGAAGAACATTGAAACATTTTGCAGACCATAAAAATTACCAAGATAAACGTAATATAAACAGGGAATTAGCATGCTCTTCAAGCAAATCTTTGAGCAACCATCAAGTTCTCAAGAGTTCTGGTTCACTTCAATGTCTCTTGACTACATTTTTGTTTTTTCCTCTTTTCTCGGTGTTTGAATCCATTTAATTTTTATTTAATGATCCAATACATTGAAATTCTGTAGTTAAAACAGCATACTGTAACGTGTAAAGGACTGATTTAGCAAAAAATTCTTTTAACCTTAAAAAGCAGTTTATTGATATCTAATATAAAAACAAATTTAGCATTATCAGCGATACTAATATTGCACTACATAGAGCAATATAACATTTCAATATGATTAATTTAGATATTATTTTTGAACAAGTGCAAATGTGTGGCATTTTGCGTGATACCAATTGCTGTGAATAGTAATTACTTATTAATTAATAATTTTTCTCATTCTGATAGAACTCAGTGATGTGATACAACAAATGTATTTGTAGCAATATGTCATACTAATTGCAGAATGAAGTTTGTTTTGTCTCAGCCTGAACTTCACATAGAAGAAATAAGCTGTGAAGTGTGAAAGACTCGATCAATATTGCAAATACATAAATATTAGTCTAAGATCCAAACTATACAGTAGTGCCATTTTAAAGGTTGTTGTTTTTTTTTTTTGTGTTGTTTTGTGTGTGTGTGGATGCGTTTTTAATGTGTTGCCCAAGAGATAAACAGAGTTTGCTGTAGCAGGCTACTTCATGGACAATAGTTCTTATTTTTGTGGCTGGAAATATAATATTGAGGACTTTGGTGCGAACTTGATTAAAGTATGACAGTGAATGTAAGACAGCCCCCTAATTTTGAAGAGGCCTCCTGAGAATTTTTTTCATTTTTAACTAATTATAACACTTTAATCACAATTAAATCTCGAATTGTCTTGAGAAAACTATGAAGGCTAGGGCTTGAGGTATGTTTTTCATAAAATCATCATTCGTGTCACTACCTTTATCATCTTTGTAGCATTGTTTCTTTCTTCCTTGTTTTCCTACCATATTAGGTCATCTGACTTTTTAACATCCCCTTAAGAACTTGGATTTTAGAAGCAAGACCACAAGACATTTAGGATACATGGAAATAGAATTCTCTCAAGGGTTATTAGAGAATCTTATCATGGTAAAGGAAGATAATTTGAAATTATTTGGAAAGGACTAAAAACAGAAGGGAGGTAATGCTTTTGCATTGCATTTGCTGAGGATATCTCATATTTTTCTATTTTGGTCTTTTTCATTTGATCAGAAATGAAATGGCATAAACACACATAGAAAACAGCAACATCAAAAAAGTATTGGCATTCCAGTTGTTTTCACATTTTAAAGTATAATAATTATTCTTTATTTAAAATTTTATAATATAATGACATACAATACTATGTGGACATGACAATTCAGGTTTCATTGAGGCATTAAGGAATTTGAGCCTTGGAATTTAATAAGAATTGTTTTGGGAATTGCTCTTACAGATTCTCTCTTTGCTGCCTGTTAAGGATCATTACATTTTGGCAAATTTGCTCTTTTACCCCTTTGGAACAACTTTTAAAAAAAAAAGACATCTTCAACAAACAAACAAACAAACAAACAAAAAATGATCAACCTTTTTCTCTTCTCGTTTGTTTTCTCCAAGGTTTAGGGACACCCTGCCCCTCTCTCCTTTATTTTTTTAAGGATGTTCCAATTTCAATTTTCACACTGGGATAATCAGTATGCATTTTTATCAGTCTTAAATAATCTTCTGTAAATGGTAACGGGCCATCTTCGAAATGGTTGTGGTTGTTAAGATTGACGTGAGAATGGTAAGTGGGGTCATAGATTTGAGTCCTGCATAGACATGGACATTTTCATTTTTGTGTTGTGGCTTGATTGACTTTGCCACCCGTTGTTCATCTCCTTCTGTATCTTACCATCATTCCCCATTGTCCTGAGTGGCAAAGGGGCTTGTGTCTGAGGCCCTCTATGTCTGGGTTTGATGGCCTGCTTGATCCCTTGGTTGTGTTTGTGGAATTGGGTCTATTTCCAGGACCCCTTTTATCACTTTCCTTCCCTAATCCAACCCTAATCCTTGCCCTGACCAGTAACTGTGTGTGTGTGTGTGTGTGTTTGTGTGTGTGATTGTGTGAATGAGGAAGTAGCTCTCTACAGCCACATTGATAATACAAGCTCCGAGATAGGCCTAGAGGGCTACCAAAGGTGGAATTGTAAAATTATGGGATCACAAAGGCTATGGGCTACGTCAATTGTAATTGTAAAGATATAGGATCACTGAAAGCTAAGGGCTTACCTCAGTGTGATATTTAAGGAGCTTGAGCCCACAGGAAAGATCTCCCAGGAGAGAGGTAGTGACCACAAAAGACTGGTTGGTTTCTCAGATGCCCGTAGATGACAGTTGAAAAGGGTGTCAGACAAGTCCCAAACCTAGCCCCAACCAAAAAGAAAAGGGAAATCACTCTGTAAATGGTTACAGTAAATTTCTTAGCTATTCAGCATAAATTATGCATATTATTCTAATATGTTCTCACTTGTGTAGAGTTTTTTCAATTGGTATTTTATTTACAGAATTAATAATACAATTTTTCCATAGTAGATTGTTCTGAAAACTTGAACCTAGCAATATTTGTTTCTTTTCTTTGGTTAAAGTTTTTAATTTCTTTAATTCATTGCAATATTGCAAAAAAATTTGCATGTTCAGTATTCAGGGCAGGGTTCTGACATTGCATGTTGCATGATACAGAACAAGACTTTCAGTTGCCTTTTGAGTCTGCAGAAGGGAATTGCATAGCATATCTATTTTGCACATTTTCAAGTTCTTTTGCTTCTGAATGTTCAATTGATATATGTAACCAATATTCTTCTTGCATAGTTGAACTTTGCTTAATAGGAGCTTAAAACAATGAATTTTTTAACTCCATTTATTTCTTTAATGAATTATTTTTGTTTTGTTTCTATTTGTATTACAGGTAGTATAGCTCGACCGAGTTGAGAATGATGTTTACAGGAGCACACCACCATCTGTGTTTATAACCGAAACGACAGAGATGAAGATATAAGGACACTCATTCAAAATTAAAATGGGATCATGCCAAACTATTGCGAAAGAAAGTGTCGTTTATTTCGTTGCAAATCTATGCAAATCTCTGCAAAATGATTCAAAATTTTGAAACTAATTCTTTCGATGAGCAGTAATATTCATATAAATCATTTATTTTAACTTCAGTAGTTTGTCAGAATATATACCAAATAAAATTCTTTTTTACCGCCGTAATGAAGAATATTATAGATACTTCTGACAGTAAAGTTAACGTTTTGATACTTAATTGCATACTAACAAACCGTCTAAAGCCTATGGGGAAAAAAATAAATGAAAAATACAAAATGTTTAAATTCAATGAATATGTATAAAAAATTCAATATAAATAGAACTTTTTATTATAGTCTTGTACTAGAACGGTGAAAAGTTTAAAAAAAAGCAACTTAAAGGAACAAAAATAAAAGTCAGTGCAAATCTTGCAGAATGTGTCCCTGAAGTTATATTTTATCAGCTTATTCACTACCTCTATGAAGGAGGCCATGGTGGTTCCGTAGAAGCAGTCTCTGAACTCGCTTCACGCTCCTGGCAACTTTTGTTAGCTAAACTGACTGTACAGACCTGTATTTACACTGTTAGTTCCATGACGCGCTGCAATCTCAGCCTTCATTCTTCGCTTGGTCGAGTTACTTCTCCCACTCTCAGTTGTGCATGGTGATGTTAACTATTATGTAAATGTAAAAAATAAGACCTCAGGGCTGTAACATGCTATGCAATTATTTGCAAGTTTTGAGTAAAAGGAAAGAAAAGGTTTAGTCATTGCATTCTACGCATTGGGATAAAGATCATTAACTTACGAATATCACTGACATCTTGCTGTGAATCTTTAAAATGAAAATTCAACATCTAGATGCGTCTATGAGGCGTCAAAATATCTCAATTTCATCAGAAATGTGGCATCGCATGTTATTGCTCCAAGGTCTTGAAATAAATTGCAGGAATGACTTCAGGTCTAAGTCATTAATTTACAACAGGAAACAAACCTTGGGTGTTTAATGCTTTTATTTCATAACATTTTATGAAGCTTGTGACCACCACTTCTCGTTCAACAGACTTTCTTGGAAGAAATACATATCACTAAACTAATAAGATTAATTGCTGCTTTGTTAATGAGAGCAGGTACTGGAAAACCTTCCATAATCCTTTTGGAAGTAAGAAAGATTTATCAAACTTTATACTTTTTTATGCCCTGTTAAAACAACATATATGTGGACTAACAATATTAAATTTCAGATTTTAAATGGGGGGTTTTCAGAATTTTCTATTGAAAATAATTTGGTATTAAAAAAATTCATTGCTGTAATTAATTTTTGTGGCAACAGTAATCCCTCAAGCTTCTTTAAAATTCTATTAGTAGGATTTGAATATTGAAAAAAATATTGCCGTCACTGCATCATTAAGTATATGGCTACAGGTACAGGTCTGTATTAAGGTAATATGTAATATGTAATCTACAAATACAGGTCTGTATTAAGTATATCACTACATCATTAAGTATATGGCTGTTAGGTTGGGGCACTGCTTCAGTGTCAGTTGTTAGGTACAACTGTTGGGTATCAGCTGGATAGCCAACAAATGATGTTTCCTTATTGTTTTATGCAGGATACTTGTTTGCATTGCAGATAGTAAGCTCTTGGCAGACGTCCACCTGCCATCCTGGTTGGACTATTCCCTCTCAGTGTGCAACAGTGTGTCCTGCTCTACCCATGCAAGGGCCGTATTCAAATGTTTTTCATTTCTTCTTTCTGATTTTATGAATATCCCTACATTACTTGGTCCATCAACATTTAATTATATTAATATTTAATTTTTATGATTTATTTAAATATTGAAAACTCTATTGTCAATTTTTTACTTTATTGTGCCAAAAATGGAAAGCTGTAAATAATTCTCTATTTCAACGAATTACTTGTGAAGTTTTCTGAAACTTGTCCAACACTTAGGTTGGCACTACAAATTGGACATTTTCCATCATTTTTCAATTTTATTTGATATTAATATATTACTTATTTTGTAAAAAATATATCTTGAGTTTTTACATTTTCTGTATATTGTGCTTCTATCTTATGTGAATGTCTGTGACTTGGGTGTTCACCTTGCAGGCCTCATGTTAGTGATGGCTCTGATGTGATGTTGATGTTTTGGATGATGTCAGTTGTTGATGTTTTGGCTGACGAATCAGCAGCATGCTGGGAGATGAAATTTAATCTCTGTTGTATAGTGTGATTTTTATAAAGCTGCCACTCGAGGCCTGTCTTCACGATGGAATTTTGCATTTTGCATCTTTCTTGGGCGTGCTGCTAGATGTCGTGTGATCAAGCAGTGCTTCATGTTGTTGTGATCATGCAACATTGAGCGACATGACCAAGAAAGATGCGAAATACCATGACATATTCCATCATAAAGATGATCCTTCAGAGGCGGCTTTATAAAAATTGCACTATAGACCACAACACTGTGTTACAATATGATTGTAATTACTAATGATGTGCATAGGTGAATCCTGCTGTGGCAGTTTCGGCAGAAACTGCGTTTCATCACATCCATCTGGCTCCAAAGCCATTGGTGGAACCTCCTGGTTTACAAAGAAGAGCTAAAACCCAACCAGACGAGCCAAGGGGTCGTGGACGGCTCCGATAAATAAACTGAACTGTGTTTGATGTGCAACACTTTTGCACATCAAATGTTGAAAAGGTGCTGAAGTTAACTAGAGTTGTACCTGTGTACTATTGTTTTCATTTTTGTTCTGTGATTTACAAACTTTTTCAAGAAACATTGAAAAGAAGCGTTTTTTGTTTGTTAAAAAAGTGTCTTATCACTTTAGGTAGTACACTATCAATATAAGACAATTCCAGAAATATAAACAAGCTATCAATATTCGTATCACAGTCATTCAAAACTTGAATTGGGATATATGAAGGACAAAACTTACTTATACTATAATGCATACATATAATAGTATGGTGATGTCTGATCAAAATCTGTAAAATTCTTTTTAAAACATTAATCATTCATCCGTCTAAAAGAACTTTCTCGAGTAGACTTTTAAACTATCGTTTTGATTTTGATAATAAAGTGTATTCCTAGTTTGCCTGTGATGTTGATCTAATAATGCAGGGGGTAGTAGAGTTAAGTCTTAAAAACAATATTAAAAAAAATGTGGATTTTCTTTTTGTTTCATCTGAATTAGTAGATGAGCTGAGTATTAAGAACATATTTAAGTAGTTAGTTTTGAGAAAAATAATGTTTTCTTCAGTTTCATGTTTTTATGTGATCATAAGTGTTCAGAAATTTACTTCATTTTTGTCTGCATAAACTTTTAAGTTTGTGTGCATCATTCTCAAAGTAATTATTGTCGATTGAAATGGAAAAAATATGTGGTACATAATTCATTTTGAACCAAACCTTTCTTTGCTTTTTTCTCGTCACCTTTTTCTCCAAACATTCAAAATTTATTTTCTTTGAAAGATATTAGGTACCACACAAAAATATTACTTTCCTTCTCGTTGAGTTTTTGTGAAGTAAAAATAATTATCATCACAATTCCTTTCTTGTTTATTTTTGTTTTTCTAGTATTATAGTAATTATTCATTACCTTTATGCAGACTGTATCTTAATTTTTATTACATTGTACCTGTTTCAGCTATTGATAAACATAAGTTGAATTTTTGTGTTACTACTTGCGAAGGCGAAATAGTTGAGGTATATTAGATATGTAGCTTACTCAGTATTGTATTTTTGAAAGTTCATGTTTTTTATTGTGCTTGCATTATGCATAATATCTACTTTTATACAGAATTTTAAAATAAAGCAGTTTTGAAAATATTGTTTTAATTTCTTCTCCTGAAATAAAAAAAATACATCTGAAGTGCACTAAAGAAATAATTTTTCAAGGTATAACATCACATTTCTCCTAAAAGTTTGTGTCTGTTTTACCTTTGGTGGAGACTCCAAAATCCACAAACCCCAATGGAAATATGAACGTGTATATATCGAGAGTAGATATAAACAATAATCAGGTTTGTGTTTCCTGTGTTGCAGAGAAGACATGAGTCTGTTTGTAAATAATTGTTGAAAATTGCTTCATGAATAGTGAAATCTTGCAATAGTCAGCAATGGGGAACAAAAACTTGCCTGTCAGAGGTGTGTCTGTGAACAAAAAGTCTGAAGAAAGAAAGCAAAAAAGAAAGTTAAACACCTTGGAAAAATATTTGAAATTTAATGTGTATACTTCTCTCTCTCTCTCTCTCTCTCTCTTTTTTTTTTCCCTGAGGCTCATGGCTCATTTTCTGAGGCTCATGGCCTCAGAAATGTGCTTACCACTGTTAAAAAGATCTGTTTTATTTATAAGGGAGAAGGGGTAACAATTGCCTAATGTAATCGGGCACTCTAAAAACTTGAAGTATAATTGTAAATGTAGGACAAACTGAAATAAACCAGTTAGAGTTGTATTTCAAAACACTATTGTTTGGCATATTGTATCATTTATTTTACACTTCATGAGGAAACAATGGGGAAAATGCTTGTGTTTGTATTTCTGTGAGTATAGGGCACACCATCACATTCACCCAATTTTACAGGAGAGCAGTTTGAAGATGTTTTACGTTGGACTTGGAAGTGAACTTTGTGTTATTTAAAATCACTGTAACTCTGCCAATTCTTGATGTAGAACATTGTGTTGTATACCTCTGGGTAGAGGACAAGAAACCCATATTGTGCCAATCTCAATTCAGCCAAAAATTGACATATTAGTATATCTCAGACAGGAAGATTTTATGATTTACTCCTTTGTTTGTGAGTCAAATGACAGATATTCTATATTAATGCTTTCAAGAATGAAGAGAAAGGGATTTGAATTTAAATAAATGAAAATAGTGTTTTTTAGTTTTGGGGCTTAGAAAAGGAATATTCTTGTGGGCTGAAAATATATCACTCATACAAGAATCTGGCTAGTGAACATCTTTATTTATGCTAGGAATTTACTAATTTGATAGTTCCTACTTTTGAAATGATAGCAACTTCTTTAGTGAATGAATATTCCAGCGACATGAAGTGCCAGCTGCTATTTATTTATTTATTTGAATTATCTTTCTTTTCTAATCAATTATTAACAAAAATTTATTCTGATTTAGTTTGATTTTTCTACCGAATAATGATGGCCATCAAACATTTATTGTAATTCATTTCATATAAAAATCACTCTCTTAATTTATCTTACTTTTTAATTCGTTCTGGGCCTTGCACATTTACTAAATATCAAAATCCTTGTAATTATCCTTAAGCTATTCACTTTCCTGGTGATGATGCACTGTATTCTTGGTGACGAGTAGATAATACATCCATTCGGAGTCGTCCTTCCAGCATTTCTTGAGATTCCACACACTGTTCTTATCAGTACATTTTTAGAATCTTACATGTCCTACTCGAACTGATTAATATTAATTTTAAATATTCGTTACAAATATTTTTGTTTACTAAGTCATGTTCTGTTCTGAGTTTAAACTTTTACTAACGGAATTTTATTGCTCACAGCAATACATCCGATCTCTACCAAATCTGGACATTTTCACATGAAAAATTTTAATTTTGCAACTCAACTTGGTTTTGCTTTTCAGTAGTTCACATTGTTCATAGTTGCTCTGATGCTAGTTTGACCTCTGCAACTATACCATTTATTTATTTGTCAAAAAAACAGTAAAAAACGTATATGACGTGCGGGGAAAGAAATTTATCTGCGCACATTTTCTTGAGGGCCAGAATTTTATTTAAAAAAAAAAACAAACGAAAAAATGAATTTAGAAAATAATTATTTTAGAAAAATAAAGATATTTGAAAAAGGTTTTTTCCCGAGTTATAGAAAATCAATTTCAACGGTAAATGAACTACAAGCAAAAGGAGTGCTCAACAAAACGTGCGCACAGGGAAGCTACATTTACGTCCAGAAGTAAAACAAGGGGCCATCTCAGCATTTGCTCAATGGATCAGGGAAACTGGACAAAAACCTGATCGAGATGGGGGTCATTGACCCGGAAGCTGAAGTACATTACTTGGTACAGGCGTATTAAATATTTTTTTAAATGTATACAATGCAAACATAAACTAATTCATTATATATCTTTGCTTTGTTACATTAAACATTATTTTTCTTTTTCACGATCAGTATAGTCTCTAATTGTATAGAAACAGTTTTGCAGCAGAAAAGATTTTACTTTTAACTTAAATTTGTGTACTGACTTTAATTGTTTTATGTCATCTGGCAATGCGTTGTAAAGTAACGTACATGTATGTTGATTTCTTGTACTGAGCTGTTGATACTGACACTTGATGCACGTGATTTCTACGGCGTGTGTTGTAATTATAAATATCAATATTGCATGAAAATATGTTCCCTCCGTTAAGTAGGTCATTTTTGACAAATATTACGGATTCGTAAATAAATAGACAAGGCAATGGTAGAATTCCCAGCTCAATGAAAAGAGGCTTGCAGGAATCACGTGGAAGGCATTTTTTCATTATTCGAATAATTTTCTTTTGCAATCTGAAGGTCTGAATACTACAGGATGAGCTTCCCCAGAATATTATGCCATATCTCAGGCGGGAATGCACATTTGCAAAATAAACGCAACGAGCTGCATGAAGGCTGACAGAATTTGAAAGAAATCTGAATGCATAGCATAATGAACTTAATTTAGTGTTTAATTCTGTTGTATGTACATTCCATTTGAGGTTTGATTGAATTGAAAGACCTAAAAATTTTGTTGCCTCAACATCATCTAATTGCATATTGTTCATTTTCAATAGAACATGCGATTTCCGATTTGAGATGCAAAAATGCATTGAAACAGTTTTTCTTTCGTTAACAATTAATTTGTTATTATTAAACCAATTTGAAACTTCTGAAATTGTACTATTTACTGCTTCTTTTTTGCAAAGAACATTCGTGTGATCAGCAAACAGAACCGTTCTTCCATTTTTAATAGACGAGGGCATATCGTTTACATATAACAGAAAGAGAACAAGACCTAAGATCGAACCTTGCGGGACACCATGCACAATTGGCAAAGAATTGGAAATATAAGTATGTAATGTCCTTTCCTGCCAGTATGGTATTTCTACTCTTTGAGTCCGATGTTTAAGGTAAGAAGTTATCCAATCTAGGGCAATACCACGAATTCCATACGAAGGTAATTTCGAGTAAGGTAAGATCTTATGGTCAATAACGTCAAAAGCTTTCGAGAGATCTAAGAATATTCCAATGGGTACTTCATTTTGGTCTATTGATGAAGCAACATCTTTGAGAAAAGAAAAAATGGCAGTTTCCGTAGATTTTGATTTTCTAAAACCGTGTTGTGAGTCTGAAAACGCTGTTTTTCCTGAGAAATGTTTCCATTCGTAAGTAGAAAAGCCTTTCTAATATTTTTGAGAAAACTGACAAAAGAGAAATTAGCCGGTAATTTTGAATATCATTTTTGTTCCCTTTTTTAAAAGTGGCTTAATTTTTGCTGTTTTGGAAAATATCTGGAAATATTCCTGTACATAAAGAAGCATTGAAAATGTGAGTTAACGGATGTATAAAGGCAGGTGCACAAGTTTTTAATAAACAGGAATTTCATCTAAACCAGATGAATATTTATTTTTTAGTTTACTGACTATTGTGAGGATTTTGTTGGGAGAAGTTTCGGGAATAAACATCGTATCTCAAATTTTTTGGGAAGTGTAAAATGTTGAATTTTGTGATTTTAGTCCCTTCGTGAGATCAGACGCAATTCTGGAAAAGTGTTTGTTGAAGAGATTGGCAACTTTTTCCGGATTACTCGTTTCTCTTTCATTATCCTTTAAAATAACATTCTCTACAAGGTATCGAGATGATGTGGTTGTATTTTTTTACGATATCCCACATTGCTTTAGTTTTGTTACTAGCGCTCAAAATGTCCTGACTATTTTTCATTATTTTTGCCTGAACTATTACTTTTCTTAAAATTCTTTTATATTCTCGGAAGTATATATGGAAACCGGGTGATACGTTATGATGTTTAGAAATAAAGTAAAGCGTACGTTTGTTTTTACACGATGTTCTAATTCCTTGTGTGATCCAAGTATTACTTTTGCTTGAAATGTTTAATTTTCTCTTTTTAAGAGGAAAGCACGCGTTAAAATGAATTGAAAGTTTGGAGAAAAATAAATTATATTTTTCATTAGTGTCAACAGCGTTATAAACTTCGTCCCATGATTCCTTCATCACGTAGTCCGTAAATAATTTTATATTAACTTTAGTGAATGCTCTGCACATGCGTGTATTATTTATTGTGTCAGTGTTTATGTTCTTAGTAATTGTAAGAATTTGTGCATCGTGATCACTGTATCCTAGATTATTCGTTATTATTTCATATGTAGTTGTGGTTTTGTTAATTATAATTTGATCTAATGCTTTTTGTGATTTAAGCGTATTCCGTGTAGGTACATTCACTGTAATGTCTAAATTAAAAGAATGAAGTAAATTGAGAAACTTCTCTTTTTCGTGGGATTCGCTCAGAAAATCAATATTGAAATCTCCACATACAACAATGGATTTAAAAGAGAGTTTACTAATTTTGTTCAGAATTATCTCCAGATTTTCCAAGAAAGTGAAATAATCTGAAGCTCGCTTTGTTGGAGGTCTGTAAATGCAAAGTAAGATAATTTTGAGCGTAGTAAGATGTACTACTGTTGTTTCAAAAACTTTTTCAACTGCATATAAATTGAATTCTGACAACAAGGTAGAATCAATATAATTTCTTATGTAAATACACGAACCTCCGTAAGCAGGGCCCTTATTTGATTCCTTCGCTCTGCAATACGATCCTGCAAGGTAAAAGCTAGGAATTTGTAGTGTGTTTATATCATTTTGAGACAACCAATGTTCTGTAAAGCAAAAAACATCTATTTGTCTTAGATCACATTGTAATGCTGCCTCGATAAATTCAATTTTATTTGAAAGAGATTGCACATTATGATGCATTATTCGAATCTTTTGCATGTACCTACACGGATGTTTTTCTGCTGCATCTGACTGTAGTTGCTATTTATTTATTTCATTTTTACCTCGAGTGCGTGGTCGAACGAAGTATCGTGTCCCAGCAGTGACAAGAGGTGAGGAAGGAGGGGTGACAGATGTATAGAGGAATGAATAGTGGGAGAGGTAATACACGGATTAGGTTCAGGGGATAAGGTAATTGGGTCCAAAGGGGTCCCAGGGAATGGAAGAGAACTAGGAGATGTGGGTGGGGATGGGTCTTGGGCAGGACACTGCCAATTGTGTGAAATGATATGTTTTGCAAGCTCACTACCGAGTGCATGTTTTCCGACAAGGTTCAGGTGAAGACCATGTCGGGTGAAGTGTTTTTCTGAGAGAAAGTTTAGCTCAAACAATTTAACATGTATGTCTCTCAGATGCAGTTTCAATTGGTTGTTTGTGTGACTTTTATTTATTTATTTATTTATTTATTTATTTACGTCAAAAACAGTTAAAAACTGCGTATGACGAGCTACGGGGAGAAGTGAATTTTGTGCACGTTTTCATTATTCTGTGGTCTCTATCCTAAACCATATTCTAGTCGAATTTTGAATACAGAAAAGAGAGGTTTTTTTTCGAGTTTTGTTGACAAAAATATTCGCTCCTATATAATAAAATATATTGGGAAGTTAATCGTGAATTCTCTTTCTAGTAGCGCTTGCTCAGTTCTACTTCAGTTCCTTGTCAGATATTTTATTCTTTCTTTTTCAAACAGTTTTTCGATATCCAAGAACCTAACCCATCTTTCATCATTAAAAGATAGACTCGACATTCGCGACGCTTTTTGGGAACCTAGGCGACTCCACACATTCGCTATTCGGCGAACAGCGAGCAACCGCTCGCCAAATCCCGAGTAGTGTGGATGGGTCGCATGCTATTTGCCGGGTGACGAACATTCGGCGCTCGCCCTACCCGTCGCGTGTCGGTCTTTTGGACGCATCAAAGGAAGCGAACATTCACCGAACACATCAGCTGGTCGGGATCGGGCGAGTAGTAGCTCGCTGCTCGGCGAATGCCGAATGTGTGGTGAAGCAAAACTCTCGCGAATGTTCAGGGATTACTGTATTTACAATGTGACACTATGTTCAAGATGAGTTTATTTTCTATTGCGTTTTAAAAATTATTTTTTCTTATTGCATTGAGTCTTATGATACTTATTTCATAAATAAGTATTATATGCCTCAAAAGATAGAACGTTTCTTTTAATTAAATCTCCATTTCTAATTCTTTTTTAATTAAAAAAGAACTAGCGTACCCGTGAGAGAATTCTTGCATGTTCAACCCCACCCTTTCCCTACCCATTTGTCTATTGTAACGTTTTGTACATTCCCAAATATTTATTTACATTTTTACATTGTTATTCGTAAAAAAGAAACGTGATGTACCTTGCTTGTTAAAAAAAATTAGGTTAGCAACCGATAGATTGATGACATATTTATTTATTTTTATTTATTTACGTCAAAAACAGTTAAAAACTGCGTATGACGAGCTATGGGGAGAAGTGAATTTTGTGCACGTTTTCATAATTCTGTGGTCTCTATCCTAAACCATATTCTAGTCGAATTTTGAATACAGAAAAGAGAGTTTTTTTTCGAGTTTTGTTGACAAAATATTCGCTCCTATATAATAAAATATATTTTCAAAGGTAAATTAGCTATAAATTCCTGCCCTGAACCCTCATGTTCTTCATGAAAGAATAATACTTTTTGCCGCGATAATATGAAAAACGATAATTTGAATAACTATATTTCCCACTGAAATTCAGAAGACGTGCACAAATAATGAAGTTACATTTATGTCCAGAAGCAAAACAAGGGACCATCTCAGCATTTGCTCAAGGATCAGGGAAACTGGACAAAAAACCTGATCGAGATGGGGGCCATCAACCCAGAAACTGTGGTACAATACTTGTTACAGGTTCTTTAGATATAGAGGAATATAGAGAAAGAATTGAACATAAAACGTGTTCCTCTAAAGAAATGTGTAAGTTCTAATTGTACAAAGTGAGAAGGTACAATATATTGAAGTACATTGTACAAGAAATTTAAATAAAAACTAAAAAAAAAGAAGAGAGAATTGAAGTGTTACTTGTTAAAAAAAAGTAGCTACAGTAATTGTAACGGCAGATGCAACAAGAAAAAGTGTTGACAGAGTGCGATGTTACACTATCCTTTCCATAAAGGAGGAGAGGAACTACTAATATACTTACAGAATATCAAACAAAATAACAATGTAATTGATGCAATTGATGTTGGAAACAAATTTTCAATTAAAGTTTATTCAGCATTATAGAGAAATGTTCTTGGAACAATTCATACTTCTTTAAAAGCAACATTTAAAGAAATTATTCAATCTTCCTTGAGAGTTAGCTTTCTACTTTCCTTAATAGTCACAAAAATAATAGAAAAGATTTTTTAATCTTGAGAAAGCCAAGTAAAGTAGTGCGAAAATACCGGATCAGACAAGTACGAACCTACTCTTTGCAATATTATTTAACTTTCCTTGATTTGTTATGAGTGGGTTTTGGATAGTCAGGGTGCCAGCTTGTTGGGGTGCGAAAATTGAAAAATTATTTCTATACTAAAAAGCATTGGATTATTTTCTGCATTCTTACATACCCCAAGAAAAGCAATTCCGAGACAAAAAAATAATCAAACTCACATTTTCACATTTGAATACTAAATACCATTTGTTGCCATTAGAAACAATTTAGTAGGCTTAGACTTCACTTTGGTACATGGGAATGTTGCTCAAATGATGTTTGCATATTGAATATCTTAACGAACCGACACCTTGAGTTTAATATCAAACAGTGTATTATTTACAATATGAGTTTGCAGCTGGGCGTTGATGTACATACTTCCAGATACCGCCAACATTTAAATTGTGCGTTTGGACTGCGATCGTTGGCAGTTGTCGAGTGACTTGCGCTATTCACTAATTCACGTAGTATTGTAAGCTAGCGCGTTTGACTTTTGTTTTTTATTTATTTCAAGCTATTTTACTTTAGCTACTTTCAAAAGTTTGTTCTTTGTGTTGTGCCATAGCACAAGTTTTCCCCCACTACCTCCGCGTACCCATGCGAGAACTCTTGCATGTGAAACCCCACACTAATCCCTATCCTTCTATTTCCATTCTAAGAGGGAAAGTAGTTAACGAAACGTGTTTATTTTATTAAAAATATATAAAGGTAACTTCCAATGTACTAACACAATAACAAATAAAAAAACAGTGCAATTGATGTTTAAAATAATTTTTCAATAAATATTTATTCAATATCATGGAGAATTTTCTTGGAACAATTCTCAACACTTCTTTAAAGACATTTGGAGTAATTATTAAATATTCTTTGACAGTTTTTAGCTTTTCGTGATAGTCACAAAAATACTAGCTTTTTACTTTTGAGAAAGCTACTTTTGAGTGTCTGAACCCACTGACTTGAAAATTTCATCAAATGATAACGAAAATATTGGTACAGATAAAATAAACACAGTCCTCTTCACTCTTCACTGTACAATCACATCCCTCCACAATTAAATACACAGCAATTACAGTCCACAGCAAAACATTAGTTGAATGGTTTCACTACACGCACAAGACACATCTTCTATCAAGCAAGCTGGCTGGCCCAGCAAGCTGGCACCCTGACTATCACAAGACCTTCTATCAAGCAACTACAATAGTACTTCTAGTTGTTGCTGGAGAGCAAATCTTGAATTAATGATTGTGCAACTAAACCTAATCAGACTGCACAAACCTCGGTGTATACAGAAAGCGTATATAAGATTGAGGAGTCTAAGCCTTCTAAGTGTGTCGTCACAAAAATGGCTACCAGCATCACGGGCTGAAATATTGAGGTGGCCTTGATAGTATTGAAGCGCAGAACCGAAAATTTAATTTGAGGCCTTTGGCCTCAAAATTTTCGTTTTTAAGTCCCTAAAACGCTTTGTTTAATAGTTATTTGAAACAACAACAACAACAAAACCTCTGGCAAGTTTGCAGGTTGCATTTAACTTGAATATTTAGATGTGTTTTGTTTAACAAATCCTTCATATTTTTAAAGTCAAAGTGCAATTCGTCAAGTCTCCGTGAAATTCTTTTTCTTTAGAGACCTCATTTATAAAGATTGGTTGCTTGTGAGAGCCGCAACGGAAAGGTATACTACTGAAATAATACAGGAAACGATTAGAATTGTCTATTGTAGTTAACATCAGCAGATTCAATAAAATGACCACTTATATTTTCTGAGAATTATGCCTCTCAACATTGAGAAACATGCATAATAAGCAACTGAGAAACATGCATAATAAGCAATTAAAATATTCATACATATATGAGGAAAAATTCAACAATTGCAAGAAAAGACTATTTAACATGCAAAACGCAATAAAACAAACGCCCTTACATGTTCTATAGCAAGAAAATTAAATTGCTGAAATTAATCTTAGAAAAAAAATTGAAGACATTAGTTAAGAAAAAAATTAAATTACATAAAATTAGTTATGACTGTCATTTACTATATCTTCTGTTACCAACAAACCATTACAGAACCATATGCTTTCTAACTAGACAATATTTATTTTCAATGAGAATTGAGAGTACATTCACATACAAAGGTACAAACACATCGAAGTATTTTGTTTGTGAGTTTTATGAAGTTGTGTCCGCGAATTTAAAAGTGGCGCCAAGTCTACCGCTAGAGACCAGCTCGGATGTCCGTACCAAACAAAGAACAAATACCTTGGATAATGATATTCTCTGAACCAAAGAGTATATATACTCTGGTATATCTCTGAACCAGGTAGGCCAGTCGATCGCTTCACGTCAAGCATTTGTTCTCCTTGAGGTTATGTATAAAACATAGCACATTTTTTGAAGTACAAAGCTAGTATAATGCCCATAGTTATGGAGGAATAACGTCATACTTGATACATGAGCTATATATTTTTTCCGCTACTTAATCGATTAGTCGTCTTTTTGATTAAACGATATTCGTACCCGTGGAGTTCATGCTTTGACATGTTTGCCATTGTGACCATTGTGTATTTATTTATTTGGTAATTGACTAATAACAAAGTGATGAGGGTGCTATTATAAATAAAGAGCATTGTTTGATTGAAAAAGATTGTGATATTGCAAATATTTGCTGTACTACTGAGGAAACTTACAAATTGTGATGAATGTTTGTGCCATGCCCCCAATCCTATCCCATGTGTCTTGGCGACTGGGCCTCTTGTGACGATACGGTTGTGTGATTTTATTGTTTATTAACTCTAGTTAGTCGGTCAGGCTTGTTAAGAAGTTCGTATTTGATGTCGAACACCATATTTGTTCAAGCGTATTTAATGTTGAACACTGTATTTTTTCTTAAATGTTATTTCTAAGGAACTTGAGTGGTACGTGTGCTCGTGTTTCATTCGTTCGCCCTTTCCTTCCGAAAACTCGACCCATTGCCAGAAAAATGCATAAAGCTTATTTGCATCATGAAGAAGGATCTGAAACTTTTCAGCTGTGTATAAGTGTTAAGGATAGTTCACTATCTGTGGACCGCCAGTTCAATTTCAAAAGGCAAGTTACGGAAAGTGTGAATTCTTTTTTGGGTAGGGTTAATACTAATCTCGAAAAAGTATACGAAAAGAAGAAAAAGAGAAAGCAGAAGAAAGCTCCTGCAAATGAAGAAACTAGCCCAGAGTCTTCTGTAATTACTATTGATTTATTAAGTAATGGCTCAACAGTACCTCGTGACACAATATGTAAGGATGTACTGTTTGGAAACAACAAACTTCTTTTAATAGTTTGTGGTACAGAATATGAAGTTGTTGTGAATGCCCCATGGATAAACGTTCTCTCACTTCCAACAAGTATAATGGCAGGTTTTCCTGTATATCCCAATAAGTTAGAAACTTCATTTTTCAATAGAAATAAAAGTCTGTTTTCGTGGTATCGATGCACAAAAGATAAACAAGAAGAGTGGAGTAAAGTTGGAGATGATTATTACTATACTCCCACAAATGATGACATTGGATGTCTTCTCAAATTCTCATGTACACCTGGAAATGACAGCATTCAAGGACCATCGTTTGATGTGGTGTCAAAAAACCCTGTGCAAGCAGGCCCTGGTCATTGCCCCTTTGAAACTCGCCATTTATTCACTGGGGAACGAGTAAATTGGCCAAGGTATGTGCTTTCCTGAAATACTATAGTGATTTGCACTGTAACTAACAAATAAATAATGCAGCCATCAATTTTACAGTATGTTCCTTCATAAAATGTATATCACTATTACCAATGTGTTTAGAAAATTCATTTTTTTATCACTTATCCAATTTTGAACAATTTTCAAGGTAAAAAATATTTTAAATGCTAGTTGCCTCCCATAGCCTAATCATGTATTTATTAAACATGTTAGTTTTGAATAATGTTGGTTAAATCTTGTTTATAAACTTGCCAAATGCTTTTTGGAAATATCTATGTATCACGTTCTTTAAATAATAATGTGTGATTCCTTTGCAAACATTTTACCAATGAAAACTTGTTATTAGTTTTAGGATAGTTTCATATAACATATTAGCTGATTTATATGCAGACTCTGAGACAGCCCGCAATCAATTATATCCATATTGCCCAGCATATGCTATAGGAATAGATTATAGGAAACAATTGATCTGCAAGGAACTCATAGGTAAATATCAATATTTATTCAATTCTGTATTATCTTGTAGGCAAGTTATATTCTGGACTTTTCCTTAATCTGATGCTTTTTAGGTTACAATGCTGATATAATGTGCTTGCAAGAAGTTGACCAGAAGGTTTTTATTAATGATCTGGATCCTTTACTCTCCTACTTGGATTACAAAGCAGTATTTTCAAAGAAGGGTGGTCAGGTTACAGAAGGCCTTGCATGTTTCTTCCATAGTTCCAAATTCAGGTAAAACTTTGTACAGAAATTTCTTGATTTACAGGAGAGATCTGTGCAATCAGTTGCCTAAATCCTTTTACAGATTAGTCAGCTCTCACACTATTTGTTTGGCTGAAGAGTTATCAGAAAATCCTGTATTTATAGATCTGTGGGAAAAGCTGAAAGATAACATTAATCTTGTAACAAGATTCAAGGACAGAACAACTAGTTTACTGGTAAGCAAATAATGTCAGTCATTATTGTAAGGTTAAACTGGGTAAGATTGTATCTGTTTAACGTCCAGGTCACAATATTGCAAAGTACAAGCAATCCCGATGAAATACTCGTTATTGGAAATACCCATTTATATTTTCACCCTGATGCAGATCACATTCGCTTACTACAAGCAGGAATGATAATGCTGTACATGGAACATCTTCGTACCAATCTATCTTCTTCGGTAAGATTAGGAACTTTTCATAATTTAATTTTACCTTATTGATCAGGTTATTTTATATTGAATTACAACACAATTTCGCTATTTCGAATTTGCTATTTCGAAAGACGGCTTCGCATATTTGGAATTCGGCGAGTAGCAAGCAACTGCTTGCTGAATTCCAAATAGTGTTGGATGAGTTGGTTGCTGTTTGCCAAGCGATGAACATTCAGTGCTTGACCTATCCACCACATGTTGGTCTTTTGGATGCGTCAAAGAAAGCCAACATTTGCCAAACACAGTGGCTGCTCAGGATTGGGTGAGCAGGAGCTTGCTACTCAGGGAGTGCCAAGTGTGTGGAGCCGCCAATTGTATATATCCTACAAATTATACTGACTGAATTCTTCTATAATTTTACAGATGCCTAATTCCCGTGTGTCACTAATTATGTGTGGAGATTTCAACAGTACTCCTGATTGTGGGGTGTATCAGTTGATGACGACAAAGTTTGTGCCAGATGATTTTAAGGATTGGAAAAGCAGTATGTATGAAAAGAATAGAATAGTCACACATTGAAATATGATAATTGCTGATAATTCTGTTTGCCGTTGAACTATCCAAATATTGACAATGAAATGGCTTATTTAACTATACATTTAGGGATGAGATTTATATCTAAAAAAAATTGAAATCAATGTAATATTTATCACAAAGATAATGTGAAGTATAATGTTTGTAAAAAAATAATTTTTAAAGAGGCACAACTTTTTCATTGGACAATGAGATTGCATGAGGAAGTTACAAAGCCAAATGCAAGTGTGCCAATTGCAAACCGAACGAATGAAGAAAGGTGTGCTAAGCACATGGGCTGAACCTGTGGTTATGTTGCCAGTAGCCAGAGTGGCACCGAGGAAGTAGTTACCACATTGGTGCCTTCTTATTCTAACTTCTCTCTGTAAAGTTTGTTACAGTGTGATTATAGCAACTACAGAAAAACCCCGTTTTTACATTCCTCCATTTCAGGTTTTCCTGCCTTTTACATAATTTTTCATTGGTCCCGTTGCAAAGCTTTTATTTACAATGCATTCTCTTCCTGGAATTTACAAATTGATGTGAAGAGTGCTTCCCGTCCTTTACATAATTTTTTTCTTTTTATTTTTTACTTTCTCATAAATTTGTGTGTTGTACAGAGGAGTATATCTAGTGCAGAGAAATTTATGTAATGCTGTGGTAAAAAACTGGGAATTTTTTGGCAGTAAAACTCATTTTGATACAGAAAAAGTGGATAAATCCTGCTCCAATATATGGTAATTTAATACATTTGTGCTATTTATTTATGTAGCAAACTTGCAGAGCCTTGAGTTCATTCAGATCACTTGGGAAATATCAATTTTTTGTATAGCATCTTATAAACACTACAAAAACAGTCTACAATATAACAAACATGTTTTTTTATATAACAAAAATCTGTGACCCCCCCCATAAAGGATCCGCCCCCTGAAGGGAACAATAGTACTCTTTAGGAGTTGGTGAACTCTGCAATTAATAATGATTTGTTAATTGAAAAGTCAAAAGCAGTACATGCGAAAACATATCATTGATTTCAAAGTAAAGCATTAAGTGTTAGAGCCAATAAATACATCCAATCTCAAAAGTGAGGAAACCAATAGTTTCACACTGCAAAATTAACTAATAATAAAAGCACTACATTTCATTTTCATTATTTATCTGTGATAATGTTCTATGACCCCATAAGTTTCTAATTTTTTTGTGTTAAACTAATATACCTTGGATATTTAAAATAAAGTGTATCATAAATACAGGTGTTGGCATATAACAGGTTTACTTAAAAAAAATCTGTTGAAGAAATGTATTCTGAATATCCAAGATAAGTGTTACGAAATTGCTCAGGGAGAAGGCACATGCTGTCTTCTCATTGTTAAACCGTGTTTGTGAGGGTTGTTGTACTTATACAATGAAACATGCTTTATTTGTGTTACAAACTTACTTCTGTTTGCTTATGATTTTCTCTCTTCAATTTCAGATGCAGAAGAAGCTATAAAGAATGTATCTCTTTCTCATTCCTTCCTTCTTGAAAGTGCATGTGGTACACCAGAATATACCAATTTTACTGTTGGTTTTGTTGGATGTCTAGACTACATTTTCTACCAGTGTGATTGCATGTCAGTATCCCAGGTAAGGTAACAAGCTTTTAAGAACTCTGAAATATTGAGTGACAAGCTAGAGAGAATGGGTAAGCACTTGGATATAAATAGGAATTTTTGTGTAATTAGATTCAACTCAAGACTCAATTCTAGACTGACCAGAGGTCCCATTCACTTTATTTGTAATTGATATTATTCTGGTAACAGTTAACTTTTTAATCTCTTATTAAAGAAAATGGAGACATACAGTAAAAAAAAATAAGTTCAATTCTTTTGCGTTGATGCCAGTTCAAATACAGGTGTACGTCATGTTTGGAAGAGAGCAAAAACTGGACAAAACATAATAGAAGGCCTAAAAGAACTTCATAAAACTGTTATTCTGTAGACTTTATGTATATATATTTTTTCAACCTTTGTGGTGATGGTCAAAATCTTATAACTGATTGGCATGAGGAAAGGGGGTATAGGGAACCTCTCTGGCTGCAGTGTGTTATGGGGTGGAACATCAATGTCCATCGCTTTGACTTCTGCACATCTCATACCTTCTGGGCAGTTGCCATTAAAATTTGTCATAATGCACCAGTTCGGCTTCTAAAAGATATGGGCAAGCGGCCTTTCAGGGAACGAAAAGTGTAACGGACCATGCTTGTAACGAAGTATAATTATTTTTCCAGTTCAGATTATAAATGAATTTTAGGGGGCCCAGCATGTAATATCTCTCATATTTGTAAACCAAGAGAAAAACTTTGTTTGTGTGTATGTTACAGCTAAAGTCTGAAATATAGACAATGTTAGGAGTAGCTGGTTACTTTTTTTCATTAGTCAGATGTGTATAAAACTGCATGAATGACAATGAACGAATCATTTTGGATTTCATCCAGCTAATGCTGGTATTTGACTTGGGTGCTGGTTAAAGTAAGGTAACCTAAGCAGGATAATCCTGCAGCACTAAAAGTGCAAAGGGTAAATTAATTAATTAACCACGTGTTACGTGTCTTATGTTTTTACAAAAAGCATTTTGCCAAAAAACACAGCGGAAATTATACTTTGCACAGATTGAAGATCTTTTTCTGTAAATTTCCAAGGCTAGAGCCTTCTCACCCCATGTCGGAAATGGATAGCAAAGCGTCAACGGGTTCAGTGAGGTGAAATAGGTTAGATATGATGTAAATACCAGTAGTACCCTGCAAATCCAAAATTTTGGATAATCTGAACGAAATTCAGAATGGAGAAAAAATAAATAAAATGCTTATTTGTAGTGTAAAGGAAGGATTTTATAATTACTGTAGAACTGAACAACTAGCTATTGAAACAAGTTGTCGAAATGAAGTGCTTATTGCACTGGTAACTATGGTATGTATCACGTGTTTATGTAGCAGTAATTTTCATTTAGAGGAACTTGCAAAGTCGGTAATCTTCTTTCCCATAAGAAACTAAATCTGCTTGATTATGCGATCTCTTCACTACATTGCCATTTTCTCACATTGCACACTACATTGCCATTTTCTCACATTGCACACTACATTGCATTGTGTCTGGTAATCCTACAGATGAATTTGTATATGTACGGTACATTTTTTGGGATAATCTGAACATTTCCAAAGCCTAACAGACCACACCCCCAATTAGTTCGGAATATCGGAGTTCTACTGTAGAATCAAGTGACCCAGAGAAACTCAAAACTACACTCACTTTAGAAATTTCCCACCAGAAGTGTGATTCCTGTTTCACTCTATCTGCTATTTCTCATTATCATAACACACTTCACCTACACTAGCCACCTCATGTTGGCTAACGTCAACTTCATCTGGCTAAAACTGAAGTATGTCGCAAAGCTGGTCCTGCTTCAGACTTTCTTCACCCATTTTGAATAATGTAAACAGAACTGGCTGATTCAGGAATTAGTCAGATTCTGTCTTTAGCTATAACGTACATTTAGATCATGATTGTTTTTGGCAGAAACACTTATGATTTTAATTTTGGAAGTATGAAATGAGGGTTATTATTATGGGGCCCTAATCCCTTCAGTTACTGAACATCACTGCTTGCAACTATTAATTTTGTTTTGTTCGTAAGATCTTTATTTTTGAACCTGTCCCGGAGCAATGCAATAGCATTTTGCTTGCCTTCTTCTGTTACCAAATTCCCAATTAACACAAATTTTGGCTTTGTGTGACCATGTTGGAGCTCTGCTGGGAAGGAAAGGATGTGTAAATGAATTCAAAACAATTTTGGTCCATTCCTTTCTATTGGCCTGGGTAATTGTAATATACTTATAACCAACATAATTGAACAGTGTTATGCATCTACTGGCTAAGCATCATTTTTGAAAAAAATGAGATATGGATGCCATCAGTTGCATTGGACCATGTTCTAAATGTACGCAAAATTTTGGCGCTAAATCTGTGAAAATAGCCTTATAATCAATGAAAAATGTAAACGCCATTAGTCACATCAGGGACTTTGTTTCGCAACAACTGGCTATAAACCTAGATCTCCAAATCTGCTCTTCTTAATTTCACTTTATGCATGTATGCGCCAGATATTCCACTCATGTTTGTGTAGTTTGGCGCTTCAATGAATGAAATAATTAAATTATAGTTTTTAGAGCTGAAAATGTAATAAAACCTTTGAACACGATTATCTCAAAACTTGTGTGATGTCGCTTAGCCGGTTGATGCATAACACCGTCCAATTGTGAATGGTTGTGCAATACTAGTTCATGAGTTAGTTTAATTTTTATTTACAAGAATTCATGGAGGGCAAAGGGCTTGTTGATAATGCTCAAATTGTTTTTAAATTTTGGTTGTAAATAAAATTGTATTGTGTCTGTTGGCAGGTTATTCCATTCCCCCTCGAAGAAGAGGTCAAGGAGCATACAGCTTTACCAAGTGTGCTTTTCCCTTCAGATCACATAGCTCTGATATGTGATCTAAAGCTTGAGAAAGTGGGACACACACAATAGCATTTTGATGCTAATTAATTTACTTCTGTTTTCTTCTAATTTACATGTATATTAAAATAATTTATTGTACAAAAGGTGTATAATATTTGTAATTTTAATTATTTAGAAATTAGAAATATTAAAACTGGGAACCCATTTACTTCTCAAATACTGGTTGCATCATTTTTCCCCATAAAAATTTGAAGAATACAGAATAACTGGTACACACCAATATGATATAACAATAGCTTTATTGTTACGGAAGGTGTCATTTTTCCAGTGTCCAAACTCATATAGTCAACCTTGCCACTTGTTGTCAGAAAGCCAGCAAAAAAAGCGGTTCATTTCTCAGTACCATTCATCAGAAGTCCCCAGTCACAGAAAAAATCACAATATCTCCAACAGAAGTCCAAGTGGTGTAATTGTAAAGACATTAACACTGTCACTCAACGAGGCACTTGCTTCAGCACTAGCTATTCCACTTATCAATTTCAGTCCCAACTTGCTCTCCAGTGCTTGTAGCCCCATTTAATATGTTCGATCGAATATGTTAATATCTGATACATCATCTTCATTTTACTGCTGTGTGCAATGGACATATGTCAAACGTTCTTCTACATTTATCATCTTTTACAGACTACAAATGTCTCTGGGATGTTCGGAGGCACCTAGAATACACTTTTTAATATCATTAAGATCGCAGGACAAATGCCAATGTGTGTTTTTGTATTTTGCAAGTATTTGCAATTTTTCCAGGAAGCGATTAAACATTTGTACTTGCGGGTATTGTCGATTATGTTTAGAATGTCTTTCTCTGTAAGTAGTGTTCTTGCTGTTAGCAACATTTACAGATATTTAGAAGACATAGATGTTAAATTCACAATCACTTTAAACATTAGAAGTTTGAGAGTTTCTGAATCATGGATCAGAACTGGATTTTTCTATTGAAAAATCATTCCTGGACTGTTTCATTCATTCATTCTTGGACTGTTGTCTAGTTTGAGCAATGAAAATTACATCGAGGAGAGTAATAATGATAAGAATGATTCTATTGGTGAGTCTTCTCAAATCCAAGAGTTTTCATTTCCTTTAGAATGCTATGAAATTGATAAACAATTTGAACTACCAGTGTTTGAGAAAACCAATGAAATAAAAATTCCTGTAAATAAACACTCAATGGAACTGGACTATTGCTCATTTTTTAACACTCAAAATAAAGGCAGAAATAAATATGCAAATGGAAGTATATCTGAACTTCAACAAAAAATATTCTAGTGCACCAGTATTGTTGTCATATGAAGTTCACTGTGTTTCCCTCCATATTTTGTAAAATTGTTACTTTCTGCAAAAATATAAAATAGACATGTGTTTCTTAGAATTTCATTCTCTCTACCATCTTACAATCAAATGGTCATTTATAAACTGCGGATTTATAGGCACGAAAAACTGTAAAACTAGGCAGGCAAAATGGAAATTTAAAAACGTAAAATAGGCACTAAAAATTTTCTTATCCCTATTTATGTTCTTGTGTATAACGTTTCTGAAGGAAATGTAATACCTTATCTTCATGGAATGTTTGCTTTCATCATTATTCTGACACATCCTTGTAGAAATTGTTCAGGTAAATTTGGACAAAAAAGGAGGAATCGCAATCGCTACCTTTTAGCTTTTCATTAAATGTATGCTGATGCTACACGTATCTTTTTTTTTTTTTCCCTTTTTCTTTTCTTTCTTTTTTTTTCCCCTCACCTTTAATTTAAACATAATTGAAAAAATGATTTTTTTATATTGCCATGCATAACTCAAATGTAACTAGTGGTGCTACACCAGTACGTATTTTCTTGCATTATTTCTAAAAATATTTCATGCAATTTTCAAAAATTCAGAGATGTCAACGAAAATGAGATCTGCGCCATTCTCCTAAGCCACCCTTGTTCTATTTGTGGGGGAAAATTGAATGTTGCACCGGTGTTTGAGATTTTTTTTTACTTGCATTCATTTCAAGCAGAAATAACGCAAAAGACAATTGTTCTTTTAAAATTATACATAATATTTTTTTCAGATTGATTTTTTAGAACAGATTTCATTTAAGACAAAAATCTATGTATTCAACATTGTACTTTTGCTATGTTAACTTTTCTCAGTTTTTGAATATACATAGAGTTTGCACAAGAATAGGACCGACACCAATACTTTTACATTTTTATACTTTGATTCATACGAGGAGAAAATTTCAAGAAAACGTTTTGGAGCCCCTATAGAGAAAAAAAATTGTTATAATTCGAAGTAAAAAACAATTCTACAACCCGTGATTTTGCACGCATTTCATGATTCAAAGAACCTGCACTGTGGTGGCAGTAAAACGGAACATCGATTTATCGATAGTTGTTCAATTTCTTTGTACTATACAGGATAAAAACGAGAAAAAATACAATTTTTTCATTTTTGATTAAGGATGATTGCATTTTGGTCAGTAAATATTATAATATGCACTATTTAGGCATTTAAACACAAAATAGGCATTTATAGGTTCTATAAAATTTGCTTATAATGTTCTTAATGCCTGAAAATGCATAAATACAACAAAAGATTGCGTTTGCCATTGAAGGAAAAAAAAAAGGCAAAAATCTGCATACAGACTTAATTTAAACATACAAATACATACAGACTTAAAGAGAAAAGAATACTACAAAATTTTATCGATGCCAGACTGATGTATATGATAGTTTTTGTTTACAACGATTTGAGTAATAGCTATATTGCCCAGGACCCAGGAGTTAACTACATGGCTAATCCCTCAGGATTGAATGTGTTAATAGTAGCTGTGACGTCATGCCTGCAACTCTCCTCACTGCTCCTGTCGTGATGACAGCCTTCCAGGAGTGGCAAGCCCCGTAAACATGCACTGCCCTACCGCATGCACACCCAGTTTAAAATACCTCAACACGTCCATAGCAAAACAAAATGTGCATGCTTACGGTTGTCATATGTTCTGAAAAAGTGGGATATGTCCTGAATATCGACATGTGTTCCTCTGTCCTGTCAGATTTTTCTTTGTTTCTGCCAAATGTCCTGAATTTTTGTACTTAGTTATATTTCCACACAGTCCCTAAAAAACAACAATGTGTTTTGGGACTACTTGTGAACTTCGTCACAGAGCTATGCACTACATAAGAGAACAAAAACAGCTAATTCCTTTGTTAAACAAATGTTGAAATTTTTGTCTTTACGGTGCAATGTGAGAGTTAAGAAATTGGTAAAGAAAGGTAGTGTGTTTTTTTGAATTGAAGTGTGTGTCACAATGTGTTCGTGCTGGAGAATCTCGAATGCAAAGTGGAAAAGGGCTCAGTCAATAGCAGTTTTCATATTGACTAAAGTCATGCTGTGTGTAATATTTATTTATTTATTTATTTATTTGTTTGTTTGTTTTATTTATTTAGTCAGTACAGACAATTGCCAAATTTACAAACATGATCAAATCATGATGTATAATATAAAATAAGAGTATTCAAAGATTCCATTTAATATGGAGTAACACCTAAAACAAAACAAAATAATATATTTATAATTAAAATCATGTAAAAGCATTCAAATATAGTGTTTTTTGCAGAATTTTTAAATGTTTCCAAATAAAACAGAAATATCAAAATAGGAAAAATCTAGTTGACGACATATCTTCCAAAGTGGTACATAAAAATATGAATTAGTTCTCGTGAAAGGTACAGAAAACAATATGTTCACATTATGTCATGTTTCTTGCACTGGAGTTGCCCAAGGAATCCTCAAATAAAGTTCGGTCTCAACAATATTCTTTTTCCTTTTCTTTTTATTTTTAGTCACATCAACATCGCGGTTATTAGTGACTTCCTGTTACAGTTATAATACAGTTACAATATAATTATAATGCAGTTTCAGTTACAATAAAACAGTAGAACATTATAACAATTACATTTCCAATTATCTTACAATAGTAATAACAATTCAGGGACAACAATTACAGTTTACATGAATCCATTGGCTTTAAATGTCCATAAATATGTTAATGGCTCAACAAAATTTGATTATTTTTTTCTTGGTCTTCTTTAGAATGCAGTATTGATTGGTGGTTAAATCCATTTCATACTCTTTGACTGTTATACCTGGAACATACTTTGAAATGAATACTTTGAATGAGATCAAGGTTTAAAGGTGTATTGCATATATCACATGAGGGTGTAAGTGATTTTTGGATCAAATAGAGATGGCTTAATTTACAATGTCCAGTTCATATCCTTGAAAGGACTAGTGCATAAAAACTGTTTATAGATTTATGTAGATAGCTGGCTTTTATAATTTGTTCATTCATGGCTCCATTTATTTTTCATTTCTTCCCCAACAAATTTTAAAATGTCTTCAACTGTACATGATAAGTTATGTACATTTGTTGACATTTGAAGATCAATTAATGTATTACTTTTACTGGTGCCTCTGGTAATGAAGACCAGTTCAATTTCAGAAGGGATATTGAAATATACCATTCTCACGTCTCATCAAGATTGTGGCTGTAATCATGTCCTGTTCCAAATTTATTAAGATTTGGGCGCCAGAAACAGGTTACATGAATTACTACCAAAGTTTTTCTATCTGGTTCTAACAAAATTATCTAAAAATCCAGCTAGCTTGGGTCGATGGGTCCGGATACAAATACTCGCTATCGCCTCGATAGCCGATTACCTGATCTGCCAACTATACAGTATGGCGTGGAATCTGAAATGTAATAATTATGCTTCCAACTCATTAAAAATTATGATTGACAAATGAAAACAAAATTCAACAATTTATTTAACTTTAAATTAAAAACAATAAATTTGATGGTCATGACCCTTTTTGAAATAAATTGTCTCTTTTATACTGCAGTATTTTTTTTTTACCGTTTTTGCATGCCAACGCTCCGTAGTCGCTTCTCACTTGGCCGTTGTTAATTCCAAGTTCCGCTTCTCTCTTCCGGTCTTGCGCCGCCGCTGACACGTCCAGTCCACACTGCCTAAACTATCTGTTAGTCTTGTCCGACGCTCCCGGTTCCTAATCTCTCCCACCGGTTATGTAGACTATTGAAGTCCAACTGCAATGTCCGAAAATCGGAACAAGTCCGCCGCGAAATCACTTCTGGTAACTTATTTACAAAGTCCGGAAACAAACTATCACTTCTCGCACAAGAAAACTATACAAGTCTCACTTTCCATTATATTGTCTACAACGATCTTTACGCTACGGCCCCCAGCGTCAGAATGTACGATCTTCACTCCACGACACCCCGAGTCAGAATGTACGATCTTCACTCTACGACACCCCGAGTCAGAATGTTCTGTTTAATGCATTTTTAAACCCTTCATGGCTCGGTCGGCGTCCATCCTTCTATTATTTCAAAACACGGCGGCAACATTAGACTATCTGATCTTTTATAGCCAACCCGTGCGTCTCTTACACATCCGAGTAGCCGTGACTTCCGTCAGTCATTCGTTTTTGCACCAATTATATCTTAGGTTCTTCAGCCCTCTAGCCGGCGTCCTGACGTCATCAAGGCCCGTGAATAGTTTGTTGACCTTGCCAACCTCCGCGCCGTCGTTGCTAAGTCCATATACCGCCATATTGTATCCCCATTTATCTACCCCATGTATAGCTAACATCATTAAATAAAATCTATCATATTCTGGTATATCACAACTTCCCCTCTCCAAGCGTCATTTGGTTTGCTACAACATAACTAAATGACAAGACTACACTAAACATTTTCTTCTTACTTCACTACGCTGTATACACTGACACTTCGCACTTTACACAACACATATCTTGTATCTTGCAGCCTTAAACTATTTACATTTGTTTTGTTAATATGCCAAAATAGTTTTGAACCATCTCATTGAGTATAAATTATTGCCTGCTATTTACTTCCGTCTTATATCCATCACATGTTAATTGAAAATTTTCCACATTCTAATAAAATAGACGTAACAACACAACAAACACTATTACACACTATTATATACAGATACTATTTACAATGATTTATTCCTGGACAAAATATTCAATCGTGGGTATCGTCCCTTTTATACGGCTTCATATTCCTATAATTGTATGTCCCCATTTCGTCCAATTTTGGCGGTTTTTCATGACGAGCGATGGTTTTGCTATTGAATTTTCTAGCATCACTACAAAATCGGATTTTATTATCTTTCTTTCGGACTATTACTATCGGGCTCACATACGGTGTCATAGATTTTTTTATAATACCATCCTCCAGCATCGTGTTTATTTGTCTACGTACTTCGGGTTTAAATACATGTGGGATCGGGTATTGCTTTACATTGAAGGGTTCCTCATCCATCAATTCAATTTTAAATTGATATCCTTTTACGGGCTCCTTTGAACCTTCAAAAACGTCTTGATATTCGCTAACTAACGTTTCAACGGAATGGCTAACATCTACTCCATTTTCGTCGACCGCATACTTGGCTGCTGCGTGAATCTGGTCCCTGGTCTCTTCAATTAGTTCCGCAATCTCACAAATACACAAATCTTCGCCCTCCTGGTCTTTGATCCCCAAACAATGTTGTTGCCCTTTGTCAGTTCGTAACAATATATTCCTGTTACCTACATCGACCTTGGCGTCACACATCTTTAGGCCATCAATCCCCAAAATGATTGGACGAATCAAATTTTTTATAATTATTGCAGGGAACTGTATCGTCACCCCTTGGACTTCCACCTCCACCCAAATTTGCTGACTTCTTGTTTCGATGCGCCTCCCGTTAGCCGTACGAATATTTAATTTTCTAGCAGGTAATTCTTCAATCTTATTCCCTTCTTTTTTCAGTTGCTTATATAATTCTTCCGCTACCGCACAAACATTTGCACCAGTGTCAATTAAAATATCTACCGGTATATGCCGAAATATCCCCTTCAACACCAAAACACGTGCTATTTTCCGCCCGTTCGTCTGTCTCTTCCCTTAACAAATCTTCTGCTGCTACCTCAATGCTATTCAACTCTGTAATAACCATCATCTCATCAGTCTTATCGTTCGAAATAACCCGCCTATTTACTTCGAACAGTGGGAGTTTTCCTGCTCTATTGCATTAATTTCTATCTGTTCGTATCTCTTATCATCTTTGGATCTTCGCGAGTAACTATTTCCTGTCTTTTTAGCTTCTCTCTTGGCATCATTTCCCCACTCGCCCTTCCCTTCTAAACTATCATGTCCTTGGCGATTATCATTATCAGCTATTTTTCCCGTTCCATTATTCTTTCCATTCATGCTATCATGGTATCCGTTACTATTATTCCGTTCATATTCGCCATTCAAAGTCCGATCGAAGAGGCTTAGCCGTTCCACTAAGTCTTCATAATCTACAGGTATCGAATTCCACAGCAAATTTTGAATACTGACTGGCAATTGACGAATAATAATTCTAATTAATTCATTATTATCTATCCCTTCTTCGCAAGCCTTGAATGCGGCAATTTTGGCGTGTTGCAAAATCACACATGGTTTCCGCCCCACCTTTCCTATATTTTTCACTCATCAATTTATATTTTAAATCAAATTTGTGATTCTCATTCCAGTAACGTTTTAAAAATTTCTCCTTCCATTCTTTATAACTCGTTGGTTCCGGAATTAATGATGTCAACCAATGATGGGCTTTAGATGACATTGCCTGCTCGACCATATGCAATTTTAACCTGTCAGGAATATTATTAATCATAAAGTAGCTTTCTAATTTTGAGATGAAAGACCATGGTTGCTCCTTGATATCCCCATGGAATTTTAAATAACTTGGCAAAACTACCGCGGATGCTGTAGTTATTACATTTCCCTGCGTGCGTGTTAGGACTTCATTTTCCAACTGATCTATCTTGCCTTTAAGGTTTGCTATCTGTTTTTTCCGATTCCAATTCCTGGAAAGTTTTAATATTCCTCAGCCCCTCTTGTATCTGTTGTTCTACCTTACTATCTGTAACAACTATTTTTAATTCAATATTTTCTATTTTGTCGCCATGTTGCGATATCTCATTTAAATATTCTATACGCGATTCAGCGTTCGTCATTTTTTTACATTGTTGGTTTTGTGTAAGTGCTAATGCTGTAACATTTTCCTGTAAAGCCCCAACTTCAGAATTAATTTTATTAAAACATTCCTTTTGCTCTTTCTGAATTTGATTTACTTGACAATTAAACGCAGCCATTTTTGAATAAATATTACTACATTCATTAGCTGTATCGGTCCGTAACTGCGATATCTCCTCACATATTGCTTTACGAAAATTCTTAAATTCCTGTGTCGTTTCTATCTTTATACCTTCCAATTTGGCATTATTATTTTCAATTTAGCGTTCATGTCCTAAAGTCAATTCTTCTAATTTAGCATTATTATTTTCCAATTTAGCGTTCATTTCTGCCTTCATTTCAGCTAACATTTTAATTATTATCAAGTTACTAGAATCCGTATTGTCTACTGGAGCTGCCGCTACTTCCTTTTCTTTCTGTTCTACCTCAACTAATTCTCGCAACATGTCTCCTTCGGGATTCATACCGTTAGCCGCCACATTATCTATTTCGACATTTTCGGGAACGTGCTGTCTTACTTCTAGTCTCCATCTTGAAATTATGATACAAATTAAAATTCTCACTATCAAATTCTCCTCAATGAAATGGTTTTGGCTTTTTTATGATTACAATTAATTTCATATGTCAATCAATAAATTTCAGATTCCTTTTCGATCAATTTGTTATAATTATAATAATTCCTTTAAACGTACTTCACTTTGTTATAAATTATAACAAAATATGCCCCAGTTGGCGCGCCATTTTGAAATATACCATTCTCACGTCTCATCAAGATTGTGGCTGTAATCATGTCCTGTTCCAAATTTATTAAGATTTGGGCGCCAGAAACAGGTTACATGAATTACTACCAAAGTTTTTTCTATCTGGTTCTAACAAAATTATCTAAAAATCCAGCTAGCTTGGGTCGATGGGTCCGGATACAAATACTCGCTATCGCCTCGATAGCCGATTACCTGATCTGCCAACTATACAGTATGGCGTGGAATCTGAAATGTAATAATTATGCTTCCAACTCATTAAAAATTATGATTGACAAATGAAAACAAAATTCAACAATTTATTTAACTTTAAATTAAAAACAATAAATTTGATGGTCATGACCCTTTTTGAAATAAATTGTCTCTTTTATACTGCAGTATTTTTTTTTTACCGTTTTTGCATGCCAACGCTCCGTAGTCGCTTCTCACTTGGCCGTTGTTAATTCCAAGTTCCGCTTCTCTCTTCCGGTCTTGCGCCGCCGCTGACACGTCCAGTCCACACTGCCTAAACTATCTGTTAGTCTTGTCCGACGCTCCCGGTTCCTAATCTCTCCCACCGGTTATGTAGACTATTGAAGTCCAACTGCAATGTCCGAAAATCGGAACAAGTCCGCCGCGAAATCACTTCTGGTAACTTATTTACAAAGTCCGGAAACAAACTATCACTTCTCGCACAAGAAAACTATACAAGTCTCACTTTCCCATTATATTGTCTACAACGATCTTTACGCTACGGCCCCCAGCGTCAGAATGTACGATCTTCACTCCACGACACCCCGAGTCAGAATGTACGATCTTCACTCTACGACACCCCGAGTCAGAATGTTCTGTTTAATGCATTTTTAAACCCTTCATGGCTCGGTCGGCGTCCATCCTTCTATTATTTCAAAACACGGCGGCAACATTAGACTATCTGATCTTTTATAGCCAACCCGTGCGTCTCTTACACATCCGAGTAGCCGTGACTTCCGTCAGTCATTCGTTTTTGCACCAATTATATCTTAGGTTCTTCAGCCCTCTAGCCGGCGTCCTGACGTCATCAAGGCCCGTGAATAGTTTGTTGACCTTGCCAACCTCCGCGCCGTCGTTGCTAAGTCCATATACCGCCATATTGTATCCCCATTTATCTACCCCATGTATAGCTAACATCATTAAATAAAATCTATCATATTCTGGTATATCACAATATCCATACTAGAACCAAATTTATTCCTGCCTTGATGATCTGAAGATATTCTTCTATAATAATGATGTTTATTTCTGTTTTAGTACTCTTGCTCCAGTTGATTGATGATAATGAGCTTGTGAGCAGAATGACATTAGGGGAGTGAAGCTTGGGGATGTATTTAAGTGCTGACATTAAGGCATAGGACTTTGTAGTTTTATGGCTGGCATATTGCTTAAGCTGGAACTTTATTGTGTTATCAGGCATACCTACTATGGCTACTTTTCCAGTTTCATTGGAACTGCCATGAATGGATATTACAGAATAATTGGCGTAGTTTGTATTAATATAATTCAAGGACTTGTTCAGCCATTTGTCGATTGATAGGTTTCTCGTTTGATATTTGGTTAAGGACAAGTCGATTTTGATGTTTGGAGTAGTCCAAGGTCACTCAGCAGGAATTCTTTGTTTCTCAATATGGTTGTATTGAATATTGAATTCATTTAGTAAATTTTTAACTATGGAGTAGAAAGGGTTGTGATGAGGGTAGTCTTGATGTACAGTTGGCAATGGGCGAAATACATCATTATGTATAATAGGGTTAATTGAAGAGGCAGCTTTAATTGCGTACCTGATGCTCAGCAGTTGCCTTTGGAATTTTAGTGATGTTCTTGAGCCTCTATTAGGATGCTTCCAATAGGACTTGTATGGAAACATCCTGTACAGATTCTCAGGGCTTGGTTATGAATGGTTTCAAGTTTCTTCAGTACATTTGGTTTGGCTGAATTATAGATCAGTGATCCATAATCTATTTTGATTCTAATAATTGATTTGTCCGTTAGTAATAAGAGTTTTCTGTCAGCTCCCCAGTTGTTGTGAGCTATACATTTAAGAATATTTAGTCTCTTCTTGCAGTCGTTGACCAGATTTAGGATGTGGTTCTTCCATGTCATTTTACAATCGAAAGTTAATCCTAGTATTTTGGTGTTTTGCACAGATCGTAGGGTTTGTTGCCCTAAATACAGATGGGGAGTTGTGTTTAGGTTGCGCTTGGAGAGTAATATACATTCTTTTTTTTGGCTGAAAACTTAAAACCAGACTTAAGGGGACCAGGAATATAATTTTTTTAAGCTTCTTGTACAGCTTCTTCAGTGGTAGTTAAGTTTTTCCCTTTACAGAGGACAATTATATCATCGGCATATTTTCTAACTATTGTTGGTGCTTTTATATCTTGATCTGCATCATTAATGGCCAGAAGAAATAATGTCACACTTAAAACAGATCCTTGAGGAACGCCGTTTTCTGGTTTCCTTATATCAGATAGGTGGTTAACTCTCGCCTGTATTCTACGGTCAAGTGCCAAATTTTTGAGAAATTCAAACATATTTCCTGTGATTCCTATTTCTTGAAGTTTATACAAGATGCGATGTATCCAGACCATGTCATAGGCTTTTTCGATATCGAGGTTGACAGCAATCACATGTTGCTTATTAATAAATGCCTCTTGGATATAAGTTTCGGTACTGATAAGATGGGAATGTGTAGAATGACCAGGACGAAAACCGAATTGATTGTCATGAATAATTTTTTGATTATCCATAAACCATCTCATTCTTTTGTTCACAATTTTTTCTAAAATTTTGCACATGTTACATGTTAATGATATAGGTCTGTTATTGTCAGTTTTGGATTGGTCTCTGCCAGGTTTCAGTACTGGCACAACAGTTGCTGTTTTCCATATTTCAGGAAAGATACTATTATTCCATATTATATTGTATATTGCAAGTAGGGTTTGTTTGCCTTTCAAAGAGAGATTTTTAATAAGGGCATTGGGAATATTATCAGGACCAGGAGCGGTATTAGTTGTGGACTCAATGGTAGAGGTTAATTCAGATAGTGAAATAGGTTCTTTAAGTTGACACATTATCCAGTTTTCTTCTTTATCCAGAATAATTTGTTGGTTTTCCAGTTCATTTTTATATGGAATAAACTCTTTGGGATAGTTCACTGTGCTGGAATTTTTTGCAAATGTATCAGCAAATTCATTGGCAATTAGTACAGGGTCAGTTACAACTTGATTTTCAATATGTATAAAGTTAATTGTGTTATTTCTTTTGTTTCCTTGAATTCGTTTGACTTTTTTTCCAACATTCAGATATACTATTTTGACTGGATAATGATGAAACATAGTTAGTCCAGGCTTTAGCTTAGCTGTCTTTAATGGTTCTTCTGGCTGCAGCTCTGGTTCTCTTGTATTCAATTTTGTTTTCAAGAGTACTTTGTTTTTTATATCTATTAAAAGCACGTTTTGCTTTTCTGATAGTCTCCTCACATTTCTCATTCCACCATTGTACCCTTTTCCTTTTGAATGAATTTTTATATTGACAAATTGAGTCATTTGCTGCTTTGGTGATGATATCTGAGAAGGATTAAATTGTTTTGTCTATATTCCCAACATCGTTGAGTAGATTAGCCTGAGTAAGTAAAACATCAATCTGATTTTGGTACTTAGTCCAGTCAGCAGTGTTGAAATTCCATTTCGGGGCAGCAGGCGGAGGTGAATAATTGCATTTGGGACTGAGGATTTCGATGAATATAGGATAATTATCACTATCATAAGGGTATTCGGATGCATACCAGTTACAATTTTGGGCGAATCGGGAAGAGGAAAGCGTAAGGTCAATGGCACTGAACTTATCATTACTGATGTTGATGTGAGTAAGTTGGCCAGAATTAAGAATTATCAGTTCATTCTCTTCTATAACAGATTCGATTTTCAACCCTCTTGAGTCAGTCTTATATGATCTCCAAAGATAATGATGACAATTAAAATCTCCTAATAATATAAAAGGTTTCGGTAACTGTTTAATAATATCACATATTTCATTACTTTCAAAGGAATAGCTGTTTGGAATGTATATATTGCATATGCAAAGGATGATGGGAGAAAGAATCTTAGTAGCAACAACTTCTATTTTTGATTCAATATTGAGTTGTTCTGTGAGTAGATAATTTTTAGTATATAAGGCTACACCTCCACAAGCATAGTTCAAATTGCTTCTGTTTTTATTCAAGCATTTAAATCCTTTTAGGTTGCCAAAATGTTTATCTTTAAAATTAGTCTCTTGAATACATAGAATATCTGGATTATGTAGATTACAAAGAAACTGGATACTTTCCAATCTAGTATAAAAGCCATTAACGTTCCATTGTAAAATTTTCATAATTATTTTAGAAGTTATCAGAACTTGTATCAGTTCCAGAAACTTCTTGTACTGAAGTACTAATTTTCAGTTTATTAATGATCCTTGTAAATCTATTCTTGATGGATCTTTCAGTGAGTTTGGGATAAGTCACAGTCATCATTTTTATAATAGCTTCAGTGTCATTGGAGTAATCTTTTACTATCAATATGGGATCTGGAGATCCAAATGAATTTTCTAAAAATGATTTAAATTGATTATATGTTAAGGGGAATTTATTTGGATTTGATTCAATAATATCTTTTATGGGGGCAATAAGTTCTTCAACAGATTTAGATGGTAAGTGGTCTTGGTCATTGAGTTCATTTTTGTTCTTCCTCTTTTTTTTCCTGGGTTGCTTTTGGGACACTTCAGCAGTAGTATGCATGTTATTGTTTAATGTTTCTTGTAGTGATGAAGATTCAGAAGGAATACTCCTTTTATTTAAATTAGGAAAATTTGTACTGTCCATTGGAGGAGGTATGTGGTCTTGTGTGAGAAATTGGCTTGGTTGCTTCTGAGTTGCTTCATTATCAGGTGTGATGTTTGGTATGTCAGTGGGGTAATGTTCTTTTCCATCATTTAAAGGTTTGGAAGGACATAGACTGGCAATGTGTCCTTCTTGTTTGCATTGAAAACAAGTTATATTGTCTGTAGAGAAATAAATTCTGTAAGTAGTGTCTTGATAATATAGTAATGTGGATTCCGGTAAATTTTTGACATCATCAGGATCAATGAAGACTTGTCTTCGGAAGCTCATAATGTGGAATAGGCTTGGTTCTGAAATACCAGCTCTAATGAATGTGATGTTGGTAGTGTTCTTAATTTGTGTGGCATGAAGCACTTTTAAAATTTCATCATGAGGAATAACCGGACAAACGTTGGATATTATGACACGTACGTGTTTATTAATTAGAGGTCTTACATTTAACTTGTGGTTATTGATTTCGATTACTTTGTGTCTTTCTGTAATTTACTGGACAGTTTCAGCATTAGAAAAGAATATGCATATTCTGTTATTTGATATTCTTGATATGAATCTAATTTTACTGGGGTTCACAATAGAGGCAATTTTGGTTATGTAGTCCTTAATGCTGATGTCATCATTTGCTTCAATTACAATAGCTTGGTCTTTGTTGGGAAACATATCGCTTTGAGCAACGTTGGAGTAAGATTTATTTACCTGTGTTTGTTGACTACCAGTAGAATTGGAGGTTAGGACTCCCCTGTTGTCAGAAAAATTCATTTCCTTTAAACCTTCAGGCACTTTCGTAGGAGATCCAATGTTTTTGTGAGTTTGTGCACGCCACTAAAGTGTTTATTCACAACTCACTCGTGATTCATTTCAAAACTAGTTCACAACTTGTAAAAAAACAGTCGCACTACTAGACACGTCCGTACGCGGTGGATGACGAGCACCGAAAGACAATATCTTCTGCGTCTAAAAAACAGTAAAAATTATAAAAATAAATAATATGATGTAAACATATTACAGAGTACAACATACATTATAATATAAATAAATATGTACAGATATACACACAAATATATCGCAGTAATATAAACATATTATAATCATATTAAAATATTTGTTATAAAAAATATTCTCAAACAAAAGTACTTACCATGGTGTATATTTCAAAATAAAACCGTCCTGCTGAGATCTACTGAGAGCAGCATGGCAGGAAGCGATAACAAAGGTCGCTCGAGGTGACTCGGAGGCACCTATGCAGCGGGCCATCGCCTTTGCGACAAAATTCTCAGGAAAGGCCAGGAAGCGGTTGAAAGAGAAGAGTCGAGGTATGTCTACGAAGCTTTCCTCGAAAGGTACTGAGAAGCTCGCAAGATTATAAATAAAACTAAAAGTACAATGAGCTCAAAACAATGCTGGGGTGACTGAGGCACCCCGCGCGCCTACTGCCGGATTAATTTAACAATTTTCTATAACTAGCTATATTTGGCTTTTTCGCCTTTCCAGTAACAAAAAGCCCTCATTTAGGTACGATTCCATAATATAGTTCACTTTCCTCTCTCCCAAATATTCTAGTCTATTTAATTTTTCATAATACTCTCCTCAATCAAATACACTGCCAATATGACATTGCATTTGTTACATCAAATTCTTCCCTGAACTATGCCAATCTGCCTGAAGTGTTCAAGTAAATTTTTCGTCCTCACTCTTGAATGCTATTTTCGTTCCGATTGTGGATTTCCGTCCGTCATCTCCTGTCGATGGTCTACATGACATTAAAACATTGATAACCTGTGGTTTCATTGTAGTAGGTCGTATCTGTACATATTATTTAGATGTCAAATATGGACGAAATAAAACATTCAATTTCAACTGGTTATAGTATGTTAGTTTTTTTTAACGTAAGTGACTAATAATACATTTCTTGGGAAACTAACACGCACGAAATGTATCTAATTCCAAATGTATAATTCCTTCTCTTCTTCTTCTGCAGTTTCTCGGAATCACATGCAATATTATTCACTTAACTTATTGATACACAGACAGTGCACGTATCTTTTCACCGGGTCTTAATTTAAACAAGGCAAAGGCTGATCCAGATGTCTGATTAACTGACGGTCACATGACGGGTTCGATGAAATGCTTCGAAACCAACGGCTGAGGGCTTCCGGTTCCTGCCTGGCCACGTGGCTCAGGAGACAGACGAACGCGTGCATGAAGGACGGCGATGCGAAGATGTTCTCGCTCTGCTGCGCGCGAGCGGCTGATTGGTCGCACTGGGGCTGGAACGGGCGGGCGTCACCAGCGGTGGAGTTGGCAGCGCCGACACCGCTCAATTCGCCTCGGCTTGCAGATCGCGGATGACGCGTTGCCCGCTCGCCTCGGGCACTCGTGTTATTGGGCATGGTGCTGAGTCCTGTGCTTCAGTCCGGTCGGGGATGGCGGCAACGTATCCCGAACATGGAGTTAATTAACAATTTATTACGACCGGATTCTAAATCATTTCAGCAAGTCTTGCACAGATTCTTACTGTCATCCAGTGGCGGCTCCTAAACTTCAGGCCAGGTAGGGTACAAAACAAAATCTAGAAAATAACTAATAAAAATTTTATTTTGAAGTTTAAGCGCTGTAAACTGAAAAACACTTGAAATTCCTCATTGGTTTCTCACATATTAACTAAGCAGAGTGAGAAGAGACAACAATTCAATTGAAACAACAAACGCTCACGATCAAGAAAAAAAAATCCCACAGAATCACAGCTGCTGATATTATGAAGATTACGCGGGCCCTGAGCTAATCAGTATTTCATTTCTCAGACACTATGAGCGTTGTTTGTACATCTGTAAAGTGGCGCTTGCAGTGGCAGTCACAAAAAACTTGTGACCGTGAAGGGCCTTAAGGGAGCATTACCCCCTCCCTTTTTTCCTCGCACTATGAGGAAAAGCTTTGCTGAACGGGAGGGAGCTGGTCACACGAAGCTTGCGGACTTCGCCCTGTTGCCACAACTACCTCGTTATCTGCGCTGTGAAATAGTATCGATATCGCCAGTGAAAACCTTAACGTAAATTCTCTAAAATTATTACTCGATAATATGACACGCATTTCAGTCCACTATTAATATTTTCCTTTACAAGTGGGAGGGCACGTGACCATGTGACCTTATGGTAGAGCCGCCACTGCTGTCATCTAATGAATAAAAATCAATGTTGGTTGGTTCGTGTTTAATGCGCTGCCGAACCGTTCATCCGCTGAAACTTTGTTAACTTATTTCTTGCGCTTGCTGGAAGAAGGCAGAGTTCAGTTATTGTAACTCCACTAGATGGCGCTGCAGCGCAAGATGTGGCAAAAGCCTCAGAAGGCGCATCAGTTACGAGTAAAATTAATGCAATTCCCAATGCACCTGAGCTCCACTGTTGCTGGGCGTTGCCCTGTGAGGTGGGGGAGGTAGAGGAGGACAGGAGGAGCGGGCGGCGCAAGATGGAGAGAGAAAAAGAGAGGGGAAATGAGAGACGGGGAAGAGAAGAAAAAAGGAGAGGGATAGGGAAAAAGAGAAAAAGGAGAAAAGACAGAGATGAAAGAGGTAGAAAGAAGGGGAAAAGAGTGGAGAAATAGAGAGATAAAAGAGCAGTTGAAATTTTCGAAAAATCAGAGTTTTAAACGAGCTTGAGACTTGCACCATTCTCTTAAACGCCCTTCACACTATCCAATAACAAATTTAAATCAAAAGGGATGGAGGCACTTTTTTGAACATTTTTAAAATGTTTGACAGGCTTGATGTAAAGCACCACCCAAAATTCAAATATCGGTTTTAAACGCAAGAGACTGCCACAACAGATAGATCGAGTGATCGATTGTGGAAAGTCAATTCTGGAGAAAATCGGTTGAACGGTTTAGCCGCTAGCGTTGTTCACAGACAAACGAATAGACAGACATTTTACCGTCATTCGATTTTTCGGCATCAAGGACCGACTAAACATGTATTCTGGCTACATCACATGTTGGAGGATTTTGTTTTTTAATTCAGCAATTTGATTTATTCACTTGTTTCCAAGAGATTTATCTGCCAAAAATTTGCCGTTCGCGCAGCATTACATAACTTTCTCTCTACTTCAAAGCGGGAAACTACAAGAGGGAACAGAAAACGAATTCACAGGATTTAATGAGGAAAGTGACTTACAATGAAGTTGAGGAGGGAAATACTGCGCAATTGCTTCTAAAGCAGCTTGAAAAGAATCCTTTTGCAATTGCTTGATATGTTCCCGTCACTTTCCGGCAGTCATACACCGAGGCGAACACAGCATTTTTCTCGGGGGAGGGAGACAGGTGTCCAGTGAGAATAGAGTGTCCAGACAATTAGTGTTTTCTTATAAAGAAATTTTCATTTATGCTGAAATAACGTGTATTTTTTATTTCTTGACGTACTGTTAATATTTATATTACCCCTCTTTGGGTGCGATACTGGCCATACACAATTAAACATATAAACGCATAATAAATCTACGGAACTCCCGCAAAGTGGAAGCTCGTCCTCCACTTTGATTATTCGATGTCGCCGGAGTCGATTCATGCGCGAGAGCATGTTGAAGGGTTTGACTCAAATTGAGAATCGATGCCACCACTAGAGTGACGTCACCCTGGGCGGACCGCCCGACCACATAACTGAAGTGAATCCTTACTATTACGACAAGTTGCATTTCAAATTACCCGCGAATTCCACGTAGACCTCGGCGTTGTTGGAGGTTGAGACATTTTTACATTTCTGAAGTTTTCACGTATTCCTTCATGGTTTCACACGAGTGTATTAATAACTATCATTTTATCGAGTTTCATACGGTACTTTTTCTACGACTTTTGTAAGTTTAGCTTTTACATTAAATTGCTTCGTGCCAGTTGACATTGCAGGATTCAAGCAAGACCACCTAGCGGGCAGCTCCTTAACCTACCCTCTCACGCTGCCGGAGGTTTCTGTTATTACCTGTCCGCCTGCGAGGGAATACTGTGCTTGTCAAATAGGATAAAAGTGAAATTACAATCGAATTTATTTTAAATAATAATCCCCGAAAAAATACTAATAATAAAAGAAATTAAAACTGACAAGCATAATAAAATATCAAATGCAATCTTAATGAACACAATCGAAAGAAACCTTTACTATAACCATTCTCAATGATGAATTAAGTGTCAATACATGGTTTGTAAACTTCTCTCTGATTGGTCAAGAACCTGTATCATAATGTAATATGTATCGAAATAAGTATCATTATACAACTGGTTGCAGCCATCGAATGACAGCATTATACAATAGCAGTAGAAAAACCAAATTCTGGTCACATGTTGTTAATGTTAAATTAGCGGATCGGGCGGGACATCATACGAACGATAATTAAAATTATTAGCATTAGAAGAACAGATATTTAATGAGGCCTCAGAGCCTCTACAAATGTGCACTCTTTACGAAGGGATAAGGCAGTGTCTTCTGCAGACGGCGCTGTATAAGGTCTTGCCTTAGGCCTAAGGGAAGGCGTAACTTCGAGGTTCGTCTCGTGGCTTTTAGTGCAAAGCTTGGTTCCCTTCGCGTGGCGCTAAAACTCCCTAACTTTCATCATGGGTGCACCATGTTCGCACAAAGACTCATACACAATTTTTTTCCAAATCCCGGATTTCAATATCCGGTTTGTTTCTGCTATCGTGCGTTCCGTTTGAATTTATTGGTCGTACAATCCATCAGACGTCACTGGTTTTGGTGAGTATTCGTACCACTAGGGCATGTGTTTGGAACTTCGAGGGTGGTACAGATCTGCCAGTGGAGGTAGCTACACACCCAGTCGTGTCTTTTTAAGTACTCGGGTTTTGCTAGAATTGGATAAGCTGACACAATATGGCACGTGTTCCTGGCAAATGTGGCATTTATCATCTTGGGAAATTTTGAGAACCGCTTTATCATAATGTCGTGTTCTCAACGCTTGATCTTGAGCAGCTATTAAAACTGCTTCCGATTCTGGCTTCATTGTTCTCTTTTTTGAGCCGTATAAACGATTGATATCTATTGATCTGCACGTTGTCCATTCTTTTTAGATATTGTCCATGGAGTGGTTGGTCTCTCCACGATATCTTTAACATTTTTTGTGTCTCACATTTCATGTTTAGTAGCATCCTTTCTTTGGTATAAATTAAGAGCAAAGGGTGTACATTTAAAACGTGGGGCCTAAAAGATTTCTTCAAAGGTTCTCCTTTTTTCTTCAAAGGCGGCCAAATTCATTACAGAGATTTAGAAATCGATTGTCAAAAGAAAAAGGCTAGAAATGCTTCGCAAACGCTCATTAAGAAAAGTATGTGTTTGGTCTTAAAGCGTTGGACAGGCTCGAAGATGTTTTCTGTTAATGGCTTAGGCCGGAGCCTCATTATGGATTTGGACACGAAGCGTCAATTCGCCTTAAAGTTTGAATAATAAACAGGACGCCTTTTACGTTCGTAGGAACAAGTTATGTTCGCCCTGTTCTCGCGGAAGTGCGCAGATTTCTTCTGGTTCGTTACGATACAGGAGAGGGTGTCAATTCTGTTTCGTGTTTTTGCGCTCTGGGGCCGTATGAGTGCAATCATAACTCGAGAAGATGTCAGCGAAGAAATGAACATCGCACTCTGCTCATAGCTAGACCCGCGGTTGAATCCTGGACACATTGATACTGTTATTCCGTGTTTCAACAACTAATTTCGTTTTCGACAAATATTTTCTGATGAATATATTTCGAGCTAATACATAATTGTACCAGCACATTTATTTCACAACCCTGTATCGATTTTCAAAGATGAAATAAATGATTTTTTCTTAATGCGGTCATGGTCACGGTTAGGGTCACGTTCACGGTCACGCAATGGACGCCAGTCGATTGTTTCCACACAGGTCGTGTCGTGCCTCTTCTATTGACTTTTAGTATTATAAAAATGATACGAAATTTCAACATCAGGATATAAAGGGAGAAATACACTGAACCCAAAGAAGTAGAATTTTTGTTCGTGAAAGCCGCTATACATTTACTTAAAGTAATAATATTAATAATAATAATAATAATAATAATAATAATAATAATAATAATAATAATAATAATAATAATAAAGCATCACGTATTTGCTACTCAAAGCAGGAGACAGCTCTTTGGCGAAAAACTGCAGGCCAATTACTTGCCTGCCAGTAATGTACAAACCTATAACTGCAGGCTTGTGTAGACACCTAGAGAAGAACCATCTGTTGCCAGTTGAACAGAATGGATGTCGTAAAGGTTCCTTTGGCTGTAAGGAAATCTTGCTTCTGAATAAAATAATTTTGAATGATGTAAAGAAACGAAAATGTAATTTAAATATGGCTTGGATTGACTACCAGAAGGCCTTTGACAGTGTACCACACGATTGGATTTTGAAGACTCTGGAGATCTATGGATTTCATCCTAGACTTGTTGAGTTTTGCAAGGCTAGTATGAAGTCGTGGAGCACCAGGTTACTAATATACAGCGGAAAGGGAGTAGTAGAAACCATAAGTATTCAGAGTAACAGGGGAATTTTTCAAGGAGATTCACTATCCCCTCTGCTGTTTTGCATTAGTTTGATCCATCTATCGAGACAGCTGTCGCACACTGGTTTTGGTTACAAGCTCCATGGTGATGAAAGGCCTGTATCACATTTATATTACATGGATGATCTGAAATTGTTTGCTAAGAATGAAGCGATTATCTCCCAAATGCTGTCATCAATGATTTTAGCAATGACATCTGCATGAAGTTTGGTCTTGACAAGTGTGCAAAAGTCAACTTAAAAAGAGGGAAAATGACCACATCAGAGAACATTGAAGTTGATAGACACACTGCGATTCAAGATCTTGAGCCAGGTGAAACTTACAAATATCTGGGCATTGAAGAATGTGAGACCATCTCTAACGACACAATGAAAGAGAGAATTCGCAAGGTGTATTATAGAAGAGTGAGACTTGTCCTGCAGTCTGCTCTGAACTCGAGGAATGAAATATCAGCAATAGGTAGTTTGGCGGTGCCTGTAGCCGAATACAGTTTCGGACTAGTAGACTGGACTGAACAGGAAATTCGCATCATGGATCGAAAAAACAGAAAACTGCTTACAATGCATCATGTTGCCCACCCCGAGCTGATGTACATAGACTTTATGTGTCACGTAAGGAAGGAGGAAGAGGTCTCAGACAAATTGAGGCCTCCTGGCACAACGCAATAGTCTGGTTGGGGAAGTATGTAGTCAGCCATCAAGATGACCCTCTAATGAGGCAGGTCATGAAATCTGACCGAAGAATGGGAAACAGAGGCATTGTTAGTGTAGCAAGAAACATTGCGAAGAAAACTAGGCAAGACACGTCGAATAACACAGACACTGGACTTCTGATGCTGCTAAACATGAAGTGTGAGACACAGAAAATGTTAAAGAAATCGTGGAGAGACAAACCACTCCACGGACAATACCTAAAAAGAATGGACAAGGTTCAGATCAATAAAGATCAATCATTTATGTGGCTTAAAAGGGGAAGGATGAAGCCAGAATCGGAAGCACTTGTAATAGCTGCCCAAGATCAGGCCTTGAGAACACGACATTATGATAAAGCGATTCTCAAAATTTCCCAAGATGACAAATGCCGCATTTGCCTGGAGCAAGTAGAAACCATTGATCATATTGTCTCAGCTTGTCCAATCCTAGCAAAGACCGAATACTTGAAAACACACGACAGGGTGTGTAGCTACCTCCACTGGCAGATCTGCACCGCCCTCGAAGTTCCGAACACATGCCCCAAGTGGTACGATCGCTCACAGAAACCGGTGACATCTGTTGGATTGTGTACGATATTGTACGACCAACAAATTCAAACTGATCGCACGATAGCGGCAAACAAACCGGATATAGTCATCCGGGATTTGGAGAACAAATCGTGTATACTTGTGGATGTTGCTGTACCTTGCGATCAAAACGTCGTTACCAAGGAAGCAGGGAAACGTCTTAAATACAAGAGTTTGGAAATCGAAATCAGCCGAATGTAGGGCGTAACAGCACAGGTCGTCCCGATAGTTATCGGAGCTCTGGACTTGCACATTTCAAAACTTCTGAACCACAAGGCACAAACTTTATTACAAGGTTTGAAATTGTAAAATATATTTTTATTTTTTTTCTGTTGACACATTCTGTAGATACACTGCACTACCCTCCCAATGATTATATGGTTTTAAGTCAATTGGAAAATATAAATAATGTTCAATTTTCAAAAAAGAGAAGTTGATATATGATTTTTATCTGATTTCTTTCCATATATTGTAGTTTAACTGATTTAATGGCCTTAAATTTAAGAATTTTTTTCAGTTCAACATTAAAAAAATGCTTTGAATAAACAGAAACATTGTAGGCTTTAATATGTTTTTTATCATAATACCTCAAAAAAGAGTATGTTGCTAAATTTTTAATAAATATTTCAAAACTGTTTTTCAATCCACACGGTTTTCGAAACAAAGTAAATAACAACTTGTTACTACAATAACACGTCACTACAAAAACAACAAATTTCTAAAACGAACAAACAAACAAACATTCTTCACAATAATCCACTGAGTGTAAACAAGATTTCTCTCAAACTTCTTTGGAATGATCTGCTGATCTTTTTTTCGTAAAGTTTCTGTCCATTTAAAGAATAACCTGCAAAACACTTCTATTTAACTAGAATCTTGCTAACTACCTCTAAGGATCATAAATAAATGTGCCACAGAGATGATATTGTTGGTTTTGTACAACTCTCAAAACTATGAGAAAGAAAAGTCAACTTATGTGTAATGTTTCAATCTGTCAAATGTGAGAGGCTGATTTATTAAGATCTTCTTTTGCTTTTTCTGCAAAACATGGTTTATTTCCAGTTGCAAAAGGCGTTTGCTTGCAGTAACTTCGCTCATGTTATTTCCAGAAAACTTCAGATTGCTTTTCATAGGTGATGTTACGTAAGGCATGCACTCTTTAAGTTACAAAGTAACACTTACGTTACTCTGAAGTTACAAAATCGAATAACTGCAACTGCAATCATAATACAATAAAATAAGATCAAAAAAGACTCAACGTACTAAAAGTAATAGTGATGTATTATCTTACAATAGTGAAAACGTAATGAAACACTCGGCAGTTCGTCATAATTTTGTTCTACTAACACCGAAATACAAACTGAACACTCTTTCCTTTAGCTACTGCATTTGAAACAAACACTGAAACAAATTATTTTTCATGAAAAACGTAGAATTATGCACAAAATAAGTAGCATGTATGACAGTCATACGCTAAAAGGCAACTTGAGGCAGAGCGAAGTAAAGGTATTCAAATCTTGTTACCAAATGTAGCGAAGAAATTAATAAAATGTTGACGATATTACAACAAATATCTGCATCTTTTTTAACGCTTTCTACGTACTTTCTGTTCGTGGAGAATGTCAAGAAATAAATCAATTTTGGAAGGGACCTAGCTCTTATTGCGTACGACACCCGGAAGGGTAGTGTGGTGTCCGTCAGCCAATGAGAACAAGCGATGACCACGTGCGTTTGTTTACATGCGGAGTGAAGTTACACCCAACGGGCCTTACATTCAATCATACGCAATTTGAGAAATCTGCCATCAGGAACTTCTCTCATTATAATGTTAATTGTAATCAGTGTTTTGAAACATTGAAATAATTATCATTTGGACCAATTATTTTGATAATTTTCTCCTGAAACTCATAATGCTGAAATATGAGAATTTTAATGTTTAACTTCATTGTAAAATGCAAATATAATTACAAAGCTTTAGAGGTATAAATTAAGAAATTACATTCTTACAAAGATTGTTAATGATTGATAAGAATATAGAATGAATGGAAAGAAAATTTTAAAAAATTGATATCAGAATATTTCTTAAATTTTATTTATCTCCATTTCATAATTACAATAATATATTTTATCTCAACATTCAACAGTGAAAACTAAGGAAGAAGAGATAAAACACTATTTATAATTTTTATCACGTAAATTTATTTCACAATCATTGCAAACAAGTGTTTTTACAATTAAGTTGTTTTTCTGAAATATTCATCTACACTGATCAGATGTACAATAAATTTGTTTTCACAATCTACCCCAGCCTTGTGTCTATATACAACCATAATTTTCTCAGAATACTCCACTGTTTTTCCAGTTTGTAGTTGACACCTTAAAAAAAATAAATAATGTAATCAAAACACTTTATAAAACTTTACTTATTTTCCTTGTGTTAAATGCGTCAATGAATTTAGATAATTAAGATATCTGTTTTAAAGCCTGCTTCTAAACATTTCCGGCCTTTTCCATTTTGTGGCAAAATTTTCCAAGGACATTCTTATTGGAGAATCCCTTAATTACCACAAATTAATTTATATGATAACTGCTTAAATCAATTTAACCCATTATATCCCAGCGTATGATATATCATACGATGAACATCACCTAATAAGTTTTAATACAACTCGTATACAATTTATTTTTTTGAATTTAGTACGTTAATTTGGGATTGGAGAAGGTTTGAATTAAGCACGGAAACAGCGATCATGTTGCCAACTATTATTTTGTAGTATCAACGAATTGTTGAATGTCAGGATGTCTTCCGGATGCAACGCGGGAACGCAGAGGTACAAATTTTTACCATTTTATGCCAATAAATGTAACATATTTAACTATTTTTGGGTCAAATATAGTTAATTATCTTAAAAAAAGAGATTGGTATAAGAAAATTATAAATAAATTGTGAAATGACGATATGACGTACAATTACAGTTTACGTATGATTTATCATACGTTGGGCACTAACGTGTTGTGGAATGTTTTCACAGGCCCGAGTATCTGCGAACGAGTGAAGAGATTTTGAATGCTCTCATTGACATTGATGAGTGTGATTCAAGTGTTGCAGAAGAAATTGATAATGCTGAAAGTTTGGAAATGGTTCTATTGCCTCCTGCGGATGGTGCAGATAGCGATCAAGATGATGCTCGCAGTGATGAAGAAGGAAACGTATCAACGTTTCAAGATATCGGAAAAGGAGTTTTACAACAACGAATGGAAGTGAGATGTGTGTCAGAGGGAAATAAGCATGATATAGATGTTGAACGCCTTGCAGGATCTAATAGAGAAGACTGTCGTAAAGGTGAAGGTTCACGAAAAAATAAAATAAAGCACGCACGGGCTAAAACATCTCGAATGTACACCCAAAAATTTTTAGATCCTACTATCACGTATTCGGAAACATCTGAAACAGTACCTTCTGTAATAGAAAAACTAAAGTATAACAAAGCAGCACCTATAGATTTATTTCGAAAAATTCTTGATGACGAAATTATTGAACATATTGTCAAAGAATCGGTAAAATATGCTGCCCAAAAAGGTTTCATTATACAGTTGTCTAATGAAGATGTTTACAAATACATTGCAATTTTGATCCTATCGGGTTATTGTAGAGTGTCGCATCGTCGTATGTACTGGGAGACACGGCCTGACACCAACAATGCTTTGGTACAAAACGCAATGTCGAGGAACAGTTTTGATTGTCTCCACAGATTTTTTCACGTGAATGACAACAATACCATAGATAAGCATGATAGAATCTACAAAGTTAGGCCTCTCATCACGCATTTCAACAGCAAATTTCAGAAATTAATTTTACCTTTGGGGAAAATGTTTTCTTTAGACGAAGCTATGGAGCCATATTTTGGACACCACTCTATGAAACAATTTATTCGAGGGAAACCTATTCGGTATGGTTTCAAATTGTGGTGTCTCTGCGTCTCAAATGGCTATTTGATAAGATTTGAACCATACACAGGAGCCAGTGAAAGGGAACAAGGAAAATCTCTGGGAACATGTGTAACCGAAAGACTTTGCTTTGATTTTCTTCCATCCGGATCAACAGTATATATTGACAATTATTTCAACTCCCTTCCTCTGTTAAAATCATTGAGAGAATATGACATAAATTGTGTTGGCACAATTCGAAATGATAGAATAGAAAAAGCTCCTCTAAACGAAATGAAAAAGGATCCTCGAGGAGAATACCAAGTACTTCAAGACAGTGAGAATGCCGTAGTACTTGTCAGATGGCGTGACAATAATGTTGTTACTCTAGCAACAAACAAAAGCACTGATGATGTTTTTGGTTTGGGAAAATGCTTACGATGGAGCAGAAACCAAAGAAAGAAAATAAGTATACAACAGCCTACATTAGTTCGCGAATACAATAGAGGAATGGGAGGTGTTGACCTCTTTGATGGTTTACGAGCCCTCTACCGCATAAGAATTCGCTCAAAAAAATGGTACTGGCCACTTGTCAGATTTTGCATCAACGGGGCTGTTGTTAACAGTTGGCTATTGTACCGAAATATTGATAGCACTATTAGTCTTCTGGAATTTACAAGAAGAATTGTTCTTGCTATTCTGACATGCCCTAATATTGAGAAACCCCGGGGTGTACGTCCCAAAACATCAAGAAATGTACTTGATGAAATACGGTTTGATGGAAAAGATCATTTAGTTGATGAAGGACCTACTCAACGTAGATGTGGAAACTGCGGCAAATGTACAAAATTTCTCTGCAGAAAATGTAATATCGGTCTTCATCCTAAACAATGTTTCTTTAAATACCATGCATTGTAAACCAATTCATATGAAATTAATAATTTTGTGAACCTTTATGAAATAAATATATGCATTGCATTAGGAATCTACTTTACTTAAAATAGCCCTTGTATCCCAACGTATGATATATCATACGCTCCTAAAATTATTCAAAAATCTAACATTTTTTAAAAAATACATTGTTTCCACGTAAAAAGGTATCAGAATATGTTTATGAATGAATATAGTTGCAAAATTCGAAAATTTTTAATTTCGGGATATAATGGGTTAATATAATATATTAAAGTGAATATGAAAAGATGAAAATTAAAATGCAAGAATAATAATGTACTGCATATACCCTGTTTCCTGACAATAAATATTTTTAAAATATTCACATTTTGCACAGATATTGGTCTTATTTTACTTAAGATACTTATTCTATAGATCTGCTCATGGGCTTTCTGGCCAGGCTTCATAAATCTTTGTTCTCATTGTGTACTACATACACTTCTTTCTTGGGGCCAACCATAACTGTAAAATATAAAAAATTTCAATAAATATAATAATTATATAATTACATTAATACTACATAAAAGTATTACATAGTGTAATGTATAATATATTATAGGTTTATGTAGTAAATACTGTCTCACATTTAAAATACTAAATATATTTCCATGAGAGTGTGAAAGTATCAAAGCATGTAATCGGTAATCATATGTTCAAAGCAATTTAAATCTGCACATGATTTATTGAATAGGAATTGCTACAGCAAAGTATCTTGTCATACATTGTTTGAAGCAATTCTCTTATAACAATAATATCTGTCAGATTTTTACTATTGATATTATTATTACTACAAATAGGACTGATAAAAATAATTCTTCTGGATAATTTACACCATCTTTTCCCCTATAAACAATATACTTACTTTGATTTTCCAAACAAAATTCATTTCAGAATTCTGAACTAAGAAGATTAAGATCCTAGGAAAAATAATGTATCATAATTGTCTCTGATATTCTCCCAATATTTTTTTCTGAAAGAATATTCCTTGTAAAGAAATTATTTCTTCTATTTCCTATTATTTCTTCTTTATTAACTATACCCAATACAAAGTACACAAATATACACTCATATGTTGAATGTTACCATCATGAGTTTTTTATTGATGAATCTTGCAATTGCTTTCTTCCCAACCATCTAAGTAATCTGATTCAGTACTGACTTCACAGTACTGAAAGAATATTAGAAGTCGACATGAACTGCATTTTGAAGATTCACATACATTTGTAATGTTAATTTATTCACATATGGCTTCATTATTAGACCAAACAAAATGAATTAAAATATGTCGTAGTGTGTACTACATAGTGTGTAGTCAAAATCTTAGTGTATACTACAATTCACAGTTAATAGATATAACCAAAAAAATACAACATACCTGCTTGTGGTAATGCACAAATAATCTATTCCTTAGTACGAACATTTAAGATTTGTTATATTTCATAAACATCTTACCTGAAATAAATATGCCACTTCACATGTACGTTCGGAATTCGTTTTCATCATCCTTTCTCGTTCTAATTCGCTTTCGAATTCTCATATAGAGCAATAACATTGTATCTTGCTGCACTATTTAATATTCGTTGCTTAACACGATTTGTATGCGTAATTTTAACACGTTTACCTGGCATTGTTTCCACTATCTTGTTTAAAAATTCAAAAACAAATAATGCAATGAGAAGATCAAATCAAAATGACAAATTCAATTAAAAATTGTAAATGCTTCTCCCATAGACGTACTACTATTCTACACTAGAGTGTACAACAGCGCTAGTGTGCGGCTGCAAATTGAAGAGGACGAAGTCGGCCATTAGTATGGCAACACGTAGAGTGAGCGTCTGAGATGTGTTGAATATTGTAGAGATTTTTGTTCGTGCTTTCATTGTGTGTTCGCTGCATCTAAAATGGTGATGTCTTGGGCTGCATTCGTGTGTACGAACAGATATTCAAAAGGCAGTGATATATCATTCACAAGTAAATCTTGTAATCTTGATATACTAACCTTCATATAATGATGCATGCACTTATATCAATAAGCATTACTTCAATAAAATTATTATTAATGTATTTTCTTTTTTTATTTCCCCACCTGCTACTTAATTTGGTAGAGTGAATTTTAATACTAAATTGGAAAGGTAAGGAAGTAATTTTCCACATATGACATGTGTTTGGAAAAGGACAAAAACTAGTTTTCATTTAAGCTACGCAAAGCTAATATGTAGGAAGTGCTGCTTGATTAGAAACTTTGAAATGTAGAACTGTCTCATACAGAAAAAATTAACTTGAAGATCAATTAGCTCAGTGTCTCGTTTGGTAATAATTAAAATATTATGAATTCAACCTGGGGTACATGCAACCTATATCTTTAGAGTAAATGCTAAAAATTCAATAATAGACAATGTAAGGAATACATACACAAGCATATTTAGGAAATTTTCTTGGTCTTTCTTTATTTCCAAACCTTCACGGGCAATGACAATCATATTCTGGTAGGCCTTTTCAGTAAGTGAAAAATTACTATTTGATATTGTGATGTGAATATGAATATGAATTCTAATGTACGTGAATTTCATATGTAGATGTATATATTCATGTGTACAATGAATTCTAATGTGTTTCACTGTAAACCCATTTAACAGCTTTCAATGTAATTGTGTTGAAATACCAGTCTGTTGTTTAGTTGTCTTACATCATCTGCATATTTGGCATATACAGAGTGTCCGGGGAGGAAACGTCGAAACTTCGAAAATAAGCTCTTAAGACAATTCTAAGCATATTTTGTCTAATACACTACGTGGATATTCCGAACTGTTGAGCCACAATAAGCATTCAAACGTTGGTTTGAAAAATTTATTTATAGCATGGTGTAAGAAAAACTCCGTGATTTATAGGTAAAAATTTGCATTATAGAAGCATGGAAAAACACTCCAGAAACATAAATCGTTTATTATTTACAAAAGAAATGAATATATTTGTAAATCATAAGCGATTTACATGTTTCTGAAGTGATTCTATGCTTCCATAATGCAAATTTTTGCCTAGAAATCATTTCTTCAAACCAACTTTTGAGTGCTTATTGCGACTCAACCATTCGGAATATCCACGTAGTTTATTAGACAAAATGTGTTTAGAATTGTCTGAAGAGCTCATTTTCGAAATTTCGACGTTTCCTCTCCGGACATTCTGTATATAAAATCTGCGAGTGGATTTTATCAATTTAACTATTGTTTATAAGAAGGGTGAAATTTTGAAGAATGGGTTCTAAAGGGACTGATGTTGCAAAAACGCATTGGACGTAGTGATCCAAATGTCAGGCTGAGGCTACAGCTAAGGCTTCATGCCTAAAATTAAAAATTGATCAAAAAGTAATAGTTTGCGTTCATGACAAATACATAAACATGTACCTAAATAAAAATATTAAATTGGTTTTAAAATTTCTCATGATACGACTTCGCATTCAGCTTACATTCTTTTCAGGTAAAAGTTTTGCTGACATTTTCTTCTCCCGAAATTTTAAGTATGTAGAGCACGTGACAAAGACATTTCTATCTTCTATGCACATGTACGTATAGTCATTTCATACATTGGGTAAAATGACGTGTTTCAAGTAGCATGCGTTATATTTAGAAAGTATATTCGTATTTGAAAGTATCGTATTTGAAATTCCCGCGCAATGTTGCCATACTAATGGCGTCTGGTCACTGCTTCAATTTGCAACCGACTTTCCTTCAGATGGCATACCGGGTGGTAGGGCCTTGGTATATCACTTCCCGTATACGTATTACTCGTCCACTTTCCGTTTGCACACGGAGCGCTGCGATCTGTTTACATGAGGTCACCGCCGACTGAATGAGAAACGCGCGTCTGCAGTAGATACTGACCGTTTAATATTATATAGATGGCGGTGAGCAGCACACAGAACCCCGGCGGGGCAAGAACATAACCATTAAGCAGTAGATACATGCAAAGAAAAAATAAAAATATTGTACGTGAATGTTGTGAATAGCGTGTGGTGTGATCTATTTTATTGTATATTACCTTAATTATTTAAGGGCGTGACTCCAGCTTACTGTCAGAAAGGCATAATTCGTCGGCTGTGTCCGTAGCGCTTGTGCTGCCTTCGGAGACAGCTGATTGGTCAGATTCTGATTGACATCGGGACCATTCATGTATTTTCGGTTGTGTGTTCGGGCCTTCACTTTCAAAACAACATTAGTTCCTAATTCTGCCGTCTGCAAATGTAAAGTGAACGAGTGATACGTAGTAAAGTAAAAATGTATGATAAGATTTTCAGAATATCCGACTGCATGACTAGCTTCGCCAATGTGTATTACATAGATCAGCGTACAGTGTGAGATAGGATTCATTGGTGAAATTTTTCAAGAGTTAATGTTCACTTGTCACTTGTTGGATAGTCCCCCGTGGCGCTCAGACCTTACATTACACTTCGGTTTTTATAATGTAGCGCGTGAGGGTCTGTCTTCACGATGGGATATCTAACGGCTTTTCGAGTCTTTTTTCGGTCGTGCCGCTGGATGTCGCATGATTGCGACCGTATCAAGTTGTGCTTGCGATCATACGAGATCTAGCGGCACGGCCGAGAAAGTCGGGAAATGCCGTGAGATATCCCATCGTGAAGACAGGCCCTCAGGCGCCCCGTTACAAGAACCGAAGTATACTTCGGTTTTCTTTCTTGACGCACGAGGGTGTGTAATCAAAATGGAATATCTCATGGTATTTTGCGTCGTTTTCCGTTATGCCACCAGAAATCGCATGATCGCCAGTACTGCTTGATACAGTCGCAATCATACGACTCCTAGCGGCACCACCGAGAACGACGCGAAATACCGTGAGATATTCCATGTTATTGACACACCCCGTGCGCCAAGAAAGAAAAACCGAAGTATAGTGGCCAGTGCATACAACCACGGTGTTAAGATATATAGGTGTGTCAAGTATACGCCTTTGGGGCAAATTTTCTGAAGGCAGTTTGAGGCTAGTTTCTCGCTTGTCCGTAAGGTGCGCACGATCGGTTTGGGTCACGGTGTAAGATATACATCTTTAGATGACTTCTTAAACTGCTATTACACAGTTTTACAAAACATTTCCTAACCATTTTCGTAACTGTTCGCTTTTTACTTTACCAATTCCACCGCGAAGCGACAAATCACTGACTTGGAATTAGAAATCAGCTGGCCACAGAGCTGTCGAATGGATCACGACCAATCACGATCTTGCCCAAATGAGACCCAAAGATCGCAGCGTTTATATGCGAGAAATATGGGAACTAGCCTCACAGAAGCTTCAGTTTTAGACTGGGAGTGAACACACCAACGAGCTGGAGATACATCTATACATCTTACACCGTGATACAACTCTTTAACTTCGGTTCAAATGCTTCCAGTTCTTTTTAAACGGATCTTCGTTTCACTTCTGTCGACGTCACACTCTGAAGTGGTTCTTTCGTTATAAAAGCTGAATAACTTATTGGAACATTTTATTGCAATCTCACAATTTTGTCAGAAGTTTTGATAGAAATACAAAGATATTTACAAAATATCTATCTCCTCAATGGTAAGTATCAGATCGCTTAATTAAAATATGAGATTACAGTGCTACGAGGTGAATTTGATTCTCAATATTTGCTATAAAATGTGGAAAGAAATAACCTAAAAATATTTTGCTGGTTATCATTAATTTATTTATGATTATTAAATATCACGTTTAACTTATTTTGCAAAAGTAATTAACTGTAGACCTATTTTAAAGGTTAAGGTAATTTTAAATACTGTATGTTAAATTTTTATAAAAGTAAACTACATTCCTTGTTATTCTATTCTACTTAATATTAGATACGTGCCGTATTGCACAGTGATAGTAGACGTTTTTCCTAACAATACATTATTTGCCAAACTACAATTATGAATAAGAAATAGATATAAGAAAATTTGAATGAACGGTAATTGTTAAATTTTCATGCACAATATCAATGTAATCTTGATAAATAAGATCACCCATAATGATTGTAGGATCTTTAGCTTTTGAAACAAAACAGCCCAGCGTTGAAAAAGAGAAAACAAGTTCAAGTAATCTGGACAATGTATCGAAATTACTACAGAGGTCTTGCAAGACGAAGTTCCTACTCGTAACACCTTGCCTTGCAGAATATCAGAGAGCACGAGCGACCCCTGCAGATGGGATTTGAATTGATGCGATCCGGGCTTTGTCGCTCATAGCGCCTGCCCGATTTTTCTAACTTTGCCCCTTAAGCCCCTACGGCCACGAGGAACATCACACTGCATTTCCCGTCTTTCTCCGTCGTGCCGCTAGAAGTCGCATGATCGCAAGCACTGCTTGATACGGTCGCGATCATGCGATTCCTGGCGGCACGACAGAGAACGTCGCGAAATACCGTGACATATTCCATCGTGAAGACGGGCCTCGAGGGGAAAAGTTAGAAAAACCGCAGGATACACTTGACGTCTTTTTCGTTTCAGCCACGACCAGTGGCGTAGCTTCAGTTGGTGTCACCTGGGGCAAAGCTAATGGTGGCACCCCCTCCCATTAATTAAGTATAAAAATATCTATTGCCTCATAGATTGTACATTATTTTCTTAAAAATACAAGCATATTTGCACATATAGTAAATTTAGATAATTAAACATAGATTTTAAAATTCTATGTAATTAAGAATAACTGCAATATAATTTTAAAGTAAATATTTTAAAATGAAACATAACTTAGTAGTAGGAAATGGTGTGGCATTTCTATCATCGAAATCAATATTTGATGTAGGCTCCTCATCGTAACTGTTTATTTTGGCATAAAGCTTTTTCGGCCGCATTGCGGCCATCTTCAGTGCTACAAAATAATGATAATAATAATAATAATAATAATAATAATAATAATAATAATAATATATCTAAATTACAAAAAATTTTTAAAATTTTAAAGAATTAAAAACTTTTTACAGAATATTGTCAAGAATTGGATTTTAAAGAGATGTAAAATGTGAAATGGACATATAATTTTTTTAAAAAATGACAAATGAAAATTAAATTAAATAAATGGAATCTATTACAAATAATATTATGAAGCAAACTGGAGTGAAATAAAACTGGAAAAGTATAATATAAAATGTGTAGATGGAAACATAATTTTGAATAACAAATGTACATTTTGAAGAGAGGTGAAAATAGAAAATGAATAAATATGTAACTAAATAAATAAATAAATGAATTAATAAATTTAGGTGAGCAAACTGACATACCTCTTAGAGGCGGCTGTGGGCCTCAGTCCAGACAAGACAGCGAAGGGCGAAGGCATTGTACGCTATTTAAAGGAAACTTTCAATGGAGGTAGGGGAGAACGCGGGGTTTTTTCTAGGAAATGGCCATTGCGGGAAAGGCCCAGGCGGGTGGCGGAAAAGAGGCAGGCAGTTTTCAAAATTCCATCCCCTTCTTTGGAACATTGTCACTCAAAATTGCCAAAAAGCTCAGTCAATTCGACATACACGTCACATTCAGCACACCAACCTGTCTCCACACCACACTCTCCCACAACAAAGATCCGATCCCCAAGCCTCTATCATGTGGGGTGTACTCCATTTCCTGTGGTAGTTGCAATGCTAAATATATTGGCCAAACCGGAAGATCCTTTAAACAAAGGATCAAAGAACACAGACAAGCTCTCACACAAAAAACCACACATTCACACTTTGCCAACCATCTATTAGAACAAGGACACTCGTTCAATGCAGACACTGACGTCAAAATTTTAGAAATTGAAAACAGATACACACATAGACTTAAACTAGAAGCAATACACATTAATAATTTATTAAACAATCCCCAACACGTTATTTTGAATGAACAGATTCCTTCTCTCTCCCCTCTTCTGAAACTGGCCGCTTCCAAAGCACATTAACCCCTCTGCCTGCCTCTTTTCCGCCACCCGCCTGGGCCTTTCCCGCAATGGCCATTTCCTAGAAAAAACCCCGCGTTCTCCCCTACCTCCATTGAAAGTTTCCTTTAAATAGCGTACAATGCCTTCGCCCTTCGCTGTCTTGTCTGGACTGAGGCCCACAGCCGCCTCTAAGAGGTATGTCAGTTTGCTCACCTAAATTTATTAATTCATTTATTTATTTATTTAGTTACATATTTATTCATTTTCTATTTTCACCTCTCTTCAAAATGTACATTTGTTATTCAAAATTATGTTTCCATCTACACATTTTATATTATACTTTTCCAGTTTTATTTCACTCCAGTTTGCTTCATAATATTATTTGTAATAGATTCCATTTATTTAATTTAATTTTCATTTGTCATTTTTTAAAAAAATTATATGTCCATTTCACATTTTACATCTCTTTAAAATCCAATTCTTGACAATATTCTGTAAAAAGTTTTTAATTCTTTAAAATTTTAAAATTTTTTTGTAATTTAGATATATTATTATTATTATTATTATTATTATTATTATTATTATTATTATTATTATTATTATTATTATTATTATTATTATCATTATTTTGTAGCACTGAAGATGGCCGCAATGCGGCCGAAAAAGCTTTATGCCAAAATAAACAGTTACGATGAGGAGCCTACATCAAATATTGATTTCGAAACATAACTTATCAACAAATGTAAGTTACTTATAAAACCTCTTTACGAGATTATATAATATTTATATTTAATTTAATTATATAAAACTTATATTTATTATATAAATAAACTATTAATTTATTATATAAAACATGTATTTAATTTCTTTAAAATCTATGCTTCTTACAATCTCTATTAAATGTATGCTCTATTGTCATTTTCTATTGACAACAGAGCCAAATCAGATAGTCTGGATTAATATAAACATGTTTAAGTAAATTATTAAAATTATATCTTTCCAACTAAATATTTTAATTGGCGTCACCCCTATACTGCCAGGAAAACTTCTGCCGACTTGACAGCTGGGAGTGGGGGAAAGCGATGTTGCCTCTTACACGGGCGGCAGACATGTCCGTTCTTGCGTCAGATCAGCTATTGATGCATACACGTCTAACTTATTGGATTTTTGGTAGAATTGCAATAATGACACTAGTTTACTTGATGAAATTCTGTTACACAATTTTATCGCAGTCCCTTACACTATAATCGTGCCCAAGCAAGGAATAACGAAACATTTTTGCATTAGCAGATGGAAGTAAGTATAGCGATACGCGTTTTAAGAAGGAAGATGCATAGTATTCATTATGAAAGATTTATAAGAGAGAAGTATCTAAAAGCAAGACATCTTCATTTGAATACATACCTTTCACAGAACGTTCACAAAAAAAAGTAAAAATAGAAATGCAGGACTTTTCGAAGTTACTGACTTTGCCTGTTATTTACAAGGTTTTCAAAGAGGTGTCCTATTGAATGCATTGGCGTAAAGATGAAAATTAGAAATGTCCCGTAAGGTGGATGTACATATACATCGTGTCATAAGTATATCAGCCTTTAACACTAGATGTCACAACCGCACACACGATGCATAGCCTAACAAGTAATGGCGCTCCTCTTGGTGCTCAGCGCTCTTCAATTTTCAGTTGCTCCGCGCTATTACATTTCATTTGTTTCTTAGTAAAAGTCGGCAACTCTGAAGTGACATCATCACAATTTGAAGCCTCTGATTGGATAACGGAACCCCCTCTCCCCTCTCAGCCTGGAGCTGTCAAGTCGGCAAAAGTTTTGCTCGCAGTATAGAATGGTGTCACCCGGGGCGCGCCGCCCCCCCCTGCCCCCCTCCTAGCTACGCCTCTGGCCACGACGTAAATAACTTATGTTCATAATGAATCGTGATTTCATTCCTCAACATAGTAGCATCGTGATAGTAGACTATCACTACTACTACTATACACAGTGAAACCTCTCTCAACAAGCGATTTTTCTTGCAACGGACACAAATCCCAAAGTGCTCAGCTTTTGTATGCCCAGAATTCCAGATTTTAAGAAAATCAAGCTTGAAAGTTTATAAAGTTATTTACAGTACCTGCAGTTACAGTTAAGCAGTTACCTAAGATAAGACAATGCTTTCAGATAAAAGTCATGCTCCCTCTTCTATACGAACAAATTCTATTCGGACACAAGATAGATATGAACAGGATTTGCCCCATCCTCTTCACAGCTGTCATCTGCCGCCGCCCAAACTACATTTTTTCACATTTTCATAATATTTTTCGTTCCTTAATGGTAGAGCGGAAACATGATTTTAAGGATATTATAGAAGAGTTAAACCTCGTCCTAATGGAAACTTTCTTTGAAATATTTGGATCCGTTTTTTAGAAAATGTTTGTGTGTTTCTAAAAATGTGCATTTTGCAGCTCATTTTCACCCAAAACTATTGCTTTTTCAAAAACCTCACAAAAAAGTAATTGAAGTAACTATTCTCACAAATGCAATAATGAATAGAAATCGCTGGTAATATAAATAATGTGAAAGAAAAAAGTACATTTCTGTAATTTTTTAAACAAAAATAATACTTGAAAATGACATTTATGTCATGTTATTGAATCCATTTAACACTTCGTTCAAAAATGTGTTGAGAGAGAAAATGGCATTTCAGCATTTCTAAAAATCAGAATTTGAAGCTCATTTTCACACAAAAAAAATTAAGTTTTCGAGAAACTTTTTGAGACATTATTTGAAGCACATATGTTTATAAATGCAATAATGTATTCAAATCGCCCGTAATATAAATATTAATAACGTAAGAGAGAAGTAAAAAAATACATAATTGTAATTTTTGAAAAACCAAATAATAGAAAAAATGGCGGTTATTATAGCACATTTAGCACTATCCCTAGCAAAAGTTTCCAAGGAAAAAATGGAGCCGTTTTTGATAAATTCTTGTTTTTGAATTTTTTTAATATTGCTCTTATCTGATTCAATACTGCGCGAAAACTACCGAACATTGAAAAAAATATGCTCGACTTTATAAAATAACTAATTTTGGTGAATAAATTTGGTTTGAAGAAAAAATATCCCATTTTCAATTTTGTAGTTGCAGGAAGACGCCGAAGAAATTTTGAACTTAATTTTAAAATGTTTAGAGTTAACAGTAAAAATCGGACCTATATGCCATCTTTATAAGTGTACTTTGCTCTCTTTTAGAAAAAAAATTAATAGAAAAATTTGGAGCAATTTTTAGAGGAATTTTTGAAAATGTTTCAAGGGCTTCGTGTAAAGAACCACCAAAATGAAATAATGTTATTCAAAATCGAAGATCTGCAAGTGGAGCCAGATCGCCAGGGGAATGTTCAGTTCGGAAAATATCCTACGCATCGTTTAGGCGCTAGTGTTGTTCACAGACAACATACGGACAGACGGATAATTTGAAAAATAGGGGAGTTCCAACACATGCTTTCTCGCTTTATTGGAAGTAGTTACGTTATATTGTAATTTCTGCCGTACTAAAAACTCAGTTATGACTTGAAAAAATTCAATCCAACCAATTAAAACGAAGCGCCTATGGTGAATACCTGAGTTTATTTTGATAACCAGCAACAATATTCATTTTTCTTTCCCATATACATACGTATATACGGAGTATATGGAAAATTATGTAATGCTGCTCGAAAAAACAGCGGATTTTCGGCAGAACCAAATTCATTGCCGGGCACTGATAAAGAACTAGAGATGCTACAGAATGGCACAGACTTTCCCATATTAGTTTTCTATCTCCTTCGGTCTCGGCTATCTTTTCGGTATTGTCATATACTTGTGCCAGCTGCCATCTATCGCCGCCCAACTACATTATTTGACATTTTCTTAATTTTTCGGTTTCCTAATGGTAGAACGGAAATGTTAATTTTAAAATATTGAAGAACAGTAAAACCTCCTCATATTATAGCGTTCAATTAGCACCATCCGTTAGAAAAGTTTGAAGAAAACATTTGGAGCCATTTATGAGAAAATGGCGTTTGAGCGTTTATGAAAATGTTTCAGAGAAAACGGAAAAGTTCTCGAGAAACTTTACTTAACATTATTTAAATGTTATGTACTCATTAATATAATAATGTCAACAAACCGCCGGTAATGTAAGTATTAATGACGTGAGAGACGAGTAAAAAATTACATTTTTTGCAATTTTTGAAAAAACAAAAGCATACAGCAATATGGCGTTTATGTCATCTAATAGAGTTCATTTATCACTAGAAGTTTAAAGAAAAAATTTGGAGCCGTTTTTGAGAAAATGTTGAATATGTCCGGGGGACTTCATGTAAAGTATCCCCAAACTTTATATCTTTTTAAAAAATTCAAAGCTTTGACTTGAGTCAGATGGACATGCGCTTCTTCAATTTGGAAAAAATCGTGAGAATGGTTTAGGCGCTAGTGGTGTTCACGGTCGGACGGAGGGACGGACATTTTGCTTTTAATTGGTTTCTACTTTCCCGTATACGTACGTATATACGGAGTAATATACGTAGTATAGGGAAAGTTATGTAATGCTCCGCGAAAAAATGGCCAATTTTCGCCAGAAAAAAATTCGTTGCCGGGCCGTGATAACGAAAAAGTGGATAAAACTAGTTGCTAAATTAAGAAGAAAAAAAAACCCTAACACGTGGTGTAGCCAGAAACCCTGTTTTCTAGGTTCTTGATACCGAAAACCCAATTGAAAGTAAAACGTCCATCTGTCCGTCCGTCTGAACACTGCTAGCGCCTAAACCAGACCTGCACAACACCTGCTCCCGCGGGCATTCTGCACTTGCGTGCCGATCGTCTGCCCGTGGCAGCGCCGAAAGTGCAAGTAGTGGGAAGTAGGAAGCTTTGCGGGGAGGGGAGAAGTCTGACGTAGCACGACGCGGCGCGTAGATTGAATGCCAGGGCGTCTAATAATGATCCATGCTTCAAAATTAAATGCCCATTTGTTTAAATGGATTATGTCCAGTATTTAAAGTTACCAGGGTCATAATTCACTGATTACGTTCTGTGCACTACTGTATATCCACCACTATATATTTTCATTTTCTAATTTTTTAAAGAAAATAGCATGCTCATTGTGACTCTTAAGCAATAGCTTTAATATATATATATATATATATATATTAAAGCTATTATATATATATATATTCTATCTAACACAAATTTGTAATTTAATAATTGATTGTTCACCAGGAATGTTTCCAAATCATAAAAAAATGAATAAAACCATGAGAGCAATCTCTCACATCAAGATTGACTTAAAATAGAATATGTGGTAATTCCAAGAAGGGTAATGTTTAATAGCAGATTTGTGACCATTTTCCCCCATTATGAAACTGAATAAAAGAGATCAACAAGCAAACTTCTGAGACGATATGTTACGAATAATCATAAGATAATCATAGGTATTGGTTAAATAGAATGCAAAGGGCTTTATATTTTATACGATCTCGTAAGCGACTCTACACTCTTGTCAGAAATTAGAACAGAAAATAATCATGATTTTTTAAGAACAATACGTTTTTTCTTGAGAGAACAGTCTTATTGAATTAAACATAGCTAATAAAAATAGTTTATTGCTGTCATCATCAAACAGAACCAATTCAGTATCAAAATTTTGTGTTTAGCACAACTCTAAATTTGTGATTACATCGTAGCAAAGCGAATTACATTATAAGCCCTGCAAGCAATTATAATACTTGGTGTCGAAATCTAATAAGTATAATTCGTTGTAGTTTCATATTTCGCCCTGTCATAAACCGAGAACAAACATTTGCAATATAATACAAAAGACAATATTACTTGAATTATTTGACCGTCATGTTCTTGCCGATTGCTCTTTAAATTTACGCGCTATCTTTCGAATTGCGCTTTCTGATTGGTGGTCCCCACTCCTAGATTGGGTCTCATCCCCACCCTTCATCGATTTTCTCATTTGCACCCGAGTTGCCCGCACGCAGCTCCTGAGGTCAGTGAAAGTGCAAAATGCTGTGCAGGTCTGGCCTAAACCATACGTAAGATTTTTTCCAAAATGGATATTCCCCGGTCGATCAGGTTCGAGTCGAAGCTTTGAGATTTTGAACAAGATTCTATAAAATTTGAGGGTACTATATATGAAGCTTTTTGTAATTTAATATAAAGAGTCTCTTTAGTTAGTCTGGATAGGTACGTGGAATCTTTATTTAATATTGTGGGGTTCAGAAAATCAAATTGATGATCTCTGTCCATTCTATGCTTAGTTAAAGAATTTTGTCTCTCTTCTTGTTGTTGCTTAATGTTGTTCTTATGTTCTTTTAAGTTTCTAGAGGTTTGTTCTACGTCACAGCTTTTACATTTTAAGCATTTTAAGCATTTAAAAAAAAATAAAATGTAAGTATTTTATTTTGTATTACTCCTTTTAATTCTAAATTGGATACAGGATCTTTTTGTGTTTTATGTATGTATTTTTTATTCAATATTGAGTTTCTTATTTTGATATTATATTGTTCTTAAAATTTTTGTTTGAGTTGAAAATTAATCGATAGAATATAAGGTAAAGTAATGTTTTGCCAATGTTCTGAAATGTTACTAATAGGTTTGGGGTGTGCCATTTTACTTAATTTTGTACAAATTAAACGTGTAATATATTTCAAGGGATAACTGTTTCTTAGAAGTAACAAAAACATTTTCTCCAATACGTTATCTAAAAGGATAGGGCTCGCAATTTTTATTATTCCATGAACCAAATTGTTTACTACAGAACGTTTAATCTGTGGAGAATGAGATGATTTAAAATTCAAAATAGTTCCTGTTGAGGTAGGTTTTTTTTGTTTATTTAAAGTCGCATCGACAGCTAAGTCATTAGCGACTCAGAAAAAAATACATTACAGCAGTAATTTGGTTCACATTACAGCAGACGTAGGTTTGGTGTACCATTTTGTGAGAATGTTACTGCCAGATCTTATCAAGGTAACATCCAGGTAGTTATTATACTTCTTTGTTCTAGTTCTGCTGTAAATGAAATTTCAGGATGATAATTATTTAAAAAATTAGTCAAAACCGTTTGTATAGATTCTTTATGTATGATCATGAGAATATCATCAACATAACGGATATAATATTTATACTGTAATTGTGGTAATATAGTGGTTTCTAAGTCTCTTATTGAAATTTCTGCTAGAAGAGCACTGATATTTCCTCCTATTGGCGTTCCATTTTTTGTTTATATATTCTGTTATTAAATTTTAGATACATATTATTAAGTAATAATTCAGTGGCCAATATTATTTCATCTTTAGATACGTCTAGTATTAATTGTGATTGATTTAAAATTTTTGTTAAAGATTTTAAAATAACGTCATGTGGTATGCTAGGATACATCTGAACAATATCTAGCGATATTAACCTGTCATCTGCAGTGATATCAATCAGTTTTAGTTCTTGAACAACTTGAGTTGAGATTTTTGACACAATTGAGATATTGAAACAATTTCAGTAGCCTTGGGGCCTAAACGAAGAGAACTGAGCGGACCTGCGCGATAGCCAGGATTCCCAACAGGGCTAGCCAGCTCGAATCGAGTTTAACCCGGTAATAGGCGCGCGGGGTGCCTGAGTCACCCCAGCGTTGTTTCGGAGCTCACGGTTCTTTTAGTTTTATTTATAATCTTGCGAGCTTCTCAATACTTTTCGAGGAAAGCTTTGTGCACGTATCTCAACTCTTCTCTTTCAACCGCTTCCTGCTCTTTCCTGGAAATTTCGTCGCAAAGACGATGGCGCGTTGCGTGGGGGCCACCGAGTCACCTCGCGCAACCTTTGTTATCGCTTCCAGCCATGCTGTTCACAGTAGTTTTCAGCAGGACAGGCACAGAGAGAGGTTTTATTTTCAAATATACACTATGGTAAGCGCTTTTGTTCTAGAATATTTTTTCATAACAAATATTTTAATATGATTATAATATATTTGAACGTATATGTGTATACATTTATATATTGATGTATGTTGTACTCTTAAATATGTTTACATCATATTTTACATCATATTTATATTCTTATAAATTTTACTGTTTTTTAAACGCAGAGGACATTTCATTCTATACGCGATGAAGAGAAAATCGTGAGCTCCTGCTTTGTGAAAGTTGTTTGCAAAAAATATTCTTAAAAATTAAAATTTTATTTGTACTTGTTTCCGAACTATGTATAAATACTTGGAACTAAACACGTATTCATTAAAACACGAAATAGTTTGTTATTAATTATTTTCATGACATTTTTACTGGAGGGTGACTGAGGCACCCCGCGCGGCTCAATTTGTTACAAAACGTGGCGCGCCTACTACCGGATTAAAAGCTCATTTAAGTGTTCACTATTCTCATCTTCGAATTAGTGAATCAATACTTGCAATAGTGAACATCTGACATCAAAGACTCTGCACATCCACAGCCGACTCTCAACTCATTCTCCGGACACCGCTCAAATATTGATTGGCCTCCATCTTGAGGTGGCTCAGGGCATCAACCGATGCCACTGCAGGGCCTCTGTCCGCTGCCAGGAGTGTTTGACTCTGGCTTCTCAGCTAGGTCGAGTTCAGTCGCTGTCTGGAGGAGAATTCTAGCGGCCGGCTGCCCTGATCGGTAGTTTTCCATGGTTTCTTCTCCGATCACACCAGGCGAACGCCGGAACAGTACCCTAACAATCGGGCCAATGACCGCGCGCGATCTTCCCTTCCCCTTCATTGATGTAAGCTCATACACGCACTTATACTTTCATGTTCTATACTACCCCACACATTGCAGTGGTATATTCCAGCGGTGCTGCGCTAGTGTAAGATACCCCTGGAACTCACATGTAGGTTAGCAGCAGATCTCAGATCACCGCCACGTCACGTGGTAAAACAATAACTATACTTTCGGGATTAAGGTCACTAGCCGTTGACGCGCCCGGAAACACGAAAGATTCATTCTTCCTCTTGTTGAGTGCGACTGCTGGATTGAATTCTTTTCCTTAAACCGGGGATTCCCAACATTTTTACTTTCCCGTATACGTAGTTATGTAATGCTCCGCGAAAAATCGATTTCGAGATTCCAACGAAAATACGCGTTTTGAGGTCGCATGATACCGAAAAAGTGGTTCTTTTCAAAACGTCCGTCCGTCCATCCTTCAGTCTGTGAACAACACTAGCGCCTAAACCATAATTACGATATTTTCCAAAATGGATATTCCCTGGTCGATCTGGCACCACTCAAGGCATCGCGATTTTGAACATTTTTTCCAAAATTTGGGGTTCTTTACATGAATGATATTTTTAAAAAAAATATAAAAACAAGATTTTCTCAAAAACGGCTTCAATTTTTTTCTTTAAACTTTGGTAGGGATATTGCTAAATGCACTCTATGAGGTTGAATAAACGCCATATTACTCTATTCTTTTGTTTTTTCGAAAATTAAAAAAAATGTAATTTTTTTGACTTGTCTCTCACGTCGTTAATATTTATATTAGTGGCCATTATTATATTTACGAACGCATGTTTTAAATATTGTCAAGTAATTTTTCTCGAGAACTCAACCGTTTCCTCAAAACCAGCTCAAAATTCCGCATTTTCGAAAACACTGAAACGTCATTTTCTCATAAATGGCTCCAAATTTTTTCTGCAAACTTTTGGATCGTATAGTGCTAATTGCACTCTAATGTCACGTCAAGTTCACTTTGGATTTTTTTTTTTTGCAAAAATTACGCAAATGTATCTTTTTGAAAGATCTCTCACACTTTTAATATGTAGACGCTATTGTATTTATGAGTTAAATTGCTTCAAATGAAGTGTTTCGAAATTATTTGTGAAAGATTTTTTCTGTGAAAAATTTTCTGTGAAAGATTTAAATTTCGCATTTTTTGTAGCACTGAAACGCCATTTTCTTAAAAACGGCTCCAAAGTTTTCAAAGAAAATCGCCATTTAGGACAAAGTGTTTTACTGTTCTTTAAGTGTCTAAAATTAATATTTCCATTAAGACAGTGTCAAAAAATGTAGTTTGGGCGGCGATAGGTGGCAGCTGGCACGAGTATGTGGCAATTCCGAATAGCTAGCCCAAACCAAAGAAATAGAAAACTATTACGGGAAAGTCTGTGCCATTCTGTAGCACCACTAGTGTTTTTAAAGATTTATTTCTCAAATGGACATTTTTACTTTCCCGTATACGTACGTATAAGCGGAGTAATATACAGAGTATAGGGAAAGTTATGTAATGCGCGAAAAAATGTCGAATTTTCGACAGAAAAAAATTCGTTGCCGGGCCGTGATCGCTTCGTTGCCGGGAACGCTTAAACGTCATTTTCTCATAAATGACTGCAAATTGTTTCATCAAACTTTTGGAACGGATAGTGCTAGTTGCACTTTAATATGACGTAAAGTTTATTAAGAGGTTTTTTCTTGTTTTTTCAAAAATTACACAGATGTAATTTTTTTGAACGATCTCTCCCATCTTTAATATGCACATTACCAGAAATATGTAAACATTATTTTACTTTTTAATGTATATGCTTCAAATCACTTTAATTGAATTTTTTTGAAAACTCAAAAAATTGTCTTTAAAAAAGAGCTTCAAATTTCGCATTTTTAGTAGCGCTTAAATGCTTTTTTCTTAAAAAGAGCTACAAATATTTAAAAGAAAAATGTCATTTAGGACGAGGTTTTTGTGTTTTTTAATATTCTAAAATTATTATTTCCGTTCTATCATTAGGAAACCGAAAAATTAAGAAAATGTCAAAAAAATGTACTTTGGGCGGCGATAGATGGCATCTGGCAAGAGTATGTGGTAATCCCAAATAGTTATGCCAAACCAAGGATAGAAAACTAACGCGGGAAAGTCTGTGCTATTCTGTAGCACCACTAGTTCCTTTTGAATAAACACTGTTTTGACACTTCGATACTCTATAAATTTAGTGTTAAGACACTATTAATTTACTTGATCGATAAGGGGTTTCTTCGATCAACACCAGGCGAATACCAGAGTCTTACCCTAACAATCGGGCCACGGACAGAGCGCGATCTTTCCTTCGTCTTTCTTATCATTTTCTTACCGCTTACTTACACTTATATTTCCAAGCTCTACACTACCACAAATGCCGGGAGACCGGTCGGGAGCATAGAGCTTGTCCCGGCTGGGGTGGTGCCCCGCTGATGGGAGATACCTAGGTGTGAAAAAACCCGCAAGCCGTCGATTAGGTCGGCGTCGAATCTCTCCATTGAGCAGGGGAAGACCACCGCCCCCGCATGGGATTAAAACACACACTACACTTACAGGACTAATGACAGGGCAGTTGACGCGCCCGGAATCACTAATCAAACAAGCGAAGATCGCATGAAGTTAAGAGTTCCTAGTAACACACCTTTTGTGGTGCAAAGGGATTACGTTTTGATATCGCAAACTCTCCTATGTTTTTTCTCGGTGACCTCCAAAGTGTTCGTGCAAAACTTTAAAGCAATAGCTCCAACGTTTTCATTTTTTTGTGGAAAACACCACTCATCCATTTCAATACATTGAAATTATGTTTTTGAAATCAGTCACCATGAATTTTCCAAGATCGTCAAAACAGGCTTTGTTTTATTTACTACGCTTTCCTGCTTGTCATGAAATTGTATGGTGTTAGATTTTAAGCAAAATATTTTTGTTTTCTAGATTCCTCATGAACATATTCAACGTGGTTGTTAATCGCAAGTCGTCGAAATATTTAAAGCTGCTAATGATGTTCCTGATGTTAACCGTAATGGTTACACTAATTTCAGTGATTCTTGGTATGTATCGAGCTAAACGTTCTCTTATCGACAAAAATTATTGATAGACCATGAAAACGAATAAAATGTTCAAAGAGTAATTATTGTTTCGCTAACGATTAGATTAGAAATGGCAATAGGTTAGAAAGTAATGTTAATAGATTGGATTAATATAATTAAATAAAATAAGATTATTGTGTTAACCTTTTCCAAAATATTACAGTAGGGTGTGAAATGACGAAACTTTAAGAAAATAAAAACGAGGGAACACATGAAATACGTATCCATCGTCCACACGCATGGCACAGGATCTACCTGTGTGGAGGGAATACTTGTCTGGACGATTTGATGCTTCCTTAAACAGAATTTTGCATCTGTACGTCTCTGGCTTGGTGCAAGAAGGGCCAATGTCATTATTCAAAGTTTCACAGCATGAGTGGTTTTCTTACACAATCGAAATTACAAAACAATTGTAGGCCAATGTAAAGATCGATAGTGAAATCAGATACAATCGACTTTGGATTTTATTGCACTGAAAGAAGGGACTCTAATATTGCACCACGCCACAGATATTGCAATTGAATTGAGTCAATTCAGTTCTTTTTACTTTCTCGATACAGAGTAGAGAAAAAGTTATGTAATTGCGCGAATTTTCGGCATAAAAACTCTTCAATCCTTCCCCAATTCAATCTTATTATGCAAAACGAAATCATCTATTCGTTTTGACATTTAACACAAAGGACGCCATTTCAAATAGATTTTAAATAATTTCTAAAAGATTAATTTGTAAACGTGTAACAAAAACTCGAATGTAAATTCGGAGCGGGCGACTGTGTTTGTTGCCAAATTACTCAAAAAATACTCATATTTTCGGAAAATTCAACATGACCTTTTTTAAAGAACTCTTTTTGATGAACACATTTTATTTAAAAAAATGTATTTTCACAATTGTAGTTGTAGGAAGACGCAGTAAATTTTTTAAATTTTTTAAATTTTCGAAAAATTAAGCTTTTTAACAAACATGAGATCTACAGAATTCTCTTAAGCGTCCTTTATGGTATCTAAGGTCCAAACTTAATCAAAAAAATTGTGTACTATTTTTAAGAAAAATGGTTTAAAACAATATAAATTGCCTACGTTTAACACAAAATTTCGCTCAAAATACTCGTTTTCGAAATATTGAACATGACACTTTTAGATCTGTTTTTGATTAACATATTTCATTAACAAAAATTGTTTTTCTTTATAATAGTTGTAGAAAAAACGAAAAAAATGATTTTTTTTTCATAAAATCAGGGTTTTAACGAACATGAGACCTGCACAATTCTCTTAAACGTCCTTCACACTATCCAACAACAAAATTTAATCAAATATATAAATGTCAAATAATCCAATATTTCACGTACAATTGCGCGAAAAGTTCTCAAAATGTTTGAATATTGGACCGGGTGTTTATTTTATCTTTCGCCGAAGATGACTTGCCGCTCGCCTCAGCGATCGAGCCCTCCGTTTCCTGGGCATTTGGCAACGAGGCCCCGCTCATCTGGCGCGACCGGCCGATACACCAGGGCCCAGGACCGGCGCTAGGTTATTTTGCGCCCCCCAATAATAATAATAATAATAATAATAATAATAATGTTTAGAAATATTTTTTAAAGTAAAATATGATTTATTACACACACACACATATATATATATATATATATATATATACATATATATATATATATATATATATATATATATATATATATATACATATATACACAGGGTGTCCCACCAACTATGGACCACCCTCATAACTTTTAAACAGTTCAGGATATCGAAAATTTACACGACAGTCTGTCAAGAGTGTTTCAAAATTTGTATTGCTTTGTTCTTTTGGTAGTGTTTAAAGAAGGCGTTTATTAAGAGTAAATATTACAAGAAAATGTCTACCTATCTATTATTTGATGAATTAATCAAGATATTACAATAAGAAACTTTAAGCATTCATTCCCTTCCCATGTTTTAAAATGACAGCTTCTGCCATAACACACTTAGCTCGGTTTTCGATTTTCGTAAGTTTGACCTTTAATATTATCGACCTTCCGCTACAAATTAGTTTTATTTTGTTCTTTTCGATGATCCTTGCTTTGGAATTTAAGTAGAAGAAAAGTTAAATTCAGATGAACAAATGGGAAAAAGTCTCTCATTCTGATCGTTAATATTGAGGTTTGTTCATGACAAGACCATGAATTGCTGTAGTTCCGCCCCTATCCTTCACGGCCACCCTTCTCACACTCCCTGTCTCCACGAAACAGTCTCGACACCGGGAAGGCCACCTTAGCAAACGCGACTGTTGCAAGGGCTGCTACAAGATAGGACCGTTTACTTAAAAATCACATATAAGAAAATGTAATTTTATTCTAAAATTACTACTAAAATACTAGCATATGATACATCATTTTATTCCTCTTTTCATGGTCTATTCATTGGTGGTGAAAGAAATATATATTTACATTTAAAAAATCAAAGATGATTCAATTCTTCTAAAACTAAAAATATTATAGTCAATTTCTGTACGGCATATTACTTGCCCCACGATTCCGCATTGTTAAGCGAAAACTGCATTTCGGTATCCTGAACCGTTTAGAAGTTATGGGGGTGGTCCATAGTTGGTGGGACATCCTGTATACATACATACATAAAACACAAATTATTTTAAATTACATATTTAGGTGTACCACAAATACAAGACAAATGATAGAACAATAATATTTATTATTGTATAAAAATGCACCAAATTTGCGCCCTAGGCGGTCGCCTAGTTTGCCTGTAGGTGGCGCCGGCAGTGCCAGTGCCCCGACAGCATTCGACTGTGCATCACGAAATTTTCTTTGAAGCAGAGGATATTTCTTTTTCTACTCCCGTTGTATAATGCTGTCATTTGATGACTGCAAACAGTTGCATAATGATGGTCATTTCGATACAGTTTTCATTATCATACAGGTTCTTGACCCATCACAGAGCAGCTTACAAACCAAGTATTCACACTTCATTAATCATTGAGATTTTTTACTGTATATGTTTCGTCCGATTGTGTCCATTAAAATTGTATTTAATATTATATTCTGCTTCTTAGTTTTAATTTATTTTATTATTATTATTATTATTATTATTATTATTATTAGTTTTTAACGTGAAATATTATTTAAAATAAATTGAATTTTTATTACACTTTGATCCTATTTGACTAGCCAGTGGTAGTTATTGAAGAGAACATTTGACTATTTTATATAAGGTTAAGATCTGAACGCAAATTATTTTTTATTCGTTGCTGCCGTGTGGTTGCCCTTATAAAAAGTTAAATTTAAAATGTCTGGTGAATCAAAGGTGGTCTTGAGACCTCCAGAAATAAGTATAAAAGCAAAAATGGTGACGGAAGTATTGCAGCAACTTCCCTCGCAGTCTGTCTGGTGAAATAATGCCACCTGCGGTGGGTAGGGAGCTGTCTGCTAGGTGGCCTTGACCGAATTCTGCGTGTTAACTGCTACTAAACGATTCGATGTAAAAGTTTAACTTATAAAAGTAACTCGTAGAAAAAGTACCTTATGAAAGTAGATGTAATACACTCGTGGGAAGTAATTAATACACACGTGTGAAGTTTACGATACTCGCTCGTATCGTAATATCGCACTCGTGTATTAATACCCATCATTGCATCATCGTTTCATAATGTACTATTATGACAGTTTCTTTCGACTTAAGTTTGCCAGTAAGTGTCGCAAGAGGTTTATTAACAAATTCCCGGGAGTGAATATTCCACATCGGTTAACAATTTTGAAGCCTGTAAAGAAACTTCGCACCCATGGAATTTTAATTGACAAACAAAAGTGTCGAAAGAAGAGAAGGTGAACGAAATCTCTGCCAGATTACAACCATCTACAAAAAAATCTTTGAGGCGTCTATAATTTCTTTCGACAGGATTCGGCAACTGCTCACACTGCTGTTCGATCCATTAACTTTTTAAATAATGTTTATAGTGACGATTGAATTTATTGAAGTTGTGGATTATGACCTTCTGGATCACCTGATCTCACTGATTGTGACTTTTGACTTTGGGGGTACTTGAAAGATAAGGTGTATGCAGAAAACCCAAATTCGGAGGAAGAGCTCCGATGCTGTATTGAAGTGAAAATCGCAGCAATTTTTCGAGACTACAAACGTTTTATATTCTTCATTAATTCCTTAACATAATAGTTTATTTACATATTCTTTCGTTCACCTGTGTTATCTCTGGTGGGTTATTCATTTCAGTGGGATTTCATTAACAGCGGGATTTCTATTTCTATGAAAGAAAACTAATGTGGTGTAAGTAAAACATTAGTATAAATCAAATACGATGCGAAAGGAATCCTTTATACTGAAAAAAACTGAGTTCAATATTCATCTGTTCTATTTTAAGGTATTATAAAAAGTCCAAGTAACTGTATTATATTCTCAATATATTATATCTAATTCTCTTAATGTATTTTTGGTATAGAACCTTTTTGCTGAATTTATTATTGAGAGTCAGACCTAATTAAATATCAGTAAGGGATTGACAATGTCATAATCTCATTTGTGTATCATACTGTGTTTTATCCTTTGCGGTATATTTCTACATTGTGTATGACAGTGATTAAGGTTATGTGTTACGGCTTAAAACCTCACTGCCTGTTCTTCATATTTTGTATATGAATTCCATCCATGCATTATAATAGTTTAGAACACTAATTTTTTGCAATTTGTAGTTTATATCGTACTTATTTGTTGGTTGACGGGCTCCCTCTGTGACAATCGTACAAGAAGGTTCTTACATTAGGATGCAGGCATTTGTAACTTGAACTGTGGACTGTTAAGAAAAGGAATAACTTTTAACAATTTTTAAAACTCTTATAATGAAGAGGGAACATGTTTAGTGACAAGCAAAGTTACTTAAAAGGCAACATGAATAGCAATTTGTACAAGGCGAAAGCTGCATTCCTTTCCAAACACGTCAAGACAGGTTTAAAGAGCTGATCATACTGTCCGCCTTTTCACATCAATCGACACTCTAAAGCCGTGGTTGTAGAAGGGGTTTTTAAATGCAAAATGATTCTGCCGAAATAAATTGTCTGCGCGACACGTTGTGAAACCATTTCACGTGTCCACACAGCTTCCCAACAGCAGTTTCTTTGCACCAAACACTTCACTTCACATCACTTCACCTCACGCCACGCCACGCTCCCTCTAGCCTCTCGCACCCGCCACAGCCCGGGGTGGCGGGGTCGGGGGGTGGGGGCGGCTGCAGGGGCCCCGCCGTCCAGTGCAAGGCCAGGCCATCACAGCCACAGTCTCTTCCAGCGTCCAAGCGTCAATCAGGACGTGCCGAGCGCAAACTGCGGGAAAATCAAATTTATTTATTTATTTTTATATATTTTATTTCTTATTTATTTATTTGTATTTATTTTATTTATTTATTTAAATTGGGATGCGCGAAATTCATATTCGCGCCCCCATAATTCACTGCAACGCCATGGAACTCCCATCACAGGCGGGAAGAGTGCTGAGAGAGCGCCCAGCTGGGCGAAAGTCAATGTTTACAGGCAGTGCGGGGAAACATGTGCGAAGAGGGCAGTGACTTGGTGTGGTGAGCGCGGAGGGCGGGCATTCCCCGCAGGGTCTCCCAGATCGCACTGGAGCGGCGAGGTGGATGGCAAGGGGAAATCGTGCGTAGTCCATGGCAGCACGTTGGGCACCGTGTTTCACCGGAATTCGCCCGAAAAAAACAGAAAAAAAAGGAGCGTGAGGCGTGGCTCAGGGTATCAAGTGATGTCACTGCACTCCCTCTGGCCGGGAGGTTCTAGGTTCGCGTCCCGCCCATGGCAGGATTTTCGACACTAGCTTGTCAGCTAGGTCGAATTCAGTCCCTGTCTGGAGGAGCATTCTGGCGGTCGGCTGCTCTGATCGGTGACTTTCTGTGGTTTCTCCGATCAGCATAAGGCGAATGTCGGAGCAGTACCCTAACAAACGGACCACGGACCGCGCGCGATCTTTTCTTCCTCTTCCTTGTCCTGTGCTACTCCTTCTTACACACACTACACTACCACATGTAGGGAGCTTGGTGCTTTTCTGCGGTGGTGAGAGATATCTGGTTGTTGAAAACCTCCACAGGCGACGATAGATTGGCGCCGATTTCATCATCCAGTGAGGAATGATTACTGCCACCTCCGACGACAAAACATGCAATACTCGTACACTACCTGTACAAACATGCACTACACATACACTAGCTGCAAAACATGCACTGCACAACCTCAGCAGTTGAGGCGTCCGGTTCACTTATTAACCACCCATCCACAATAAACCGGGATGCCATCGATCGATCCTCGACGGCTAGGTTGTTTAGATACTCCGGGCGCGACCGCTACTATGGTCATTTAGCGATGTGCACGTTCCATCCCTGGAACTTGCGGTGTCCAATTAGAACGTTAGATCAGGCCGCTCACCTCCACGTCAACTTGTCGACGATCTGCCCACAGAGGACCCCGTCGGCCAAGCTTTGAAGGCCTCCACCGGTCTCCCGACAAGTGGGGCAGTGCTGTGCATGTAAGGATGGGGTGGGGATAGAACATGGAAGAGGAAGGAAAGATCGCGCGCAGTCCGTGGCCCGTTTGTTAGGGTACTGCTGCGGCATTCGCTTGATGTTGATCGGAGAAACGAAGGGAAAGTATCGTTCACAGCAGCCGGCCGCTAGAATTCTCCTCCAGGCAGCGATAGAGGTCAATCTCCTTGTACAGCGAGTGCCGGAGTGCCTGCCGCCGTGTGGGCTCGCGCGCTAGTTGCTGCCAAGGGCTGGCAGGGAAGGAGCGTGCAAGGGGTGTGGGAGGAGAGGGAGGGAGTGAAGGGTTGTGAGCGAGTGCCGAAGTGCCTGCCGCCGTGTGGGCTCGCGCGCTAGTTGCTGCCAAGGGCTGGCAGGGGAGGAGCGTGCAAGGGGCGTGGGAGGGGTGGGAGGGAGTGAAGTGGTGTGAGCGAGTGCCGGAGTGCCTGCCGCTGTGTGGGCACGCGCGCTAGTTTCTGCCAAGGGCTGGCAGGAGAGGAGCGTGCAAGGGGCGTCGGAGGGGTGGGAGGGAGTGAAGTGGTGTGAGCGAGTGCCGGAGTGCCTGCCGCTGTGTGGGCTCGCGCGCTAGTTGCTGCCAAGGGCTGGCAGGGGAGGAGCGTGCAAGGGGCGTGGGGGTGGGTGGGTGGGAGGGAGTGAAGTGGTGTGAGCGAGTGCCGGAGTGCCTGCCGCTGTGTGGGCACGCGCGCTAGTTTCTGCCAAGGGCTGGCAGGAGAGGAGCGTGCAAGGGGCGTCGGAGGGGTGGGAGGGAGTGAAGTGGTGTGAGCGAGTGCCGGAGTGCCTGCCGCCGTGTGGGCTCGCGCGCTAGTTGCTGCCAAGGGCTGGCAGGGAAGGAGCGTGCAAGGGGTGTGGGAGGAGAGGGAGGGAGTGAAGGGTTGTGAGCGAGTGCCGAAGTGCCTGCCGCCGTGTGGGCTCGCGCGCTAGTTGCTGCCAAGGGCTGGCAGGGGAGGAGCGTGCAAGGGGCGTGGGAGGGGTGGGAGGGAGTGAAGTGGTGTGAGCGAGTGCCGGAGTGCCTGCCGCTGTGTGGGCACGCGCGCTAGTTTCTGCCAAGGGCTGGCAGGAGAGGAGCGTGCAAGGGGCGTGGGAGGGGTGGGAGGGAGTGAAGTGGTGTGAGCGAGTGCCGGAGTGCCTGCCGCTGTGTGGGCACGCGCGCTAGTTTCTGCCAAGGGCTGGCAGGAGAGGAGCGTGCAAGGGGCGTCGGAGGGGTGGGAGGGAGTGAAGTGGTGTGAGCGAGTGCCGGAGTGCCTGCCGCTGTGTGGGCTCGCGCGCTAGTTGCTGCCAAGGGCTGGCAGGGGAGGAGCGTGCAAGGGGCGTGGGGGTGGGTGGGAGGGAGTGAAGGGGTGTGAGCGAGTGCCGGAGTGCCTGCCGCTGTGTGGGCTCGCGCGCTAGTTGCTGCCAAGGGCTGGCAGGGGAGGAGCGTGCAAGGGGCGTGGGGGTGGGTGGGAGGGAGTGAAGGGGTGTGAGCGAGTGCCGGAGTGCCTGCCGCTGTGTGGGCTCGCGCGCTAGTTGCTGCCAAGGGCTGGCAGGGGAGGAGCGTGCAAGGGGCGTGGGGGTGGGTGGGAGGGAGTGAAGGGGTGTGAGCGAGTGCCGGAGTGCCTGCCGCTGTGTGGGCTCGCGCGCTAGTTGCTGCCAAGGGCTGGCAGGCGAGGAGCGTGCAAGGGGCGTGGGAGGGGTGGGAGGGAGTGAAGTGGTGTGAGCGAGTGCCGGAGTGCCTGCCGCTGTGTGGGCTCGCGCGCTAGTTGCTGCCAAGGGCTGGCAGGGGAGGAGCGTGCAAGGGGCGTGGGGGTGGGTGGGTGGGAGGGAGTGAAGTGGTGTGAGCGAGTGCCGGAGTGCCTGCCGCTGTGTGGGCTCGCGCGCTAGTTGCTGCCAAGGGCTGGCAAGGGAAGAGCGTGCAAGGGGCGTGGGAGGGGTGGGAGGGAGTGAAGGGGTGTGAGCGAGTGCCGAAGTGCCTGCCGCAGTGTGGGCTCGCGCGCTAGTTGCTGCCAAGGGCTGGCAGGGGAGGAGCGTGCAAGGGGCGTGGGGGTGGGTGGGTGGGAGGGAGTGAAGTGGTGTGAGCGAGTGCCGGAGTGCCTGCCGCTGTGTGGGCTCGCGCGCTAGTTGCTGCCAAGGGCTGGCAGGGGAGGAGCGTGCAAGGGGCGTGGGAGGGGTGGGAGGGAGTGAAGGGGTGTGAGCGAGTGCCGAAGTGCCTGCCGCCGTGTGGGCTCGCACGCTAGTTGCTGCCAAGGGCTGGCAAGGGAGGAGCGTGCAAGGGGCGTGGGAGGGGTGGGAGGGAGTGAAGGGGTGTGAGCGAGTGCCGAAGTGCCTGCCGCCGTGTGGGCTCGCACGCTAGTTTCTGCCAAGGGCTGGCAGGGGAGGAGCGTGCAAGGGGCGTGGGAGGGGTGGGAAGGAGTGAAGGGGTGTGAGCGAGTGCCGAAGTGCCTGCGCCGTGTGGGCTCGCGCGCTAGTTGCTGCCAAGGGCTGCCAGGGGAGGAGCGTGCAAGGGGCGTGGGAGTGTGGGTGGGAGTGAAGGGGTGTGAGCGAGTGCCGGAGTGCCTGCCGCCGTGTGGGCTCGCGCGCTAGCTGCCAGGGGCTGGCAGGGGAGGTACGTGCAAGGGGCGTGTCGGGCGAGCGGTGATGTGGAAGAGGTGGGAGGGAGTGGGAGGTGCGTGAGACGGATGGGGGGTGAGTGGGAAGAGTGGGAGGCGTGTGGGAGAGTGAGATGGTGGGAAGTGAGTGGGAGGGTTGAGAGGTGCGTCGGAGTAAGAGGGGTGGGAGGTGAGTGGGAGGGAGTGAGAGGGGTGGGAGGGTTGAGAGGGGTGGGGGGTTGAGAGGAGTGGGAGGGTTGAGAGGTGCGCGGGAGGGATGGGAGTGAGTGGGAGGTGGTGGGAGTGTGAAGAGAGTGAGAGGGGTGGGAGTGAGTGAGAGGGCTGGGAGTGGGTGTGTGGGAGAGGTGGCGCGGGGGCGCTTCGAGGCGGTGTGTTGTGTGTTGGCGCAGGCGGCGGCGGCGGCGGGGGGCCCGGCGAGGAGCGCTGCGCGGGGCTGCGCGCGGGCGCGTGCTGTGGGCTGAACGCGGACCTGCTGCGCGGCGCCGCCCACGAGCTGCACCAGGCGCTGTTCGCGCTCAGAGGTACCGCCACATGCAGGCTGTCCGGGGGCAAAGAAGCTCTTAAGGCGATTCTAAGCGCATATATACTACGTGGATATCCCGAATGGTTCAGCCGCAATGAGCACTCAAATTTGGTTCGAAAAATGATTTTTAGGCAAAAATATGCATTATGGAAGCATAGAAACATTCCAAAAACATGTAAATTGTTTATTATTTACAAAATAAATGAATATATTTGTTCAGAAAGAAAAAAAGAAACGAGAAATAAAAATGCAGTCGAATTGTGTAGATTGGGTGCTTTTCATTTCCCGCTTAATTATATTATAATTTTCAATATTATGTATACTTAAATTTAAACAAACAAACAAAACAACTTGACGTCTACGTTTGTAATTGAGAGTATGATCATCATGGTTTTAAAAGATGCACCGGATAATACAAAAATTGTTTATAAAATATACGAAATAAATAAATTCAACCTTTTGTTTATTTTTCGCGTTTAAATTTGCCACTCTGATTATTATTTCCGATCGTTTCTGCAGAAATACAGGAAATTTATGTACAAAATGTAATTTTTCCCCTGATATTCAAGCGACCACTGCTGGACCACTAAAAATTGGACGATGATATGCATCAACCGGCTAAGTGCCATTTTTGAAAAAAAGTGAGATATGGACGCCATCAGTTGCATTGGACCATGTTCTAAACGTACGCAACATTTTCGCACCAAATCTGTAGAAATAGCCTTATAATTAATGAAAACTGTAAACGCTATCAGTCACATCAGGGATTTTATAAAACCTTTAAACACGATTATCTGAAAACTTGTATGATGTCGCAGAGCCGGTTGATGCATAACACCGTCCAATTGACTGACCCCTTCGTCTGAAACTGGCTGGAGCACAGTGTTTATGTGTGGGTGCACTTGACCATCCAATGCGATTTGCCTCCAAGGAAAGGAGTGGGTGTGGATCTGACAGTCCGTTTGCCGCTCGCGCTGATTCAGTGCCGCCAACTGTCTCCTTCCGCGCTTTCGCAGATCCCTCCGAGCAGAGGGAGAAGGTGGCTCGGCGCCTGGAGAGGGTGGCGGACCTGCTGCATCGCCCGTCGCAGAGCGCGCCGGGGACTCCCCGCGCCCCGTCGCCAGGCGCAGGTCTGTGCTCCGACGCCCCTTACGACACTCGCTTCTCAGCCAGGGCCAATTCAGTCGCTGTCATCCTGCAATGCTGCGCGAAAAAACGGCGACCTACACGTCAGCTTGTGTTTTCCCCAACCGGGTATCTCCCACCACCCCAGTCGGGATGAGCTGTAAGCGCCCGGCATGTGCGGCAGTGTAGGGCATGTTAGTGTAAGTGTGACTGTGTAAGTAATGGGCGAGGACACGACAAGGCAGGATTTTCGACACTGGCTTCTCAGCTAGGTCGAATTCAGTCGCTGTCTGGAGGAGAATTCTAGCGTCCGGCTGCTCTGATCGGTAGTTTTCCGTGGTTTCTCCGATCAACACCAGGCGAATGCCGGAGCAGGGCCCTAACAAACGGGCCACGGACCGCGCAAGATCTTTCCTTCCTCTTCCTTGTCCTATTCTCACCTCTTACACACACACACACACACACACACACACACACTAACACTTACTGCACTACACTACCACACGTGTCGGGAGCCCGGTCGGGGCCTTAGAGCTTGCCCCGCGGGTGGGAGACACTTTGTTGGGGAAAACCCCGCCAGACGACGGGAGGTCGATGCCGGATCTCGCCATGCAACGGGAGATCAGCGCCGCCTCCCAATGAAAACATATGCACTACGTTTAAGGGAAGAATGTCCTCAGTAGTTGATGCGCTTGGAATTGCGATCAATGAATTTATTGAAATCTTTTAGTATCAATAAATAATTTGCATGTGGAAAAAAGTTCAAAAAAAGGTGGAGGAAATGCTGATCGCGTAAAATCGAGACGAACAAGCAGTGCACACGCAAATGAAGTAGTGATTCTCTTTGTGGCGTGATCCATCGCAACCCTTTGCACGAGCAAAGGATTTTGTCTCGTTGAAGGATTGTTACTCCCATGGCTATGCCTCGCCTTTTGAAGGGCGATTACACATTAGAGCGTACGTCTTCTCTTAACCGAACTAGTGGTGCTACAGAATGGCACAGACTTTCCCGTATTAGTTTTCTATTTCCTTGGGTCCTCGCTAGCTATTCGGAATTACCACATACTCTTTCTTCCCAGCTGTCATCTATCACCGCACAAACTACATTTTTTTTACATTTTCTTAATTTTTCGGTTTCCTAATGGTAGAACCATTAGGTAGAAATATTAATTTTAGAATATTAAAGAACACAAAAACCTAATCCTAAATGGCAATTTTCGCTTAAAACTTTTGTACCGTTTTAAAGAAAATTGCGTTTTAGCGCTACTAAAAATGCGAAATTTGAACCTCTTTTTCACAGAAAATTTTTGAGTTTTCAAAATACTTCATTTGAAGCACAAACACTCACAAATACAATATTGTCAACAAATTGCTGGTAATGTGCATATTAAAGATGTGAGAGATCTTTCAAAAAATTACATTTGTGTAATTTTTGAAAAAAACAAAAAAAATTCTCTAAATAAACGTCACGTCATATAAAAGAGTGCCTTTAGCACTATCCTATCGAAAAGTTTGAAGAAATTTTTTTTCTAACCATTTATGAGAAAATGGCGTTTGAGCGTTTCTGAAAATGCGGAATTTTGAGAAAATGCGTTGTTTTCGAGAAACTTTACTTGACTTTATTTAAAGCACATGTACTCATAAATATAATAATGTGAACAAAGCGCCGGTAATTCAAATATTATCGAGTGAAAGACAAGTCAAAAAAATTATATTTTTGCAATTATTGAAAAAACAAAAGCATTCAGCAATATGGCTTTTATTCATCTGATAGAGTACATTTACCACTATCCCTACTGTAACCGCTACCTAGCGGTCAGAATGCGAACCTATTCCGCCAGACGTTTTGCTGAGTGCCTAGACAGGTACGCGACATAGTTACCAAAAGTTCGGAATAGAAAGCGCCACTTCAGAACGAGCGCGCACCGCCTTTTCATGCTCGAGTAAAAACAACCAATCAGAGAATTTCTTCGCATTCTTGGGAATTTCGCCGATAAGGCGAAACGCAGTCATTTTGTTCGCCTGGTAAGGAAAGTTGTTTGCAACAACGAGGATAACGTGTGGATTTGGTGTACCGATCGTCTGGAAAAGCTTCTTAAAGCTTTTTTTTATGATAACCTAAAGCTTCGACGAAATACTTCGCTACAACGGAAGCCGATCTCGGAGCGAGGCCATTCGGAGTGGACGACGCACCGCCGACGTCGCTAGAGCGAGCAGGCGTCACCTCGGAGAAGACAGCACGTTGAGAACGCTGGATTTGTGAGTCAGCGGGAAGCTACGAACTGTTTCCGTTAGGTTCGTAAAGTAGAATATTGAATTTGGACGAACAGACTTTTTCTGTTGATAGAAATGTGTATTAACGCGATTCAGTTTCACGGCATTATTGTGTACCTCAGCAATTTCAACGTAGACTGTCGTAACTTGAAAGTAGAAAATCGACTGTACCCTCATGTTAAAGGTGCACTAAGGTCCGATTAAATTAAGAAGGTGATTGACATTTGTGAGTGGAGGGGAGCGACGTTGCCAGGTCGCAAACCACTGAGCACGTGTTACCGGGACACGAAAACAAACACTTCAAAAAATACGTGTAAAAGTGTAAAAAATACGACAAAAGCCTAACCTCAACGCAACTCATCACAACACAGTACACATTGCGCGCGCAGCACAGGCAGAAACGCGGGCGGCGCGGCGGCAGGGAAGTCGCTTGCGATGCTCAAATGTTCCCCGTGTTCGGCAGAGGCAACTGAGCGACCTGACACCTCACGTTTGGTCTCTCTGGTTGGCAGCTGCCATGGAAACGGGAGAGGCGTCCTGACGTCACACAGAACTGTCAATCACCTTCTTAATTTAATCGGACCTTAGTCTACGTACAATTGAAATATCAAGTGAATGTTGCAAGGAATTGAAGGGTTTTATTTCACGTTCGTTTAAGTTGAGATGTAATAATATTACTCAGATTATTCTCTGCTAACGAATTGTGTTTATACTCCAAGGGAGTAAATACATTCAAGAATTTTGTGTCTTTGTAAATAACCTTTTTTTAAAATAGTGTTACTAAGGGAAGATTTCCTGTTTGAAGTAAGGGTATACTTTTATTGAATGTGTTTATTTTTCAGGGTATTATTGTGTATGTGTTACTTATATTCTATGTCGAAGATGATATAATTGTTTAAATTTTTTGATGATGTCTAGTTAATACTAGAACAGCTGTTAAAAGAAATTGTAACAAGGCATTAATAGTTAAATAGAAGCTCTCAATTACTCGATGTGTACTTGACTTTTCTTCTAATTGGATCAGTTTTTCGAACCCATAACCCTAGTGTGCGTAGTGTGACAGGACTAGCACAATTATTAGTCGTGATTTGACATTTCTTGATCGCGAGTCGTGTGTGGCAAGACAGGTCACGCGAAGTCAGTCGTCTGAACCTGATGTAGGATGGCCAGGCGGTGACACTTTCAAAAGAACTGGAACTTAGGACATCACGATCAGAGGCCCTGCAGTGAGCCCCCGCAGCAGGGGCGGATCCAAGGGGGGGGGGCATTGGGGATAAGACCCCCCAAAAGGAGTAGGGTTTTAATAGTTTGTTAACGTATTTTATATGGTACAATTGATTTAAATATATATTTATATTAGAGTTATGTAACTATTTAAACAATAATATTGTACGAAGGTCACTCTTAAAGTAAGAACCGTTTGCGCGCAGCAACCGCGCAGACTGTCACGTGACGCCCGCTCAAGGTGAGCCACTCCAGCCCAGTCGCCAACTCCTCAGTCAGTTGATTGCATGTCTCTGCCACTGTTGGTTCTATCGTAACACGGCTTTGTTTGTCACCATGTTAATCAATAAACCCGCCAATTGTGAAGTGCGCTCTGGTATTCCGTTTTTAAACGTAAAACAAGTTCGTCCCGCCGAAATTCACCTGCAACTTGTAGAAGTCTATGGTGAAGGTGCAATGAATGACAGTGATGTGCATAAATGGTGTAGAATTTTCAATGAAAGAAGAATAAATGTTCGTGAAGAACGAACTAGGCGACCAACTGCCATTGATGAAGACTTGACAAAAAAATGTTGATGAGGAAATTCGCCAAAACCGGCGCTTTACGATTGACGAACTTCATGAGAAATTTCCACAAGTTTCAAGATCGGATATTTATCGTATTGTTTCCGACAAACTTCATTACAAACAATGTTTGCGAGATCGGTGCCAAAAACATCGTGCTGCTTCACGATAACGCTCGGCCTCACACTGCAGCAATGACAAAGGCGCAACTGGACAACTTTCGATGGGAATTACTGGAGCATCCCTCCTACAGCCCTGATGTGGCACCATCAGACGTTCATGTTATTCCTAAACTCAAAGAATATCTTTGTGGAAAGCGATTTGAAAATGATGACGTGTTGAAAGAAACCGTTACTAACTGGTTAAATATACTCGTATTATTATATTAACGAGTACATGTGCTTTAAATAATGCCAAAGTTTCTCGAAAATTGAATAGTTATACGTGAAAACGCTCAAAATTCTGTATTTTAAGAAACTCTCAAATGCCATCTTCTTAACAACGACTTCAAATTTTTTGTTCAAACTTTTCGAATGGATAGTGCTAATTGCACTGTTTAATATGGCGTTCTTTCATACCGTTTAAATGCACATTTCCAGCAATTTGTAAACACTATTGAATTTGTGAGTGTAAGTTCTTCAAATGACTTCAAATGAAGTTTTTCGAGAACTCAAAAATGTTCTGTGAAGAAGAGCTTCAAATTTCGCATTTACCATAGCGCTCAAACGCCATTTTCTTGAAAACAGCTCCAAACTTTTCAATGAAAATTGCCATTTTGGACAAGGTTTAAGTTTTTTAATATTCTTAAAATAATAGTTTTGTTCTAATTTTAGGAAACCGAAAAATTAAGAAAATGTCGAAAAAATGTAGTTTGGGCGGCGATAATAGCAGTTGTCAAGAGTATTGGCAAGTCCGAATAGCTAGCTGAGACCAAACGAAACAGAAAACTAATACGGGAAAGTCTGTGCCATTCTGTAGCACCACTAGTTGATGTTGAATTTGGATTCTCTTTATTCTTAAATGATAAATCTAAAACATTGAAAATGCTGGACAATTATTCTGCACTAAAAGAAAAGTGTTTATTCGTTTTAACACTAATTTATGTTCATCCACGCCAATTGAATGATTGTTTTCCTTTGCAGTTTTTTTAGTACATTCGTAAGCTAGATTAATTATTAGCATTTTTATTTCTCTATTCTACAATTTGTATTCTCAATGTATTGATGTGTTTATTTCAAGCAATCCGCAAAGCTTTATTGAAATTTGCGCAACAAAGCCGCAGTGGGTATAGAGAAACACATTGTTGTTGGACTACGAGATGGTGGCGGTGATAAGATAGAGCTGTTTTATTCAGTAAAGCTTGTGTTTACTAATTAGTCTTCTAGAAATTATTGAAAACCTCTTTCATAATCATTTGTCCGTGTTGCGAAGTATAGAACCAATACTATACATTCACTGAACGAAAGATAACTATTCTTCGCATATGTTAGGATATCATCGGTAATACATTCCATATAGTAGTCTTTCAAAATTTCAAAGAATATAAAACAATTCCGTAGAACGTCGGTTATCCTTTTTTTATAAAATGAGGTTCGCTTTGTGGGTAAACATTTTGAGAGCTGAAAATTAAACAAGATTTTCTATAACTTAAGGATTTATTTTTATTTTTACGTAATAAACGCGTTGCTGTTTGTCGGCTATAGAACGTAAAAGAGTACATTTTACTTTTTAAAACGTTTCTTATATTAGATGAATTTGGCCACAGACACTAGTTTTAAAAAATGTTGAAATATATACGTAGGTCGTTCCGAAAGTAATGCCTCCTATTTATTTGTATGACAACTACAGTAAATAAAAAAACAAATTTAATACAATGTGTTAGAACAGAGTTTTTTGAACACGAAACTATTTTTCAATACAGTCCCCCTTTTTTTTACATATTTTATTAACCGATGAACAAGAGCCTGCATGCCACGCTGGTAAAAGTCTGTACCAGCCGAGTTGACCTGTACGGGGAGTTCTTATGGTGTCATTCGATGAGTTGCCGTTTCATTTCTGGCTCATAATGGTGACATCATGTCTCGTAATCAGTTATTATTCGATCCAGAAAACCGCCACCTTCAGCTTCGTATTGGGTCGAAACCTTCTCAAAACAATCCTTTCGGTGGTGTTGGTGTTCCTGTGTGAGTGATCGCGGGACCCACCTTGCGCACAATTTTCGTTAACTCAATTTACTCAGCGTTACCTCTAACGCATTGCAATGACCAGCGCCATACGCAGTTACCCAGCACCATATACCTCCCCATGAACCTATTCACGCGGAAGAACTGAACGAGGCGCTCCATCATTCCGTGGTGTGGCAGCTGTGCGTGGATGACAGCAACGTGGTTTGTCATTCACGTCGCTGTCACTACCGCTGAAACGCACTACCCATCGTCGCCACACTGTAGTAACATCCGCTGTATCCTTCCCGTAAAAGTTCAGCAGGAGGCTGGCGATGTCGATGCGTGCAATTTCCTCGGAAGTGAGAAATTCAGTCACACATTTCTGCTTTTGACGCGCGTTCCGGCTAGACTCCATTTTAGCGTTCTGTAACTATGCTTCTATCTGACAAATAGCAACGAAATTAAACGAACTTTAACGAGAGAGTTCATATTTCACTATGGCACCACTCACTTTCGTGTTTGAGATCATTCGCCTACGTAAAAAAAATGGGAGGCATTACTTTCGGAATGACCCTCGTACATTGAATCACATGATAAACTTTTAAAGTTTTATTGTCCTTCGCTTCGCTTTAGGCGATGTCAACGCTTTAGGCGATAAGTTGATAATAAATTGTCTTAATATTATAAATCGTAGAACATTAGTAATTAAATTAGTTTATTAGTATTAGAATCATTTAACAACTGTGTACTAGTACTGATGATGTAGTATGTAGATGTAGTATGCTGTACTATGACTAACCCATAAGTTGAAATCTGAATACAGTTGGAAATAACCGTTTTAGCCACGAATTTATGTTATTCACCAAGTATTAATGCTAAAAGGCTTTGACTGTTAAGTTAAGGCGCTGGCAACAATGCGTTCTCCCTTCTGTATATACTTCGGTTTTTCTCTCATGGCGCATGGGGGGGTGTCATCAAAATGGAATATCTCATGGTACTTCGCGTCGTTCTCCATTATGCCGCCAGGAGTCGCATGATGACCAGCACTGCTCTACACAGTCGCGGACATACAACTCCTAGCGGCACAACCGAGAACGACGCGAAATACCGTGAGATGTTCCATTTTATTGACCCCCCCCCCCGTGCGCCAAGAAAGAAAAGCCGAAGTATAATTTGCTGCGAATACTGAAACAGTCCAATTTATTCCTGTTTCATTTGTAAAAGTAAGAAATGATTGCTGCTCCTGACTATCCAATTGTATGCAGATAAGCATCACGGGCGCTTTGATTGAATTGGACTTTATTCAAGTAATAGCTGAGGTGTTAGCCCAGAAAATGCAATATTTCAATATTACTTTGCCGTTTCTAATAGTGCGAGAAGGTATGTGATGATTATAGCACCGCTAGTGTAGTTATAGGAAGAGGCCGAAAAAATTCAAACTTTTGCAATTATCGAAAATTTAGAGTGAACAGTGAAAATCGGCCCTATGCCACCTCTGTAAGTGTATCATGGTGTAAGAATAAAGGTGAGACGGATCCCGAAGGAAATTTCGTTCTCTTCTGCGCATGACGTCACGATGGATGCTCGCCTCCTTGGCGCCTAGGGAGATTGTATGGTACGCGCTCGTTGAGTACACGCCGAAATTTTGTAATCGCGATTTGCTTTGTGTTAGTAGTTTTCTAGTAGTTTTTTTTAGTGGCAGAAAGGTGAACATATCGTGAATTGATATTGAAATAAAGTAGACAATGCCGTCCTGCGCTGTTTTTGGTTGCAAAAGCTCGAATAAGAAAACGAAGGGAACAGCCATTAAGTATTTTTCTTTCCCGAAAGATGCCAAATTATGTGAAACCTGGAAAAATGTTTGTAGAAGAAAGGATAAGATCAATGTAAAGAACGATAAGTGTTAACTAATTAAGGTGTATTTTGTTTCCTAAAATTATTTTATTACAGTGACGTTAATAATTATCATTATTTTCAGCGCGCATTTGTCCATCCACTTTGCTTAGAATAGTTTTGCAATACCATTGCGTCAGGTATTATTAAATTATACACTACAGAAAAGACGAAATTTAAAACCCGATGCAGTGCCTTCCGAGAAATTGCCTGTTGGTTTTGAAAAAATAAGTCCTAGTCGAACCATTCGATTAGTTTCACGGAAAAGGCACAAATTAGTGATGAACTGTTATCACAAGCAACAACAGATGTGACGGATAGTGTTCCAGAAGAATCAGTTAATAAAAACGCAGTTTGTGGAGATAGTCTTCAAATTGATTTAACACAACAAAATAGTTACATCATGAAATTACAATATGGGAAACAAAATACTCTGAACTGTTTAGCAAAAAAGTGCAATTAGAAGAACTGAAGAAGTTAATGAGAATTGATATGGATGCAAAAGATCACTTTAGAGACAATAACCAAGGTAATGGAATTATATAACTACGGAAATAACATATTGTTTTAATGGAATATTGTAGATATTATTAAAATTACTTCTACCGTAAAGTGGGGGTAACGTTGCTCTTTAAGGTAAATCTTCGACTAGAATATGGTTTCGACTAGATTCGACTAGAATTTGGTATCGACCAAAATTCGACTAGAATATGGTTTAGGATAGAGATCACAGAATTATGAAAACGTGCACAAAATTCACTTCTCCCCATAGCTCGTCACACGCAGTTTCTAACTGTTTTTGACGCAAATAAATAAATAAATATTTAAAATAAAACAACATGTAAAAATCTCCACAAATACCTGTCCACCAAACCACCAAATTCGCCCCTCAAACATCCACTAAAGAGAAGAAAGTGCATTAGGGCCGTGGCGTTGGCAGCGCGCGGGCGCGGGCGGGCGAGGGCGGCGGCGGAGCGGAGCGCGCGCGAGTGGGTGACGGCGCTGGTGCTGCGCCCTGGGCGGCGGGGCGGCGAAGCGGCGGACGCGGCGCTGGCGGCGCTTCGCGGCGCGGACAGGCCCCGAGTGCTGGCGCTGGTGGCCAAAGGACACGCCCCCCGCGCGGCCCCGCACAAGGTGCCGTGCCTCCTTTAATCGGTCTCTCCTTCCTTCCTTCCCTTTTTCCTTCCTTCCTTCCTTCCTTCCCTCCCTCTCTCCCTCCTTCCTTCTTTTAATAATTCCTTCCTTCTTTCATTCCCTCCTTCCTGCCTTCCTTTCCTCCTTCCTTCCTCCCTCCCTCCCTCCCTCCTTCCTTCCTTTTAATAATTCCTTCCTTCTTTCATTCCCTCCTTCCTGCCTTCCTTCCTTCCTCCCTCCCTTCCTTCTTTAAATCATTCCTTCCTTCCTTCTTTCATTCTCTCCTTCCTGTCTTCCTTTCTCCCTTCCTCTCTTCCTCCCTTCCTTCCTCCCCTCCTCCCTTCCTGCCTCCCTTCCTCCCTCCCTTCCTTCTTTTAATCATTCCTTCCTTCCTTCTTTCATTCCCTCCTTCCTTTCCTCCTTCCTTCTCCCTTCCTTCCTTCTTTCTTTCATTCCCACCTTCCTGTCTTCCTTTCTCCCTCCCTTCCTTTCTTCGTCCCTTCCTCCCTTCCTTCCTCCCTCCCTCCCTTCCTTTCTTCGTCCCTTCCTTCCTCCCTCCCTTCCTTCCTCCCTCCCTTCCTTCCTCCCTCCCTTCCTTCCTTCTTTTAATCATTCCTTCCTTCTTTCATTCCCTCCTTCCTTCCTTCCTCCCTCCCTCCCTCCCTCCCATCCTCCCTTCCTCTCTTCCTCCCTTCCTCTCTTCCTTCCTTCCTTCCATCGTTCACGATTGATTAACGAGTGATTCCAGGCGCGTCAACTGCTGTGATAAGTTGTCTCGTAGGTGTAGTGCATGTGCGTCCATCGGGATACAGCATGCAGCACTAACGAGCTGTGTAGTGGGCGCCGCTGGATCCGCGTGTGCGCGCGCAGGGCACGGACGTGGTGGAGCGCGACGCGGCGGAGCTGGCCTTCCCGGGCGCGCTGCTCAACTGGGCCGCCGCCGCCGCGCGCACCAAGTACGTGCTCTTCGTGCGAGACGCCACCCACGTCGACGCGCGCGCCAAGGTGAACTTTCCCGCATTACTTTTCTATTTCCTCGCATCTCCGATAGTTATCCGGCTTCCTACAACCACGAAATTCAAGATAGAGATTTTTCACTCACATAAAATTTGTTCTCCATACTGAGTTCTTTCTTTAAGGTCATTCATTCGAAAATTTTTGCGTAATATTGCGTGCAATATGTGCAATTTTAAAAAAATTCAAAAACAAGATTTTCTCAAAAATGGCTCCAGATTTTTTCTTTACACTTTTGGTAAGGATAGTGCTAAATGTACTCTATGGGATGACATAAACGCCATATTGCTCTATTTTTTGTATTTTAAAAAATTACAGAATTGTAATTCTCTTGACTTGTGTCTCTCATTGTGAATATATACTTTAGCGGCGATTTGTTCACATGGTTATATTTATGAGTACATCTGCTGTACATTATGCTTATTAATGTTTCCTGAAAATTCAATAGTTTTCTGTGAAAACAAACTCAAAAGTTCGTATTTTCAAAATGCTCAAACACTGTTTTCTTAATTAACTGCTCAAATTTTTTCTTCAAACTTTTCGTACGGATAGTGCTTATTACACTGCTTAAGATAACGTAGAATAAAGTTTGCTGCATCCTTTTCTTTTTTGAAAAATTACACAAATGTAATTGTTTTAAATATTTCTCATGCCGTTAGTATGCACATTTCCAGCAATTTGTATACATTACTGCATTTTTAATTGAAAGTATTTTAAATGACTTCAAATGAAGATTTTTCGTAAACTCAAAAAGCTATATAAATGTTGCTTTTACAATAACGCTTAGACGCCATTTTCTTAAAACGGCTCCAAATTTTTGAATGAAAGCAGTCATTTCGGTGAAGGTTTTACTCTTCTTTAATATTTTTAAAGTAATAGTTAGGTTCTGCAATTGGATCACCAGAAAATTGCACTTTTTGCGACGATAGATGGTAGCTGGCAACAGTAAGCGGAAAGTCCGAATAGCTAGGCCATGGGCCAAAGAAAACTAATACGAAAATTCCCGGGCCAAAGAAAATAGAAAACTAATACAGAAATTCTGTGCCATTCTGTAGCACCACTACTTGTGTTTCTCAACATTGCTATTAATACTTTATGTAAAAACGTTTTGTAACAATAAGTTATATCTTAATATTTAAAATGAAGCTTACATGCATGCTAATTCCCTACGGCTTAAGGGAAAATGCTGGTAGTGACACTGTTCTTCCGAAAGATGACTAATTTTAAATGGCGTGTTCTAAAATTAACTGCCTCTACTGCCAATGTGATATATTTATATACTCATGTTCTGCAGGACAAAGACTCTAAGACTTTTAGAACACACCCTATACGAGAGGTCTAAAAGCTAACGTCACACTTCTCAATGTAAATTTGAACGAATTAACAAATGATTAATGAAAAATCGTATATAAAGTAAAACACTAAAAATATCAAACTCACTGTCAACGTTGTTGTGGTTGATTTTTGGTCATTTCATCGTGAACTGAAAACCCGCCCCAAAACGCGCTTGTTTTGACGCATTTACACCCATTGGGCGAAGTGAAGTTTTGTCCCGCGAGGGAGCCATTTTGCAGCCCAAGAAGCGGAATTCCCCCAACCTGGCAGCCATGCGCGAGTTCTCCTGGTGCACGAGCTCCCTAGTTAGGGTGGCCACATGTTCACCATTTGTGTGAATTGTTCACTATGTCTATTTCCGATTCACTAATGAAAACTAGTGGTGCTACGACAGCATATACTTTCCCGTGTTTTTGGAAACAAATACGTAGGATTGACATATTGTATTGCTCTTTCTGCGCTGCCAACACCTTACATATTATTTGAAAACGTTCAATTCATACAAGAAGCGAACAACTCACTGTTTCTATCTATATTATCAAAACTTTGAATTTTACAACTACATAAAAATGTAATACAAAAGTTTCGTTAGCTTGTATTGGAAAAAGATGCTTGATGCCATACAGCTATATCAGGTCACAACAGTGACACATAAATATAATTCACAGAAATTCGCGAGACCGAAACGGAATTCCATTATTGCATTCCCTGCATTGTCGACACTCCCCACTTTTTTTTCAAATATTCAAATATTTCAAAATAAATAATTTACAAAAGATTCATGTGTAAATGTATAACAAAAGTTCGAATGTAGGAAAAAAACAAACAAATAATATACAAAATTGCAAATTCTAATTTACGACGCATCTGGTTGTCTAAAGCGCAGTAAATTTGCAGCGGGCTGTTATGTTTGTCACGAAATAATAGAAAAACTACTCGTATTTTCATAACATTAAGCGTGACCTTATTTGAAGATGCAGACTTGATAAATACATTTCATTGAAAAAATCAGCTGCCATCTATCTCCGCCCAAAGTACATTTTTTGACATTATTTCGATTTTTCGATTTCCTAATGGTTGAACGGAAATGGTAAGTTTAGAATATTAAAGAATACAAAAACCTCGTTCTAAATGACAATTTTCTTTTAAAAATTTGTAGCTTTTTTTTAAAAAAATGGCGTTTAAGCGCCACTAAAAATGCGAAATTTAAGGCTCTTTTTGACAGGAGATTTTTGAATTTTCAAAAAACTTCATTTGACGTTATTATAAGCACTTACAGTCACAAATATAACAATGTTTACAAATTGCTGGTAATATGCATATTAAAGATGTAAGGGATATTTAAAAAAATTACATTTGTGTAATTTTTGAAAAAACAAAAAAAATACCTCAAAATAAACTTTAAGTCATATTAAAGACTACAATGAGCTCTACCCAACTCGAAATTTGAAGCTCTTTTTTTACAGAATTTCTTTCAAGTTTCGAAAAACTGCATTTAAAGTCATTTAAAGCACTTCCACTCACAATAGTGTTTACAAATTGTTGCAAATAGGCATATTAACGATGTGAGAGGTCTTCCAAAAAAATTACATTTGTGTAATGTATGCAAAAAAAATATTCCAAAATGAGCTTTACGTCATATTAAAGAGTGGCACTATCCGTAAGAAAAGTTTGAAGAAAAAATTTGGAGCTATTTATGAAAAAATGGCGTTTGAGCCTTTCTGAAAATACGGAATTTAGAGCTTGTTTTCACAGAAAACAGTTGAGTTTTCGAGGATCTTTACTTGACATTATTTGAAGCACATGTACTAATTAATATAATAATGTGAACAAATCGTCGCTAATGTAAATATTAATGACGTGAGAGAGAAGTAAAAAAAATACAATTTTGCAATTTTTGAAAAAAGAAAAGAATATAGCAATATGGTGTTTGTCATCTTATAAAGTACGCTTATGACTATCCCTACCAAAAGTTTGAAGAAAACATTTGCAGTCGTTTTTGAGAAAATCTTGTATTTTTTAAAATTGCACATATTGCGCGCAATATTGCGCGAAAACTACCAAAATTTTCGAAAAAAATTATATCTGCAATTTTGTAGTTGGAGGAATACACCGAATAAAATCCAAACTTTCGCAATTTTCGAAAATTGAGAGTTATCCGTGAAAATTGGAGCTATGCCACATATATACGTGTATTTTACTCTATTCTTACAATAAATTCAAAGAAAAAATTTGGCGCCGTTTTTGAGGAAATTTTGAAAATGTCGCAGGAGCTTCATGTAAAGTAGCCCCCCTCCCCAAAAAATAAAATATCGGTTTCAAACTCACGGGACCACGAGATCTGCATGATCGATCGGGCAAAATCAATTTTGGAGGAAATTGGTTGAACGGTTTAGTCGGCAGTGTGACGTGCCACCCTCGGAGCTGACTGACCAGAGATTCACTTTGGAGTTCTGTAGTTGACTTGAAGGGGTTTAGTGAGATGGAGAGAGGGAGGGCAGTTTCCTCAAAAAGAAGTCTTATTTCAGTTAATGCACCATTTATTATAGTTAAATAGAGAGGGGAGGGGGAACGATAGATTAGATAAAGGAAATGCAGAGGGAGTCGAGCTCAGACGTGGCGGCCTCTTACCCCATCACTCCGTGGTGCAGGCGCGGCGGCGGAGCTCTGTGAGCGCGTCATCATGGGTGAGCGTTCCTGATGTACTGGTGCAGGTCACTTCTCAGTCATCACGTGCGCCTGTGACTCGCGTACCCCCCCTTGCTCCGCCGCGCCCCTCATACATTGGGCCCTCGCGTGCTTGCGGCAGCACTTTCCGGAGGCTGCGCCGCCGAGGTGTTCGCTTGTCGTTGCATTCCGCTTGCCTTCGGTGTGGAGTGATGGCGGCTCGCCACACTAGCGTTGCTCACGGACGGACGGACGTTTTGCTTTCAATTGCTTTTTCGATATAAACGACCCACAAAACGGAGATTCTGGCTGCACCACGTGTTTTTTTCCTTAATTTAGCAACTGGATTTATTCACCTTTTCTTTACCAGGGCCTTGCAATAAGAGTTTTTCTGCCGAATATCTGCCGTTTTTTTCGCACAGCATTGCATAACTTTCCCTATACTATACGTAAGTACTTTCCCTATACTATACGGGAAAATAAAAATAGAAATAGTGAATATGTAAATCGATCTTATCCAGTAACGAATAAAATGAACTTATTGTTTGAGTGAACGAGTGTTAGTAAAGCTTTTAGTGTTCGTTATGGCAAGTTTTTATTCTCGAATAGAACTGACTTTACTCCGATGCTAAACCTGGCTATTGCGCTCATCCATGCAGTTTTTGTCTTAGACTGGTAACTATTCATAATATGTATGTCTTTGTTCAAGCGCACAACACTGCGAACGTAAGCTAAAAGTGTGTTTCATAAATGATTTCATGCATGTAATGCTTAACGAAATCGTGATGAGTACACACAGATACTGATGATACACACAGATGAGTACATACAGATAACACACAGATACACTAATACACACAGATAATTTTATTTGAAGATTTGGAATAATGTATAAAAGATGTATTCCATTTTGTGCAAATACAAAGCTCGACTTCACACTTAGCTTTATTTTAAATAATAAAGAGAATGCACCTTTATTATTCAAAGAACCGCTTCCCTCGTTCACTATTTTCTGAAAGCATTTCTGGCAACCCTCTCCCTGGTTCTTGCTCAGTGCTGAAAAGCACGGCTCGTTGCGAAACTTAGGCCCGACTCGGAACGGCACGTACCAATTTACATCGCTACTAACATCCAGCTCCTACCGTCAAAACAACCGTAGTATTTCTTGGGCCACGGTTTGGCGCCATGAGTTCTTACTAATAGTGGGCACGTTCTTTTAACCCTACGACTCTGTTTCTTCAATTCTTAACGTGGATTTTGTTTAGGGTCTTTTTTGACCCCAACTATTTTACTCAACAGTTAACAAATATTTGATGCACGGATGTTATTTGGAATTATTAATTAAGAAGGTGATGATTTTGCTTTATTTATTACGTCGCACTAAATGAAGAATAATGCTGTTTCCAGAAAAACAGTCTAGCATAACTTCAGAGCTAAACACAGGTGTTTACCTTACTAGCATGAGAATGTTTGAAACAGAGCTACCAAATCCTAATAGCGTGAATTATCACTCAGGAACCGCAACATGATACTACAAAAGGGAATTGAACACGTTTTAAGAATGTTGCTTTGTGCCATTTAGACGTCAATAGTGACGTTTTTAAGCACAATCGCATCAAAATCAAATTATTTCCAAAGCAAAACCATTTTAAAATACTGAAAAGTTTACAACATATATAAAATTGAACGTAAATAGTTTATTTAAAAGGAAAAGTTCATGGTTTCAGCTATTGCAAAACATTATTTGCCCTTGGGGTAAAAAAGACCCCAGAGTCTAAGGGTTACGCTGTGACGTTGCCAGAGTCCTACTCTCCCGCACCCCGCTGTGGATAATCAAGAAAACTTGCGCGACAGGCTTCGTAAGAAGACTGCTGTTTACATAGGCATCCAAATCAGTTCAAATTTGGCGCGTAAACGCGAATATAAACAATTGTAACCAGTGCTCGATTTGTAAAATGTGAGGTCCCGGAACGCGCCCCAAATTAATTTCTAATTTAATAGACATAGTAGATATAGTTATAATATAATTTAATAATTATAAATTACACCAAATAATAATAATAATAATAATAAAATAAGTGGTAGCACTGGCCCTCCGTGTATATAATAATAATAATAATAATAATAATAATAATAATAATAATAATAATAATAATAATAATAAATAATTCTAATAAAACCCCGTGTGGTGTCCGGGGGTTTTAGTAGAATAGCACCACGGGTAATTCCCCCCTGTCGTAAGAGGCGACTAACTCCTGACCCGAACTATTCCTTTCGTGTCATTCAACCCTTCCCGTCTCCCCAGGAGCCAACGGGTGGACTGAGTAGCTCCGAGGCCCCTGGTACCTGTCTTAAGTAATTCTACTCATTCTTCCTTCCTTAAACCTACTCCCAGCCTTCACCTGACCCGGGGGAGGGTGGATGCCAAGGGTCCCTGGCAGCAGGGTTAAAATGCTAGGAGAAGGACACTCCGAACAGAAAACTAAGGATGGAGAGACGTCTAAGAAGTCGGAAGACCTCGGAAAAAGAGTCGCTGCCTGGGGAGCGCCAGGGCATGCCTGGAGTTGGCGCTGGGCATGACAGTGAGCAGACCGCCAATGGCCGGTTGTTGGATCAGCAAGCGCCGGTCTCTCAAGAAGCTATTGCTGAATATAGAAGTGAGAGTAGCCCCCAACACCTCCCAGCTACCCCTGAAGTTGATGTTTTGCCGGTGCCCCAGCTGGCAACCATTGCTACAGGACAATCAAAGAAGCGCTTACAATGGTCAAGAATTATGAATGAAGATTTGATGCGCTGTTACTTCAAAGTCACTTGCCTAGAAACCATGCGAATGGGATACAGGCAAAACCTGTATAGGGAATTCATATCTATAATAATAATAATAATAATAATAATAATAATAATAAACAAATTAAATTTTATAATGATATTTTATTGTTTTTACTAATAGTTTCATTACATTCGTAGAAATGATACAGTTAAATTAAAAATTACTTCTTTTTGAGTTTACAAAAGTTGGTTGAACTAAAAGCAGAAGTTGCCAAGAGATTATTCTCTGCGTTTCTTCCTTTTTTTTCTCCTATTTAGAGATATCTGAACGCCGTTGCGTCGCATTCCGCCAACAACCAAGCTTTGATTGCAACCATTCTTTGGGATGAATTAGCAGCAAAGGGTGTACACATCGAACGTCCCGCCTTCGAGATAATTAAATTTTCCAACAAGAACCGCCAACTGCATTGCAGAGAGAAAAATTAATTTGCCCTAAGAACATTCTCTCGAAGTACTGTCACATAAAGAAGATTTGTTTGTATTTAGTAAAAGTGTTATCAGTAAACGCCATGGGTGCGAGCTATTCGGGTACGGTGACGCAGTGCACACGGGTGTTTGTTGCGCGACCTGCTGACGACTCAGCAGCCAAAGAATGGACTGCAGTCAGCAGAAACTGCCTTGAGCGCTGCCTGGGACGCAGTAGTTTTGCGAAAGATCTGGCAACTGGAACCACCCGCGCTTCAACGTCAGTGTCACGTGACCCGTGCTCTTATAATCCCGTGCGCCCCTAGAAGCCTTCTCCTTTTGAGCTTCGGACTGCTGGTGGGCTGGACTGGCGACTGGCGCCATGACAGTTGGGTGCTGCGAGACTTGAGTGCTGGGCGGAGAACGTGTGCCTCGTTAGATCTGTACTGCAATCCCTTAGCACTCGCGAGGGTTACGTTCCTGAAAAGCATCGCGAAAGTCAAATCCGCGAATGTTGAGTCTATCTTTTAATGAAAAATCGTGGGTTAGGTACCTGGATATCGAAAAAACTGTTTAAAAAAGAAGAAATCATAAACAATTGCAGTAGAACTGAGTAGGCACTAGTACAAACAAAATTCACAATTAATATCCCAAAGAGAAGAAATAAAACAATATTTGAAACTTGAAAGTGACTGGATATAGGATTTGGTAATTTTTTGTTTCACCACCCTACTCATTCTAATATCCGAATGTGGAAGAGTTTCTGCTTCTATTTCTCTCTTTGCTGGGTTTTCTTTGCTGATTATTTCCCAAAGCTACTCTTCAGTGAAATCATTGCAATGACAGATGCACAGATCCTGAATGACTTTTCTGTTCGTGTGGCCAAAACCCTTACCCCCAACTTGACGCAACTGAATTGAATTATTTTACAATTTTGTTTTTCTATTAATGTGAATTGACATTCCAAATTTGAGATTTTTGTAGAACGTGATAGTTTGAGCCCCAGTGTCTGTCAAGTTTCCCAGTTCGGTTCTCAAATAACGTTGATAAAGGAAATAAAATGTGCTCGCTTAAAAGAAAATGTAAGACTGAAAGACGCACTCGCGAATGTTAAAGTCGCGAAAGTTAAAACCGGTAGCATTTCTTTAATCGCGAATGTTCGGAACTCGCGAATAGCGAATCCGCGAAAGTCGAGGGAAAGCCGCCTCTTTGAGATGGACAAATTTTCATAGATAAATTCGTAGTAATAAATGGGTTTAAATGAGTACTTCTCAACGAATACCGAGACCAGGGCTCCTTCCGCTCGGTGGTAGTTGTTATGTTCAGAAAAGGCAGGCAGATTTCGTGAACAATATTTTTATTTCACACACACAGTTTTTATATAAAAATTATATTGTTCCGGTAACCCAAAAGAATATACCGTAGATCAAGCAAAGTTACCGTTTATTCGTGAGATGTACCAAACAACTAGCGCAGTCAACCAATATACCGTGAGACAGAATAACAAAATCTAGGCCGGGTCGTACACTCAAACACGTAGTCACACGTAGTCATCTCTAAGCAGGGCACTTCAATCGTATCTCGACTGCCTCGGTGGTGGCGGCGCCGGCTTATAATGTCCTCGGCGCCGCAGACTCGCTTCCGGGGCGTGGGCTCGCTGGGTGGCCGCTCGTTGCCCGTTTGCAGGCGTTTTCCACGGTTTGCTGCCTCTCCTCGTTGCCTCGTCCGCCGCAGTGCGCTGCCTGGTCGGCGCGCTTTTCAAGTGGGTGTTTAGAGTCGCAACAGTAGTGATGCCCCTCTCATAAGCGAGCTTTGCTGCCTCTGATCCGCCAGACGTGAGGCATTATTTCAAAGAAGGCCGTGAGGCCGCAGCGGGCGCGCGCCAGCGGGGACTCGTTGTGGCATTCGAAGAGAACTTCGTCTTTCCGCTGAGTGGGTGGGTGGCGGGTCGCTTCCCTTGTGAAACTCGTGGTGCCACAGAATGGCACAGACTCTCCCGCATTCGTTTTCTGTTTCGTTTGGTCTCGGCTAGCTATTCGGAATGGCCATATACTCTTGACACCTGCCATCTATCGCCGTGGACGCAGATCGACCGGGTAATATCCATTTTGGAAGAAATCGCAAATATGGTTTACGCGCTAGTGTTGTTCACAGACGGTCAGACGGACGGACGTTTTGAAAAGACACACTTTTTCGGTATCAGGGGACCCCAAAAAGTGTATTTCCGTTGAAATCTCGAAATCAATTTTCCGTGGCATTACATAACTTTCCCTATACTCCGTATATACGTACGTATACGGGAAAGTAAAAACGAGTAGATACGCGCGTGTCGAATGCACTGACAGTCGAATGAACGATCGGTGTCGGTGGCTTAGTTTCAGTTGGTGTCACCTGGGGCAAATGGTGTCACCCCCCCGTCATAAATTAAGTACAAAAATATATTTTTCTACTCCCGTTGTATAATGCTGTCATTGGATGGCTGCAACCAGTTGCATAATGATAGCCATTTCGATACAGATTTCATTATGATACAGGTTCTTGACCAATCACAGACACGCTTACACACCAAGTATTAGCACTCCATTAATCATTGAGAATCGTTGTAGTAAATGTTTCGTTCGAGTGTGTATATTAAAATTGCATTTAGTATTATATTATGCTTCTCAATTTTAATTTCTTTTATTAGTAGTAATTTTTTTACGTGAAATAATATTTAAAATAAATTGGATCGTAATTTCACTTTGATCCTATTTGACTAGCGCAGTGGTAGTTATTACAGAGAACATTTGAGTGACGTTAAGATCTGAACGCAAGTCATTTTGTTTTATTTGCTTCTGCCGTGTAGTTGTCCTTAAAAAACCGGCCAATTCTTTAGTTTAAAATATTTAGTGAATGGTAGTTCTTTCTGGTGGTGTTGACGTTTCCAGAAATGAGAGAAAATGCGAAAATGGTGACGTCGGAATATTATTGCCGCAACTTTTGTAGTCCCTCGCAGGCGCTTTGGTAAAACAAAGCCAGCAGCAGGTGTAGGGAAAAGAGGTGTCGGCTAGGTGGCCTTGGCAGAATCTTGCATGTCGACTGCCACGAAATGATTCAGTGGAGAAGTTTAACTTTTAAAAGTTACCGTAAGTTGTAGAAAAAGTACCACATGAAACTCGATGTAATGAGTATTAATACACTCGTGTGAAGTTTACGATACTCCTGTATTAATACCCATCATTACATGATCGTTTCATAATGTACTATTAACTACACCACAAAAATTATATAATTCCAACAATAAAATTTTCAAACTACTAAAACTAAGAAAGCTAATTATTAATATATATATTTTAAGTAAATGATTTAAATTATATCTTTCCAACTATAAAATCTTTTAATTGGTGTCTCCCGGGGCGCGCCCCCTAACCTCCCCCCCCCTAGCTACGCCGCTGATCGGTGTTCTGTTTCCGAAACTCCTTGGCGCTCTCTTCTCTGCACCCGCGGTTTTGGCGCACCACAACAGAGCAGAAACCCAGTGACGGACCCGGGGGGGGGGCAACGCCTAAAGGTTTCGTTTCTTATCTTCTTTCATTTGGCAAAATTGATTTAAATGTTTATTTATGTTAGAATTATGTAATTATTTAATAAATTGTGTAGAATCATATATACTGTAAAGTTTTCCCTCCCATTTTCTATATATCCTCACTGTTAACGTAACATGCCCTACACTTACTGATTGACTCAATCTGCTTATTACTTTTCTTTTGATAGGGCGCCAGGAAACAATTCCAAGTAAAAATAGCTTTACATTAATTAATCGCACGTTGCCGCGCTGGCTCAGTCGTTTGGGTTCGCTTTTAAGTAGCAATCCGCTTACCTGCTCTGCCAATTGCCACTCGATCCGCTCTCCGTACAGAGTAGCGCGAAATCTGAAGGTCTGCAGATACTGTGGCACTAAATTACGTGCCAGGTTGCACAATGATAACCATGCATTTAATTTTTTTCGAATAGCAAAAGTTAATTTATTCAATGAACGTTATTTCTAACATATTTTTAATTTGACTGAATTTTTCTATGGTGATGACCTCTGATATTTAAAACAAAGTGGTACCCTGAGCTCTCTTGGCAATGTCAGATGTCGCCCCGGAGAAACCAGTCATGAACCTCCGCGCGACGTCTTCGCTCTTCTAATCGCCGACCGGGACCTAGTTCCTCTGCTTCTTTCTTGAAAATCCACGGCGTTTTCCTCTTATCACCTAAATCTAACTGACATCTAAATGACTGTCCCTACTCTGCGTCACTGATAGGCGCCTACTCGCGAACTGTGTACGATCGAAAAAATAATTAACAATGCCTGCTATACTAAGGATTCTACTACTTTCCGTGTTTTTTCCCTTCTCCGAATTAACAAAATGTTCTGGTATTCGCGCCATCTTAATTATGGAAAGTTCTCATTCGTATTGACAAACGGCATATGAATTTAGCTTCGCCGCGACACTGCGAACTGTTCTTTGAATTCCACGTTGCCGTTTACAATATAATAAATGTTCCGTCGGTCGACATAAATTCTACCCGACTAATATTTAATGCAACGTTATTTCTTTCTATATTTATTCCCCCTACTCCTACTTGCCCTCACGTTCTGGTGCCAATGCAACTGTTCCTCCTACCACTACTCAGTTTATCAATACTATTATTATCTAATGGCGTTGCATAAATTTGTTTGGGTCGTAGGTCGTGGACGGCCCCGTACGGGAAATACCTGTAAACAACGTTTAACACAGCAGCGTGCACAGGGCTACTAAATACTGGAATGATAACATGTTTTCAAAACAGGAAAGAAAGAACTTTAATTCTTTTCTTTGGTTGCTCACGGCAACAATGCAACAATACGTGAATATTCCCTCAAGCTTGGCAACATTATTTGGACACGAAATTACCATTAATTACATTACACGAAATTACCATTAATTACATTACATGAAATTTCAATTAATAAAATTACGTGATATTACCATCAATCCAGTTACAAGAAATTACCATTAATCAGCTGATTTGCAATTGTTTTATGTTCAGGAATTCCTTTACTCAAGAAAAAAAACCAATATCATTAACAACCTTTTCTTATACGTACGTATTTGCCAAATACAACAATGCAAATGTAAAGAAAACAATACAACATTTTTTTATTGCCGGCTGACAAACAATTACGTTCGTTCTGTTTTAAAATTTCGAAAATTCCATTATTCTTGCCAATGTTTATTTAATTTATTTGAATGTACGCGAGCACAGATCTGATTTTAAATAATTACGCTGCGAACGCGACACTTCCCTGCTGCTGCGTCGTTGAAAACAGCGCCGTTGCCAGTTCGGTCGTTCTATGCGTGCTCACTCGCACGCGCCGACATAGTCGCGCGCTCCAATCTTGCACGGGCCGGTTTCCTTCAAAATAATTCTCCCCAGGAATTCCATAAATTGTCTGATCACCTCGAACCACAAATTCACAAAATAAACAATACTTCTTCTTTCTTCTAAATGGTTCAATGCATCAATAAATGTTCGCGCTGTTTACATGTCCATTACGCACTTTCGATTCGCCGCCAAAAATGTCTAAGTCCGAAAAATTTTACAAATTATGAGTTCGTCAAACGTGGACACGATGTCTCTCTCACTGCTGACTAGACAGAACTGCTCTAAAAACCATGTCGATTTAACATGTTACCTCGGAATATAAAAAATGCCGGCGAAATCCATTTTCACCTTTTCATTGTTGTTTCCATAATTTTACAAAAATGTCCAATATTACTTATTTTAATATGTTTCCTTGTTTATTCATTACGGCTTCTTCCCAATGTTGAGATTTTCTTGTCCAAACAGATGTTTTCGATTTATTTTACGTCGAAAATTGCTAATTTCTCTGTCGACATTACACATTAATTAGTCGCTTGTTTTTGGTATCATTAATTTGTAATGTTTCTTTATTTCGCAAATTCAATGTTCTATAAACTCTTTAGATCATTTATAAATTTTGTTAAATTTATACCATGATAATTCACAACGCCTTTCGGTGCCTTATTAGCATTTCTTCATAAAATTTTGGTAATTCAAGTTACTATATTCGACATGTTCGACTGGGTTTTTTCTCTAAAATTTTTGATTCCAATTTTAAGCGAACCCGTCGTCGTTCAAATAAAAACCACAATGTTCATTTAATTATTCTCCAACTAACTGGACGGTCAGATTTTTCCCAAAATTATCGAATTCATTGTGTTCTCCAGAATTGCCGAAGTACTCTTTCCGCGGCGCGCTATTCTTTTGTCTTGCTCAGATCGATTCATAATACAAGTTGTTTGTTTAAGTGACTATAGCTCAATCAATATTTACTCTTTGTCCACAATTGTTTTTGGGGAATGTCTAATAAAATGAAATCATTACATTAAATTTCTTCCGAATATGCAACAAGTCTATTTAACCACTGCACCCGAGTCCACTACGACACTGTGGAATACCCATAATTCACAATGACTTTCCCCGTTACTCACGAACGATCCGTACCCTTCGATGTCTAGCAGATGAAACAGAGTGATATTCTACCCGTCACTTCATAGGTGGAAGTTACTTGCCAATTGTTTTACTTTCCCGTGATTCCTTACTCTTCCGGTTTGCGCCTTATAACCCATCCCCTCAAATGAGTTCATATCACGCGTCGACCACTGGTTCCCTTTCTTTACGTGGTATCAAATTGTTTTATTTACCCGCCCTGCACCATAGCAACCCTCCTAGCAACCGCGGACTCTCAACCGGTAACGAATATTCGGCCCTGTATTGTCTTTCCTGCTTGTATGACACCGTAATAACCCCCCTAGTAACCGCTCACACATCACATTTCAAGCTTCTCCCAGCATTTCCTGTCAACTGTTTCACTACGCCATGTTTGTATATCAAAATATACTGCAAAAATAATTTACAATATAACAAAAATTTTTATTATTTCACAAAAACATATTATGGCCCCCTCCAAAATGGTCGGCTGGAACCGCCCGTACAGGAACCAACGTAATGTTTATGAACTTAATACACGTAAAACAATAAAGGTGATCGATTTCTTTTCGCCCAGGTACAGAATCTTCTCTTTGACGAAAGCTAAGGGAGACGTTTTTGCGGATCTTCGGCCCAACTTTTGAAAGCCCTCCCACAACTTAGGTATATTTCGAATGGGACGAAGGGTTACGATTGGGGGCGGATTTTAATGATCTTAAACATCCCCAAAATGACCAATAAAATGCTTTAAAATGTTTTTAAAAGGCCTTAAAACCCAGGAAAAATGACGTAAATAATGTAATCAAAATCAAACTCGAATGAATAACTCAAGCTGTTCAATATGTTACTGATGTAATCGATGCTTCTTCCTTCCGTTCAAGTGAACTCAGCTTGAAAAATTTTGGTTTGAGCTGGTCCAGGAAATCGGTCTTTCGTTATCGCGAAACCAGCCGAAAACACAAAGGTGCTGATAGGCGTCACAATAACCTCAGAATGCGTGATTATTTACTTGCAATGTCCAACATTAACATTTCTGTACGCATAAATCGAACAGGTTCTTCAGGAATCCTGTGGAGAACATTTTGTTGCATTTCATTATCTCTTTTGTTGCATATCATTATTTGAAGGAGGTACCATAACAATAGTGTTAAAATCGATGAAGCCAGAGAAAAATGCTTTAAAATCGCCGGAAAAAGATAACTAGTGAAGCTACAGAATGACACAGACTTTCCCGTACTAGTTTTCTATTTCCTTTAGTCTCGGCTAGCTATTCCGACTTGACACATACTCTTGCCAGCTGCCATCTATCGCCACCCAGAGTATATTTTTTTGATATTTTCTTTATTTTTCGGCTTCCTAATAGTAGAACGGAAAATTTATTTTAACAATATTAAAGAACAGAAAAAAAAGCTCGTCATAAATGACAGTTTTCTCTGAAAAAAATGTAGCCGTTGTTACGAAAATGGCGTTTCAACACTACTGTAAACTCGAAATTTAAAGCTCTTTTTTACAGATTTTTTTAAAAATTTCGAAAAACTTAATTTGAAATACTTTAAAGCACTATCACTCACAAATACGATAGTGTTTTTCAAATTGTTGGAAATAGACACATTAACGGTGTGAGATATCTTCCAAAAATGACATTTGTGTAATTTTTGAAAAAAAAAAAAGATTCCAACACGAACTTTACGTCATATTAAAGAATGCAATCGGCACTATCCGTGTGTAAAATTTAAAGAAAAAAACTTACAGCTATTCATGAGAAAATGTAGTTTGAGCATTTCTGAAAATGCGCCATTTGGAGCTAGTTTTTACAGAATTGTTTTGGAAACAGTTTTTACTTTATATAACATTATTTAAAGCACATGAACTTATAAATAATATAATGTGAAGAAATCGCCGTTAATGTAAACGTTAACGACGTGTGACAAGTCAAAAAATTAAATTTTTGTAATTTTTAAAAATGCTAAAGAATAGAGCAATATGATGTTTATATCATGTCATAGAGTATGTTAGGCTCTATATCTACTAAAAGTTTAAAAAACAATTTGGAACCTTTTTTGAGAAAATCTTGTTTTTGTAATTTTTTAAAATTGCACTTATTTCACACAATATTGCCCCAAAACTACTAAAATCTTGAAAAAAATGGATATGACCTTAATGAAGAACACGCTTTGGAAAACAAGTTTTATTTGAAGGGAAAATTCCTATCTTCACTTTTGTGCTGTTAGGAAGACGAAAAATAAATAAATAAATAAACTAGTGGTGCTACAACAGCACTTACTTTCCCGTATTAGAGGAAACAGCTAAGTAGTACTGTAATATTGCCCTTTATGCGCTACTAACATCTTCGCTTGGAACTCACTTCACGTCCATTGCAGTGTTGTCAGAACTATGTGAATTCTACAACTTCACAAAAATAGAATGCAAAAGTTTTGTAACCCTGTATTGGAAAAAGAAGCCTGATACCCTGGAAATATAGAAATGCCTTCCATTGGGCCATGATTAGGGAAGAGTATTTTAAAACCATGCAACAAATTCTCTACTCACTACAAATGGTACAGCATTTGGTGCAAAACTAAATATTTGCCTGCAAATATCAACATAAATTAGACAATTATAACTCCTTTTCATACAGCTCCATTAGGTCACAACAATGACACTAATTCACAGATATTCGCGAGCGCAAAGTGAATTCCATTGTTGCAGACCCTGCATTGTCGCTATTCTGAGAGCTATTAATTCTTTTTACTTATTTCAAATATTTCAAAATAAACAATTTCTAAAATATTAATGTGTAAGTCTATAACAAAGTTCGAATGTAAGAAACGAAGAAAGAAATAATATACAAAATTGCACATTCTAATTTACGACGCATCCAGCTGTCCGAAGCGCAGTAAATTTACAGCGGCCTATTACGTTTGTCACAAAATTAAAGAAAAACTACTCGTATTTTGAAAAAAATAAGCATGACCGTATTTATTTTATTTATTTATTTCTCAATATTCGGAATTGCCACATACTCTTTCTTGCCAGCTACCATCTATCATCGCCAAAAGTACATTTTTTTTGTCATTTTCTTAATTTTTCGGTTTCCTATTGGTAGAACAGAAACATTAATTTTAGAATATTAAAGAACACAAAAACCTAGCCGTAAATGGCAATTTTCTTTTAAAAATTATGTGCCGTTTAAGAGAAAATGGCGTTTTAGCACTACTAAAAATGCGAAATTTGAAGCTCATTTTCACAGAAAATTTTTGAGTTTTCAAAATACTTTATTTGAAGTTATTTGAAGCACTTACACTCACAAATATAATCATCTTTACAAATTGCGGATAATGTGCATATTAAAGATGTGAGAGATCTTTCAAAAAATTTACATTTATATAATTTTTGAAAAAAAAAACAAAAAAACTCAAAATAAACTTCACGCTATACTAATGAGTGTAATTAGCACTATCCGTTACAAAAGTTTCAAGAAAAAAATTGCAGCCATATACGAGAAAATGACGTTTGAGCATTTCTGAAAATGCCGAAATTTGAGCTACTTTTCACAGAAAACCGTAGTGTTTTCGAGAAACTTTACTTGACATTATTTAAAGCATATATACTCGTAAATATAATAATGTAAAAAAAATCGCCGATAATGTAAATATTAACGACGTGAGAGACAAGTAAAAAAATTTACATTTTGGTAATTTTTGAAAAAACCAACCGATAGACCAAAATGGCTTTTATGTCATTGATAGAGTACATTTACCACTATCCTTACCAAAAGTTTAAAGAAAAAATTTGGAGCCGTTTTTGAGAAAATTTTGTTTTTGTAATTTTTTAAAATTGCACATATTGCACGCAATATTGCACGAAAACTACCAAAATTGTGAAAAACATTTACATGACGTTTATTAAAGAACTCAATATGCAGAACAAATTTTATTTGAAGAAAAAATCTCTATCTTCAATTTTGTAGTTGGAGAAAGACGCCGAAAAAATTCAAACTTTCACAATTTTCGAAAATTCAGAGCTGTACGTGAAAATCGGACCTATGCCATGTTAAAAGGTGTATTTTCCTCTATTCATACAAGAAATTTAAAGAAAAAATTTGGAGCCGTTTTTGAGAAAATGTTGAAAATCCCCGGGGGACTTCATATAAAGTACCCCCAAATTTTAAAGAATCTTTTTCAAAATCACAAAGCTTCGACTAGAATCAGATCGACTGGGGAATATCAAGACGGACAGACGGACGGAATGCCGTCAATCGATTTTTAAGTATAAAGAAGCAACAAATCGTGGATTTTGACCACACCACGTGTTAGGTTTTTTTTTTCTTAATTTAGCAACTGGTTTTATCCACTTATCAGTTTTCACGGCCCGGCAATTAAATTTTTTTCCGCCGAAAATTGGCCATTTTTTCGCGCAGCATTACATAACTTTCCCTATACTACGTATATCACTCCGTGTATACGTACGTATACGGGAAAGTAAAAATTGCTAATATTGAAAATTCAGAGTTAACCATGAAAATAGGACCTACGCTACCTTTATAAGTTTTACTCTATTCTTACAAGTTCCGTTTTTAAGAAAATTTGGAAAATGTCCGAGAGGCTTCATGTAAAGTATTCCGCAAAATCAATGAATATTTTTAAAAATCTCAGAGCTTTGACTCAGGCGAGATGGACAAGGGTTTGTTCAATTTGGACAAAAGCCCACGGCTTAGGCGCTAGTGTTGTTCACATACACCAGACGGACAGACGCATGGTCGGACGAATGGACGTTCTGACAGACAGACGTTTCGGAAAGCGCCCGCCCGGGGAAGAACTAACTTATAGACAGGCGCCCTCCCCTGAAAATACTTCGGTGCTCAGTTCTATTTGGCCCAGCGTCCACCCAGCGAGTATTTATTACAGTGCCAGAGTGAGAGCGCAGTATCAAGCAGTGCTTGCGATCATGCGACTTCTAGCGGCACGTCCGAGAAAGATGCGAAATGCCGTGTGATATTCCATCGCGGCCGTAGGGGCTTGAGGAGCAGAGTTAGAAACAATCCAGTGGCGTGTCCTTGATGTGCCCAAGGTACGCACTGCGTACCCTGTAATTTAGAAAATAAAATACTTCATTAGTATTACTCGTTCACTTTACATTTGCAGACGGCAGAATTAGGAACTAATGTTGTTTTGAAAGTGAAGGCCCGAACACACAACCGAGAATACACAAATGGTCCCGATGTCAATCAGCATCTGACCAATCAGCTGTCTCCGAAGGCAGCACAAGCGCTACGGACACAGCTGACGAATTATGACTATTTGACAGTGAGCTGGAGTCGCGTCCTTAGATGATTAAGGTAATATACAATAAAATAGATCACACCACTCGCTATTCACAACATTCACGTACAATATTTTTATTTTTTCTTTGCACTTATCTACTGCTTAATGGTTATGTTCTTGCCCCGCCAGGGTTCTGTGTGCTGCTCACTGCCATCTATATCCGGTCAGTATCTACTGCAGACGCGCGTTTCTCATTCAGTCGGCGGCGACTTCTTGTAAACAGATCGCAGCGCTCCGTCTGCAAATGTAAAGTGAACGAGTAAAAAGAGAAAATAAATCTTACTTTATTTATAACGTCAATCTTCTAATTTATCGAAAGCGTGACGTGGTTTTACTGTAGCAGTTATGAAATGTCCGCGCTTGCCAAGCCCCGGCGGGGCTTCGAGAAGCGTTGTGGTAAGACCCACGCGCCTTCAACGTAACCAAATCAATTTCCAGTGAAGTTCAAAGCACAGGACAGCCGTGCGGATGACCGTTAGGCATTGCGAGAAAACGGAACTGTGTAAAGAACTGTGTCGAAACGTAAGAATAATTCAGGCGAAGGAAAGTAATGTAAAATTGAGAGTAGGACAGAGTCTAAAGAAAGTTGATGTATTGTAGCCTTGAAGCCTTGAAAATTCAATAACACTCGTGCTTGAAAATTTGATTGTGAATTGTCATCCAACAATTGCTAAAGTGTTAGTAATTATTTTGTAAATTCAGTGAATTAATAGGGTTGTACATAAATGTGTGATTTGATTTGTTTGTAGATTAATAGGCAATGTGTTCTTGCAATAATGTAATGTTAAAAGGATCAAATATTCATGAGTAGCAAACGTTTGCAAATATTATTATATAATTAAAGGTAACAACTGTGCACGAAGTAATTTAAACAAGGATGGTATTCATTTTAATTGGCAGTTTCGAAAGAACCGAGTGATTAATTGACCGAGTGAACTGATTAATTTAAGTATAATTTTGCCACGTTTTTATTCTGATGTTATTTCTTTTTTCTACATCGTCTGTCTCTGTATTCTAAGTCCAGAATATATGACCAATGAATTGATTTGTATTTGGGGTGTACTTTCTCACACCCTGAAGATCCTGCCCCTGAGATGGCAAAGCTCGTAAGAGCATTCAAACTACGCCGCCCATTAACCGTTACTTATTATCAATAATTAGGAAAGGGGAAGCGTTAGATTGATTGGCGCTCAATCGCGAGGCAGTGATTATAAGCAAAGAAACCCAGCATATAAATCAATTCAAAAGAATTCCTATTGTTTGTGCATGTGTGTAATTGTTTTCAGCAAAAGTGTTACATGTGTAGTACAAAGTGTATTGTATTGTATTGTGTTATATTTTGGAGGGCTCAGTGTTTTAAAAGTGTACAAGGCAATTTAGAAATCTTGGTAAGATGGCAGAAGGTCAGAGGTCAGAGGTCAGAGTACAGAGTACAGTACAGTACAGAGTCAGAGTACAGAGAGGCTAAGCAATTTGAGAGTGAAGAAGATACCGAGGGCGATGCGAGAGACGATTTGTTGCGAGAAATAGAAAGAATAAATTTAGGACAAGATGAGGGAATATCAGTTCCGGGCGCGGAGCGCACAGAATCATCAGAGGCCACACCCGAAACAGCACCGCGCAGAGAAGAACAGGATTCTATGAGAATATTGATGAAGGCTCTGTTAGGAATTTAGCACAAACCATCGCGTAGCAGGTCGAAACCCAGGGCACTCAGTTATCGCGCAAAATGGAGGAACAGTCGCAGAGGGCAAACGGGCAGTTCAGTGCACTCGCGAGCAAAATCGACGAGCAAACGAGATGTTTTAACGAAAAACTGAGGCAACACCAACAGTCATTAATGGCGCAAGTAGGCCGCGAGTGTGAAAAGCTTCAAAATGAAATGACGACACGGGTAGACGAATGTAAAGACATGATTGAGGGAAAACACGCAGGAGTGGGAATGAGAATCGATTCATTGTCAGCCGAGCTGGAAAAGCAATGTAAAGACGACGGTGCACGGTTCGGCCAGGTTCGCGAAGAGGTCAGAGAAATACGGGAAGAGGACGAACAGGAAATTAGAAGACGAAATCGCGAAGAAACTTAAAGAATAAAAGGAAAAGATCGAGAGATTACGTGAGGTAGCCGAAGCGAAAGTTGAAGACTGTGGAGTATGTAGGGGAGGCAACATTGTTGTACCTCTTTCGCTTATACTGCGATTTTCGTTACTTTGTCCCTGACAGGAATCAGCTGTTGACGGTTTCATCCAATCGGGAGCTTGAACGCCCCCATAGTGGCGTCACTGTCGCGAAATATAAACTCCCGATTGGATAGCAGCGAAACAGCTGATTCCTGTCAGGGACAAATTTACGAAAATCGCAGCATAAATTCTCAGGTCACCCAAATAAAAACCCGAACGCGTTCATAAAGGCACTTCAAAGTTTCTTTGTACTTTCAAGTGTCCGGGAAAAGCACAAGACAATGCTGATGCATCAAGTTCTCGAAGGGAATGCTAAGGCGTGGTTGGAAACTCTATGTCCTCCGCCGGAATCCTTCGAAGAATTTGTAGTCCGATTTTTAGAGCGTTATTGGGGAAGAGAACAGCAGATGAATTTCCGCATTTCGCTCATGAGTGGCTATTATCGCACTTCGCATGGCACTATGCGAGATTACGCGGCGCGCAAACTAGCAGCCTTAAGAATGTATTCTCCTCCGGTACCTGATGATGAGATCATTTGCCTCCTAACTAGGCATTTCTCTGTAAGCACACAAAATTTACTAAGAAGTGTCGATATGAGAACAGTAGAAATGTTCCAAATGCTTCTTTGAAATAACGACCTGACGTTTGAAAATGTCAACAAGACTTCAAAGCCGGCAAACGCCAACGTTAATGCGATTAAAGTAGTGGATGATAGCAACGTTGCAGCGGGGCGGAAGAATGAAGGTAGTAAGCCACAGAACACGGAGTCACAGCGCAGGAACAGCGAGCGCGAGGACAGGCAGCGATCGGCGAACAAGTGGCCGAACTCGCACCAAGGTCACAGCGACGCAAGCACAGCCTGAACGGCGGGCCCCGAGAATTAACACGGCGTTGGAGACAGAACTGGTCAGGGAAACATAGAGTTCGGTTTGAGACGGGATCACAGATCGAGCTTTGGACAGGATAACCATGTGACCCCGATTGTCGCGAATTGGGTAGAAGTCACGGAGGAAAATTTGGGAAGCAAAGAAAGGCGAAGAGGAAAGAGAAATGTCCGGTGAAAGAAGCTATTGTTGGCTGAAGTAAACATAGTGCATTAGTGGATACGGGATCAATGAAGTCAGTTATTGCAGAGGAGTTTTATGACGAATTAGTGAAAAGAGAGGTTTGAGTGTCTGTGTTGCCAACTAAGAACACCAAGGTGGTAGATGCGTGGGGGAAGAGATCGCACCCTATGACTAAACAAATTATGAGAGAAATGACAATCAAAGGAATAATTTACAACGTGATCTGTCTAGTTGTAAAGAACTTCATACATCCGATAATTCTTGGAGTAGATTTTCTAACGGAGTGTCAAGTTGTGATTAACATGAAAGAACGGCAAGTGATGATCAACGGTCAGAACGTGTGGGAGGCGGAAGAAGAGAAAGGAGGCTATGGAAGAAGGGGAGGGCGAAGAGGAGGAGAAACAATTAGAGGAAATAGAAATGTGCAGTTTAGGAGAGGAAGATGAAGTTCGGGAGAAGTTAAGGAAGAAAGTAGGAGAAAGAATAAATTTATCCGTTGAACAGAAATACGCCATGTTCGAGATGTTAGTTCAAATCAGAACCGTTTTCAAGAAAAGGGAAGGCAACAACAGCATACACGAACCCGATATTAGTTGTGAAAAAGCAAGATGCTTGTGAAAAAGCATGTTATCCGCTTGTGTCTAGACGCCAGAAGATTGAACGCCGTAACTTTGCCAAATAGCGATGTAACTCCTAGAATCAATGAGATGTTGATGCCTTTTGATGAAAAGAAGTGGTTTACGAATACGGATTTCCAACACGCATACCGGCAGATGCCAATCGCGGTCGCAAATCAGCAATATATGGGCTTCACCTTTCAAGGCATCACATATGTGTTTAGCAGGGCACCTTTCAGACTAAAAAACAGCGGAGCGGCTCTTATGCAATGCCTCGACGGGATATTACAACCGATTTTAGAAGCAGGCGTTACATTGTACGTAGATGACATGATCGTTCACTCCAAGACGTTCAGAGAACATATAGGCGACTTGAAATTAATTTTCCAAACGCTAATTGACAATAACTTGATTTTTAATTCAGACAAAACGGAATTTTGTGTTGATGAATTCGAGTTCTTAGCGTAAAAATATCGAGAGAAGGGATAGAAATGAAACCAGACAAAGTGGAAGAGATAGAGAGAATTTCGGCACCGCAAACTGTGAAGCAGTTAAGGAGTTTACTGGGAATGTTCAACTATTACAATCGTTTCTGTCCAAATTATTCGATGGTGGTAGCACCTCATTTATTAAAAAATATTAATTTAATTAAAAATTTATTAAATGGTAGCATCATTTATTAAAAAAATCAGAAATGGGTATGGAACGAAAGTCATCAACACACTTTCGACGAGATCAAGGAAATGTTCAAGAAAGCATCTATCATTGCTCATCCTGATTTTAATAAAGTCATGATATTGCAGACCGACAGTAGCGCATATGGTGTGGGTGCGATATTATTCCAAGAGCACATCAAGAAAGGAAGGGAAAACTCAAGAAGAAAAGCTTCCAGTCTGAAATGAATCAGCACATCTTGTTAAGAAGGATCGCCGCACGCCGACCGTTACGACCTATGGCTAGGCAGCCATAGGTTCGACAGCCGGTTGTCCAGATAGAGAAGGGCCGCACCGTGGGTTGGTGCTGTCGCCTTATTGGCAAACGTGGCACTATGAACGTGTGTGTGTGCGCAGGTGGCGGGGCTGGTGGGGCCACAGTGGGCGTGACGCGGCCTGAGTCTCGCCACGTAAAATAAGGCATCAATTCAATTCAATTCAAACATGGCACTATGAACCAGTGGCGTAGCGTGACTATCGCGGTTGGGGGAGGCTCAAGAATAACGCGAACTGAAGACGACATGATTCTTAATGTTCTCAAGAATCTAGGTTATTGAAACAAATGTTACACTACTTCAACAGATTTATGTTAGGAGACTTCTTGAAAGAAAATTATGAAATAGCTCAGCTTCAGTTCTCATGTGCGATTGACAATGAGATCACTTGTGAATTGATATATTTCGAACCAAAATAAACTCTTCTTAGATATTAATTGAGAATTAGTAGGCATGCACTAAATCTACTGTTCGTGCCCATGACCAGGCACAGAATCACGAGTGAGAAAGAAGAATATTTCTCTGACAATCTGAAGTGTGCTGCACTCTCGTGTGCAAACGAGCACCTTGCTCAAGCCTTTTCTCAGCCATATTTCGGGACTCGAGAATCCAAGGCCACGGGTGAAGAGGTGAGGGGAAAACCTCGCCGTCTGCGCATGCGTCATTGCTCGTCGCAATCTCGCGGCAGACGCTAGAAGCATTTTAGCGTCCACGCAATCAGAGGCCGGCTTGTATTAACGCGCAGAATTCAATTGTAGGAAATCACTTTAAAATTAATACAAATCGTGTTTCGCTCAATGTGTTTCACTCACTGTGAAGATTATCCATACAATATTTAGGCTTCTCTGATTAATATTTTACTTGGGGATGCTCAGCATCTTAGCGTCCCCTGACGCTACGCCACTGCTATGAACGTGTGTGTGCGCGCAGGTGGCGGTGCTGATGGGCGTGGCGCGCGCGCGCACCGGTCGAGAAAAAGGGTCTGAAACGGCCGCGCCGGCCATTGCGACATCGGGTAGCGTCGCGAGCGCACAGCCACCTATGGCTAGGCGAAGCGTTGTCCAGATAGAAGCTTTTGAGAGGGGCCGCGCCGTGGGTTGGTCCTGTCGCCCTATCGCATTGTGAACGTGTGCGTGCGCGTGCGCAGGTGGCGGCGCTGGTGGGCGTGGCGCGGGCGCTGGGGCGGCGCGGCGCGCGGGCGCCGGCCGTGGTGGGCGGCGCGGTGCGCGAGGCGCGGGGCCGCTGGAGCGCGGGCTGCGCGCTGCTGCGCCTGGAGGCGTTCGCACTGCGCATGCGCGCTGGCTACGCGCGCTCGCTGGCCGGCTGCATGCGCTGCCACGCGCTGCGCGGGCCCTTCCTCGCGCCCGCGCGACTCATCAGCGACGTGCGCGCCTTTTATATACGCCTCTTCCTCTTTGCTGTGTCTCTCTTTATTACTCTTATTATGCATATATAGTTCGCTCATTTCTCTTTTCTGTCTCTTCCCCTTTTCTGTGTGTCTCTTTATTACTCTTATTATCCATATATAGTTGGCTCATGTCTCTTTTCTGTGCCTTCCTCTTTTCTGTGTCTGTCTTTATTGCTCGTATTATCTATCCTTTGCTTATATGCATATTTCGTTTTCTGTCTCCTTTCATCGCATTTATTATCCGTATATATAACCGATGATTCTTTCGTGTCTCTTCCTCCTTGCTGTCTCTTCTTATTGTTCTTATTCATATTTTTGACTCGTGATTCCTTCCTGTCTCTTCGTCTTTTCTGTCTCTCTCTTTATTACTCTTATTATCCATATATAGTTGACTCATTATATTCTCTCTCTTCCTCTTTTCTGTCTCTCTCTTCATTGCCCTTATTATCTATCCTTCTATGCTTATATTATATGTATATGTCGTTTTCTGTCTCCTTTCATCGCATTCATTATTCGTATATTGTAATGATTTATGATCATGAAGATTATTTATTTACGTTCCTTTACGCCAAAGATACAATTTAAGTGCCACAAAATATACCTAGAGAGACAAATGACGGTAGCCACGGGCACGAACATTTTTTTATAAATTCAATGAATGCGCGGAGGAATGTAAAATGCAATACAAACACTATTTAGAGAATAAATTTTGGAATAGATTGGAACAAAAATCATCAAAATCGGACCAGGGGTTCGCTTAATTTCGAAAAGTTAGTAATCGTACATTTCGATCTAGTAAAAGTGACATGCAGGCACCATTCTTGCAGAGAAAAAAGCAATTACGAATAGTGTTTTTCGTAAATATTAAGAAAACGCCTGAAGGGATCGGGTTAGGATTTGACAAAATAAAGAAGTGAAAATTACCGAAATTTTGAAAGTAGTCACAATTTTGGAGGGTGCCCAGGAGGCAAGATCGAAATTAAGTGTTAAAATCTTTATTGATGAACAATCGAAACAAAAGGTTATGTGTTCGTGACGTCAGGAGAAAATGACAAGTTGTATTTTCGGAATAACTAATTAAATAAGGCATTGGTTGACAAATAAGACGATGCGGTAATTATTGTGGAAAATCATAGACACGGTTTGGAAACGGCGACAAGTTGGAGAAACGCTGATAATGTAAAAAATACAAATATGTTTCGTTGTGTTATTCGTGGCAAGAAGCGAGTGATCTGCTTTTGTTCGCCGTGAAATTATATTAGCTGGATGCCAACAATGCATGAAGACAGAGCGAACGCTTATTGTTCTTATTATAAATATTTTCTGACTCATTATTCTTCCCTGTCTCTTCCTCTTTTCTTTTCTGTGTCTCTCTTTATTACTTTTATTATCCATATATAGTTGTCTTATGACTCTTTTCTCTCTTCCTCTTTTCTGTGTCTCTCCTTATTGCTCTTATTATCTATCCTTCTATGCTTATATTATATGCATATTTCGTTTTCTGCCTCTTTTCATCGCATTTATTATCCGTATATACAACTGATGATTCTTTTGTGTTTCTTCCTCTTTTCTGTGTTTCTCCTTATTGTTCTTATTATCGATATATATTTGACTCCTGATTCTTTTCTGTCCCTCTTCCTTTTTTCTGTTGATCCTCCTTGCTTTTATTATCTATGCTTCTATGCTTATATTATACGCATATTTTGTTTTGTGTCTCCTTTCTTCGCCTTTATTATCCGTATATATAACCCATGATTCTTTTGTCTCCCTTTTTCTGTCGGTCTCCTTTGCTTTTATTATATATACACATACACACACACTCATCATCATATAAAAAGCTGCACCCAGAAGGACGAGGTGGATTGCGATCATTATTGGCAGGCAGGTAGAGGGTACAACGCATTCGTAATGATTACATTTTCATGTTTGTAGGATCAATATTTACTGCGCTACACGCCCACAGACATTACATATTAGTTTGGCGTGAGATGCCATGTTGGCAAACACACGCGTCCATACGTCGTGGCATGTAGTTGCACAGGTTTATAATGGAGTCCTGTGCTAGTCGATGCCATGCAGCCTGCACCTGAGCGCGCAGTTCTTCCAGATTTGTGGGTAGGGGTGGGGTCCTGTTCGCACGCTCCGTAGCACCCAAACATTTTCGATCGTGAAAAGGCCTGGCAATGAGGCTGGCCATGGCAGAGTATCCACTTCTGCATGGCATGCTCGGGAGATGGCTGCATTATGCGTTTTACTGTTGAAGTAGGGCATGAGCGTGGGCGTTCACAAACGGCAGGGCCAACGGTGGAAGGATCTCCTGAACGTACCGTGCGGCTGTCACGGTGCCCCCGAGGAACACTAACGGTGAACGGGCCAACGCCCCACACCATCACACCAGGGATATCGCCCCACACCATCACACCAGGCTGGCAGGACGTGTGATGGGATACCACAAACCGCTCGTCGTGGCGCTCCCCACTCCGCTTTCAGACACGGACCCAGTGGTCGACGCCATTAAGACAGAAGCGGGACTCGTCGCTGAAGATGATCCACTGCAAGTCTGCATGGCCCCAGGTCCGTCGTTCCCGACACCAGTCGAGTCTGTAGCGACGTTGCTGGGGTGTGAGGGGCAGGCGTCGTAACGGTCGGCGTACGGCGAGCCCTGCGTTGTGCAACCACCTACCAGTGGTACTGGCACTTACCGGATGTGTCAGTGCAGGCTGAATAGCATCTATCATTGCCGTTGGAACTGTTCGCATGTGGCGGACCATCCGTCGGTCCTCCCTCCTCGCGGTGCGTGACGGACGTGCAGATCCTCCATGTCGTGTGTGCGTGCCTTCCTCAATCCATTGCCGCCAACAGCGGGCGATGTTGGTGTCCGTATGACCGGTGTGGCGCGCTATACGGCGACAGAACCAACCAGCCTCTCGCAGACCCACGGTGCGGCCCTTCTCAAAAGCTTCTATCTGGACAACCGGGCTGTCCAACGCGTCGCCTAGGCATAGGTGGCTGTATGTGCGGGTGACGCTCTGGCGACGCTACCCGATGTCGCAATGTTAAGAATATCGACTGTTACACTTTTGTAGATGAACAGAATTTAGTTCTTACGAATACATGAACGTATATTTCAATCTAATAATCATACATAGCAACCAGCGTTATCATTTTATTTTTTCGCAGGAACACAACAATACCTGGAGATGCTGTCCCCGTTGCTACGATCTGCAATGTAATAAACAAATTGTGAAATAATGTCATATATCATTCCCCCCTTTTCGTTCGTAGATCGTTTATCTTATTAATTTACGAACGAATCATTCTTGAAGATTGTTTCTCCATCATACCAGATTAAGAGATTTTATGTGTTTGGATAGTGTGTTTTTATCAAGGTGCTTAGTAAGGATATCTGCCTGCATATCTTGTGACATCACATGTTCTAGCATTACTTCGTTGTTTAATAGACTTTCTTTCACGAAGTTAAGTCTTCGAACCATGTGCTTATTTCTATTCGTTATCTTGAAATCCTTAGACCAATCTAATACTGCTTTACTATCAGTATATATCATAATAGGACGTCGTGCTAGACTCTCAAACCCCAAATCTTCTAATAAGTTCTTGTTCGCATATCGCATCCTCAATAGCTACCAGCTCTGCCTCCATGGTCGACATCGCCACTATCCTTTGTTTTTTACATTTCCATCCTATTAAAGACCCACCAAGTTTGACAACATATCCCGCAAAGGCCTTGCTGTCTCTGGTCGTGTTCCAGCTTGCGTCTGAACTCAATCGCAACACATCAGACGAGCCGCTGATTTTTAATTTCAAATCTGCTGTTCCTTTTAAATATCTTAAGACTCTTTTTAGACTTTGCCAGTGCAAATTCCTAGGGTTTTGCGAGTACTGTGATAAGGTGCTGTATGAATAAGCTATGTCTAGGCGAGTAGCTGTCACCAGGTAGTTTAAACAACCTAGAAGTTCTTGATACAATTTTACGTTTACATTTTCCGAACCTTCATAGTCGTCATAGTTACATCCCACCACTCCTGGAGTACTCACAGGATTACATGCTTCCATATTGAACTTATTCAGTATCTGATTTATGTACTCTGTTTGATCTAAGACATATCCCTCCGAACTTTTCGTAACTCTAATACCTAAAAAACTTTCATTATTTTTGCCGTCCATTTCCTTGATAGTGAGTTTCTTCTTCAGTTTGCAGATTAAATCTTTGATCACATCGTGATCTTGTCCAATTATTAAGCAGTCATCAACGTAGAAGCTTATTCCTACAAATCTGTTAGGATCCCGATTCGTGAATACGCACGGATCACTCTCGCAAGCAGTAAGACCGCATTCTGTCAAGATACTACACAATTTTTTATACCAGCACCTACCAGCTTCTGTAAGACCATATAAACTCTTCTTCAGCTTCAAGATCTTGTTTTCATGAATGTTTATTCCGTCCGGTATTTTCATGTACACATCACGTTCCATTTCACCATTTAGATACGCTGTTTCTACGTCAATGTATCGTATTACATATTTGTTAATTGCCGCAATCGATAAAATCGTTCTGAACGTATTCATTTTCATTACTGGACTGTACGCAGAGATGTAATCCATCCCACAGGTCTGTCGAGATCCATCCACGACAAGCCTCGCTTTACATTTAGTCTCACCATTAACGTGTTTTCGTTTGAATACCCACTTGTTTCCAAGACGTTTGTGTTCACCTAAAGCTGGAATGTCTTCAACCTGCCACGTTTCATATCTCTGTAAACAGGCTAACTCACGTGAAATGGCTTTTTTCCAATTTTCCCTTTCTTTCGAGGTCACCGCCTCAGCATAAGTCTTCGGGGTTTCTTCGTTATGCGAATTCCTTTCACACGCAACTACCGCTTGGTACCTCTTAGTAGGAATTTTCAATCTTGTCGATCTTCTCGGCGTAATCTCTTCTACGTTTCGTATGGAAGAACGATAATGTATTATATCATTTTCGTTTGACGCGTCCTCTTCCGTCCCAGATTCTTTCGCTCCTTTAAACGAAGATCGTTGTTCAGCATCTTCGAGAGTATCCTCATTTGTGAGACTCTTCTTCTTCAGATAATTATTGTTCATCAATACAGGTACATATACTCCTTCTTCTGACGTTTTCTCTTGCAATGACGTTATGTTATTCTTCTCAAGATCTTGAGTTGTGCTATAACTCCATTCCAATACTTCCTGAATGTTCGAAGAATCTGTGTATCCTCTTTCTTCCTCCTTAAAAATCACGTTTCGTGATTCCAGAATTGTTCGTTGATTCAGGCTGTATATTCTGTAAGCTTATAGCCTACAAATACGCCTTGTTCTGCTCGTGGACTAAATTTCTGCTTATTTTTCTGCATGTTAGCAAAAAAACACTTTTGCCCCGAAAACTCTGAAATGTGCCACATTTGGTTTAAATCCCGTCCAGTATTCTAGTGGAACTTTTTTCTTATCGCTCGAGGTAGGACTTACATTATAGGCATATACCGCGGTTCTAGCGGCTTCCGCCCAGAATGCCATAGGCAACCCAGACTCCAAGAGCATAGTTCTCGCTGCGTCAATAATGGTTCTATTCGCGCGTTCGGCTACTCCGTTGCTTTGCGGCGTGTAGAATGTGGTAAGTTCACTTTTGATTCCTTTGGTTTTGTAAAAATCTGTCAAAACGGAATTCACGAACTCGCTTCCATTGTCACTGCGAATGTATTTAACTTTTCGGTTCGTTTCATTTTCCCTACGATTAATGAATTCTATAATTTTACTAGAACATTCCTCCTTCTTTTTTAAAAATTCTACAAAATATCTACGACTGTAGTCGTCAACTATGGTCAATATATATCTACTACCTCCTAAGGATGGTGACGCGATAGGTCCACATAAGTCGACAAATAACCTTGACAATACATCATTCGAAGTTCCCTGCGATATGTTCGTAAAAGGCAACCGCGTAAACTTACCGCGTAAGCACTGATCACAAGAATTATCTTGAATCACAGCGTTCTCCAGTCCGCGAACCAATCCTTTTGTTTTTCATTACAGCTATATAATTATAATTGATATGACACAACCTCCTATGCCATAGATTTTCCACACTTGCTTTCGATTTAAAACAGGTTTCGATAACACTCGTTCTTTTTTCTTCTTTATCGTCACCTTTTCTCTTTTCCTCACATTTTCCAGATTTGATATTATTGTCGATTTGCATATTAAAAATGAAATTTTCTCCATCGAACGATCCATTCGCGATCAACATACCATGCTTTGTGTCGTAGATTTTCGCTCCGGTGTTGTCCAAAACTATCTTCTTCCCTTTACTAACGATGTTCGGAACAGAAAGTAGATTGGTTTCCAAGTTTGGAACAAATAGGACGCGTTCCATATTTACTTTAGTGACAGTCCCTTCGTTAGTAATGCAGGAGCCACTAACACGCCCTTCCATTTCAGAAATGAGTTTTCTTCCTGACTCGGCAGTAGTTATTTCGACGGTCGCTGGTTTTTGATCTCTCAATATTTCATTATGAGAAGTCATGTGAACACTACATCCCGAATCTAGCAACCACGAAATCTCCTTTTCGTCTTCCACGTACCCTTTAACGTTATCTTTCTTCGCAATCATCGCGAACTCTCTTCTGTTGTTAGTATTGGAACGTTTCCCACCATAATCAGAATTATAATGTCTTCCTTTGTTATTTAACAGATTCTTGCTTCCTGAATATTCTTTATTCGCTTTCTTCGTTTTATAGTAATTCCCTCGCTCACTGTCTTGAATACAAGTTGCTACACCTTGTAACGGCACAGCAGCACGCGCTATTCTCGGCCACAAGCCGCTCGGTTTCGGGGAAGCGTACAAAGAGACGGAAATGCCACAAGCATTGTCTTGCGCGTCCGGGAAAACCGTGACGTCAAAAGGGCCAGGGTGAAAGGAATGCGACGCGAAAGCCTTCGTCACAGGACGCTTCACAGGGTGGCCGCACGGGGGGCGCCAGTTGACGGATTGATAAATGTCACATGACGACAAAACCGAGGCGTGATTGGCGAGGATCTGCAGCTCACGTAAAGGAGAGGGGCGGAATGGCGCGTGACATAAATAGGTACGAAGGAGCCCATCAGTCCTTCTTCTGCTGGTTGAAACTTTTCGGCGAGCAACTTCTGCAGTTAGTGAGGCGGTTCTCCGTGCGAGCAGTAATTATTAAGTCTACCATGAGCTTCTGTTTCGGCTCCCCGGAATGTCTCATCGCCTATTGCTGAGTAGTGTGTCGGCCAGTGTCTCGTGCTGAGTCGCCAAAAAAGGGCTTCCACGAGAACGCACTTAAAGCCCACATGTGCGGGGCGATCTGTGGAGGCGATCGCCGCTAGTCAGGGGGAGGCAACGGAAGGCGAAGAACTCCATCCCTGAGGCGTCGCTCTCGCTGCACCGCCGCTTCATCGAGGTACGAGGGAGGCCCGGCTTCAATTGGACCCGGCTGCGCGGGCAAGACGTCGATCCCCGCCTCACCGGAGACCACTATCTGCCAGCGCCGGTCGCGGACGATTCGGGTGAGATCACCACATGGGGCAACCCACATGAACAATAAGGAGGTGGACAGAGAGAGAGAGAGATATCTAACAAAAGGGCGCAGTAGGCGTAAGTTATAATTAGTTGTTATAATGATGTATGGGGAATGTATGTTCATTATGGGTGGGTTCATGAGTAATTAAACTAAATTTATGATACAATCAGGTTGTTTATGTGGTTAAACTACAGAATCAAGTGCATGCATGTATTCCTAATCCTTTGCCAGATAATACAGGTGGATACGCAGGTGAGTCTTTCTACCGATTAGCTGGCCGGGCAAGCAGCCAGCTCACGGAAAGGGGGGCAAAAGCTTACAACCTTTCCTGTGCCAGCAATCTTTCGCCTTGTGTCCCATCTTCCCGCATACAAAACAAGTCATCTTGCGCGTTTCTGTAACTCTGTATGCGATCGTATCTTTGATCATTGAAGATCTTAAATATTTTTTCTCGTAATTTATCAAATGTTCCCGCATCGTTTCAAAACTGGTTTCCAAATTTGTCAATAAAGCCGTCGTAATTTCGCTATACGACTTAGGTAATCCGTTTAGCACGTGATAAATCAATTCACTGTCTTCTACATTGACGCCTAATTCATTAATTTCACAAGCGATGCCCATTGCTCGAATCAAGTAATCCCCAATAAGTTCGTTGTCTCCCTTTTCCAATTTTGCCAATTTAGCTTTCAGAGTGGTTATTTTATATCTCCCCTGTCTCTCGTGTCTTCTCTGCAAAGCATTCCACAAATCTCTAGCTTTTGTTATTCCCCGGCAAGCGAGAAGTTGTTCGTTCGACGTCATGACTAACAGGCCCATCACTTCATCATTTTTAAATTCCCATTCATTCCATCGTACTTCGCTTACCCCGTCTCCGGGAATTTTCTTCGGTTCTTCCTCTTCGATTATTTCGGTATATAAGTGACGTGATTTTATCATGGTTTTCATTCGCATGCTCCACAACGTATAATTCGTGTTGTTGAGGATTTCGATTTTCCCAAAGGACATATTACTTGCTTCGGCCATTGTCCAGTTAATATCAAACCGCGCTCTTTGCTACCAGTTGTTAAGAATATCGACTGTTACACTTTTGTAGATGAACAGACTTTATTTCTTACGAATACATGAACGTATATTTCAATCTAATACATAGCAACCAGCGTTATCATTTTATTTTTTCGCAGGAACACAACAATACCTGGAGATGCTGTCCCCGTTGCTACGATCTGCAATGTAATAAACAAATTGTGAGATAATGTCATCTATCACGCAATGGCCGGCGCGGCCGTTTGAGGCGCTCTTTTCTCGGCCTGTGGGCGCGACGTCACTCCCCTATCCCCTACCCACCAATGAGCGGCCGACCGTGAAAACGAAATCATTGCCTTAGCGAATGGTGTGCAATATACCCACCGAGTTTGCAGCGGATTAGTAGGGTCCTTCGGGGTGCAGTTTTTTTATGACGATGTGTAGGTGTATATTTACACACACACACACACACACACACACACACACACACACACATATATATATATATATATATATATATATATATATATATATATAGTGGATACGATTTTAACAATGATTTATTGACTTGATCTACATTGTGTAACGTACCGACAAAAGACTGACGAAAGGAAAGAAAAGGAACGTACATATTTGATTAAGTTAGGATTGCCAACTATTGATAATAAAATGAATTTGGGGAATTATTATTTCTATCAATATATTCCATGGCCTAGAATTTGATAGCACTTGGGCGTTCGCTGTGACAGGTTCCCTTCTCTGAGAGCCTGCCGGCCGAAGTGGTGTTCCACGACTGGTTCCTGCGCCTGCTCAAGTCCAAGGCGGTGGTGCTGTCCTGCCTGGATTCCATGTTCTTCGTGGAGAGGGCGTCAGAGGAAAGGATAGATGCCGATGCGGTAGAAGACAGGAACGCCTCCACCCCCATTCCAGTTCAGTGCAGTTCCAATAGACCGCACCACTCCATCTCGCTTTGGCTCTTTCACGTCCTCTTTGAATTAGAGTCGGACCCAAAAAATATCAAACCTCTTTATTTCGAATTTCTGTATAATGCGAAACAATTTTTGGTCCATTGAAAATTCCGTTTAAGAACGTTTCTATTCAGCAAAAAGTATTTATATATTTAGAAATAATTTTATGACTTGCATTTTGTTTCTCTAATGAAAAAATGTACAGTACATGCTATAAATCTGAGTTAAGATCGCAAAATATTAGAAGGTACTTTTTAAAATAAATTCTTGAGAGGAATTTTAAGCATCATAATGCCATGAACATTTAGTCTGTGACTTTTGTCTTATTGCAAATTGCCAGCATTGTTTTTTCATAAACTACAAGAGAAACGCACATTATTCCTACTTCTAAACATTAAAAAAACAAGTGACCTATGCCATTTTGTATTTCATGTCATGACAAAATGACATATCATTTTGCCATCTAAACACAGAAATTACTTTCTAAACTAGTGATACTACAGAATGACACACATTTTCCCGTATTGGTTTTATATTTCTTGGGTCTGGGCTAGCTATCCGGAATTGCCATATACTCGTGCCAGCTGCCATCTATCGCCGCCCAAAGTACAGTTTTGACATTTTCTTAATTTTTCCGTTTCCTAATAGTACAACGGAAATATTAATTTTAGAAAATTAAAGAACACTAAAACTTCGCCTTAAATGGCAATTTTCGTTAAAACAATTGGAGACGTTTGAAAGAAAATGGCATTTAAGCGCTACTAAAAAATTGAAGAATTTTTTTCACAGAAAAGTTGTGAGTTTTCGAAAAACTTTATTTGAAGTCAGTTGAAGCCCATTAACTGACAAATACAGACGTACCGACAGACAAACGGCCGGACGGATGTTTTGAAAAAAAAAACACTTTTTCGGTACCAGGGGACCCCAAAACGTGTATTTATTTCCATTGAAATCTCAAAATCGATTTTCTGCAGCATTACAAAACTTTCCCTATACTACGTATATTAATCCGTATATACGTGTGTATATACTGTTTTTACTTTCCGGAAAGTAAAAACAGTATCGTTTAATTTGGAAGGAGAGTGTTATTTCTACGGAAAATATAACTTTCTTATTTCTTCGCATAATGGAATAAATATTAGTACAGTTTCTACATCCAGTTACCTGCTTCCTCGTGAATATAACTCGCTCGTCCTTTCCCTATCAGAAGGACTCGTGGGAGCGAGCCCGCCGAAGCGATCTCCAAGGTCATTCTGAGGTGGGGTCATTCGTAACACGAGCACTCGCGCGTTGAACTCCGTGCAACACTCACGTTATGAAGTTTGCTTTCTGCATTAATATCATTATGGAAGCTGTCTACCCCAGAAAAAAGAACTAGAGTGAAAAGATCCAGAGTCAGAGAAGAATGGAATACTTGCTGGTACAGTGTCAACTATAATGAAAAGCGCCGAAAAAATTTCCAAAAATCTTGTAACTGTAGGAGGAGATGAGAAACTTTTTATATCGTAGGTTCTGTAGATCGTTCCTTCGAATATTATCGAAGGAACTGTCAAATTCGATACATGGAGGCCCGTATATATTTACTTCACGGCGCAATGCACGTTTTCCAAGTCACGAAACGAAACTATTGATACCCAATACGTTTAAACTTATCCTTCTTTATACATTTCTTTTTCTGCTATTAATATTATTGTAGCTACCTCGGGAATTTTTATTTTCGATCTAATAAGAATACTTCTCCAATTGACGCTACCATCCGATGTGGATCTTGGCCGCTGAAGTATTTTACTCCGCTCCTTTCTGTCTCTTGCTTATTTCTTCCTGTTCTTAATACCCATGACTTTTATTGTCCCAAAGCACGTCGTTTTCCCGGCTGATTCTCGGCCTTCCTTCTTCTTGAGTTGTTTGAAGCCTCCAGCTCTTGATTTGTACCTCTGTTAGCATCCATTCTTTGCAGATATCCAAGCCAAGGTATCCTTCTGGATTTCACATCTTACAACATTTTTTATATTGTATCAAGGCTTATAATTCATCATTTGTTTTTCTTCTCCAGATTTGTTCATTTACTGGGTTGGGCCGAAAACGTTCCTGAGAATTTTCCTCTCGAATATTACTATCTTTTGCGCTGTTTTTTTAAGGACTCACTAATAACGATACTAGTGAACGTCTTGGTAACCGCAATAGGTCGTATGTCAAAAAAATCATTTTTTTTGTTTATTACACCATTGTGAGGTCATGAGAACTACATCAGTTGCAATAGGTCGTCAGACGAGGGTGTAATGGAAAAGGGAATAGCAAGTTCCTACATTTGTGAAAGCAAGTGTCAAGACATGGAGAGGTAGGAACGTTTTTCGTTCTTCCTGAAAACTACGGTAGATTTGACATACGACCTATTGCGGTTAGCACGGCGATCATAAACGCACCTCAGGGCTTTATTTTTAATATTACCTAGAGACCAAAAGGCGGTGGTTTACTTCCTTCGCCCGCGGCTGTTTTCCCTGGCAACTCCTTTCGGCCCCCTCCCCGCCTCCTGCTGGCCATCCGATAGTCTGTTGTTCATCTTTTGGGCACAGTTCGAGCTCTAATTGGCTAAATAGTCAAATGGTAGAAAATAGGGCAAAGTTTTCGTGTAGTTTTGATTTTTGGGTCCTATATGTTTTTGGGGTCTCTGAACACGAATATCAGGTTTTTCAACTAAAAGTTTGCTTGGAAACACGTTTTTTTCGTAAAAAAACGTGTTAAAAAGCAGACATTTTTCGGTTTTTTGTTTCAAAATAACTCTAAAACCATCCACTTTTCGTAAATAAAGGTTATATATGAAATCAAAGAAGATAAAAATTGCCAACATTTTATACCTTCAGGAATTTTGTCTCCAACGTACCGTTTAGCCGCTAGAGCAACGTGAACTTTGGTGTTTTTATGAAGAAAATTGTGAAAATGGGATTCGTCGCATTTTATCACAACGTAGCTCAGAAACTACGCATTTTTCGTAAATATTGATCTCATATGAAATTAAAGATTATACAATTTTCTACATTTTAGGACTTGGAGGTTCTTTGTCCGATAAACAGTTGCGCCGCTACTGCGCGTCGAACTCAAAGGCAAAAAATACTTGGATGTTACTGTGAGAATGGCACCTCACTTACCCTCTCTCACTAACACTCTTCCCCTATACTTAATTTAATTAGCTGCAAGCAATATAGTTGCCTGCTACTAAATATGACAGCTGTTGAGTCACTCCAAATGAAAAAAGCAAAGTTGGTATTTAACAAGGTAAAAAGAAAATTAAATATTTTCGAACCCGATGCATCTCACCTTCAAAAGATACAAATATACATAAATAATAAGTGCGTTTTAGTAAGAAAAGGAACTGTATTGAAGAAAAAACTACCAAACAAAATACATGGAACTAATCCTACACAAAACAGTAACGCTGCGACAAGCGGTAATTTAGAACGCTATACTGCGATTTCTCTTATTAACTTTGTCCCTCAAGGCAACTCAAATCCCATCTTCGCGATGGAATAATGTCACGGCATTTCGCGTCATTCTCGGTCTGGCCGGTTGAAGTCGCATGATCGCAAGCATTGCTTTTAGACGGTGGCGATCGTGCGAAATCTAACGGAACGACTGAGAAAGATGCGAAATGCCGTGACATATTCCATCGCGAAGATGGGATTTGAGTTGCCTTGAGGGACAAAGAGAAATCGCAGTATCAGAGCATTCTATAATAATTTGTGCTTCGCTCTGTTGGAGGAAGTTGAAACTCAATCAATTTGAAGACCACCTGGGAAGACAAACACGAGTGTGAGACCCACCCGTGCCGCTCATGGCAGTCAGTGTGTACCCATCGTTACATCATCGTGTAACGTACATGTATATATATGTATATATGTATATATATGTATATATATGTATATATATATGTATATATATATGTATATATGTATATATGTGTATATATATATGTATATATATATATATGTTATATATTGAACTGAAACGTAAATATGCCTACTATCGAGAAAATTCTATAACTCAACCGATAGCACGGTACCTCGAATTGAAAAGTCCGCGCCTCCTAAAAGCTTGCGCATCCAGCCACGGGGGAGCGCGTCGGGAAGGGCGTACCCGGGTACGAGCACGGTACCGTGAAAAAGGGAATCGCATACGATTGGTTGGGATTGCAACTCCGCGGACGAGATGGAGGTATCGCAGGCCAGTTGAAGACCGAGCGTTGAGGCAGCAGGGTGGCGCGGAAAGGTTCCCTCTTACGTCAGGTCAGGTGTGGACGATGCCCGGGCGTGGAGCACGCCATGTTCAGGTCCGTTCCAGGAATTGGGGTTAAACGAGGTAATTCGCCGCCTCATTGCCAAGTAAGTGGAAGGAAATTTTAAGAACTGGTTTGTGGAAAAACAAGTGAACCCACGAAACTTTTCTCTTAGTGGCCGTTATTTGGAACCTACGATTTTCCTCATTATACGTTGCTTGATTTGTGAACCTTCAACATGTAAAGGGGGTGCGGACATTCGAGATCATCCTGCTGGCGAGTGTTAGGCTTCTCACGTGGAAAAGGAAGTGCCAATATCAAATACTTTTCATATGGGTGAATCTATTAATATTTCTATTGGCTTTGTGTGATGTGAGGTACCACTAGCCATTCTACCAAATAATATTAGCTGAATTATTTTGTGGAAACGGAGGTGGGAGGGGTGTGAGAGAAAGTGAGAAACGGAGGTGGGAGGGGAAAGAGGGAGATGAAGGGCAAAACAACGTCTGCCGGGTTTTCCTAGTGCAATAGAAATTAGATATACACTGTTTTGTTTATCTGACGTCACATTGACAAATGACTATCACAAGGCGTTTTTTCACGCGACGCAAGAAATATTACAAAATGTTTCGAATTCTTGTTTTATTCAGCAACGAACTAGTAAACCATTAAGTTTTGTATGCACCACGGGCGTTACTAGATGTTTTTGCCCCTAAGGCGACTTCCAACCCCTCGGGCCAGAGGCCCTTGGGTTTGGAATTCGCCCTCTGGGCAAAAACATCTACTTAACGCCCTTGATACATAAATAACTATTGTGTCCTGGTTGGCCGCACGGGTCGTTCGAGTGCCTGCTCCCCACCCGCCCGAGTTGCACGAGCGCTCGAGCCCTCGCATCCCAATAGGAGCCACCGTCAGCCGGGAATTTGCTCACCGGAACGGCGATCACGCAGTGGGAGCAATCGCCGCAGATTCGGCCGAAACGCATGGCCACCGCTACAAATGTCTTTTGGCGGCCGGCGTTACTTGTGTGAAGATTGCGCGTAGCTTGTCAATCTTCTTATTCTTCTTTCGCCTTTTTCACGTTACTGCGGGGTCGGCGCTAATGGGTGCGGGCTCAATTTTTACTTTCCCGTATACGTACGTATACACGGAGTGATATACATAGTATAAGGAAAGTTATGTAATGCTGCGCGAAAAAATGGGCAATTTTCTGCGGAAAAACATTAATTGCCGGGCCGTGAAAACGAAAAAGTGGATAAAACCAGTTGCTAAATTAAGAAAAAAAATATCCTAACACATACTGTAGCCAGGACCCCTTTTTTGTGGGTCCTTGATACCGAAAAACCAATTGAAAGGAAAACGTCCGTCTGTCCGTCTGAGAACACTGCTAGCGCCTAAACCATACGTACGATTTCTTCCAAATTGGATATTCCCTGGTCGATCTGGTTCGAGTCGCAGCTTTGAGATTTTGAAAAAGATTCTATAAAATTTGAGGGTACTTTACATGAAGCCCCCCGGATATTCTCAATTTTTTTTCAAAAACGGCTCCCAATTTTTTCTTTCAATTTCTAGTAAGAATAAAGTAAAATACACTTATTAACATGGCATAGGTCCGATTTTCACGGATAACTCTAAATTTTCGAAAATTCCAAAAGTTTAAAATTTTTTCGGCGTCTTCCTACAAGTACTAAATTGAAGATAGAGACTTTTCCTTCAAATGAAATTTGTTCTCCAAAATTAGTTATCTGTTTAAGGTCACGTACATTGTTTTGAAAATGTTAGTAGTTTTCGCGCAATATTGCGTGCAATATGTGCAATTTCAAATAATTACAAAACAAGATTTTCTCAAAAACGGCTCCAAACTTTTTCTTTAAACTTTTGGTAGCTATAGTGCTAAATAAATTCTATTCGCCATATTACTGAATTCTTTTGTTTTTTCAAAAATTGCAAAAATGTAATGTTTTTTACCTTTCCCTCGCGTCGTTAATATTTACATTAGCTCCGATTTGTTCACATAATTATATTACTGAGTACACGTACTTTAAATAATGTCAAGTAAAGTTTATCGAAAACACAACCGTTTTCTATGAAAATAGCCCAAATTTCCGCATTTTCAGAAACGCTAAAACGCCATTTTGTCGTAAATGGCTAAAAAAAGTCTTCAAATTTTTCGATCGGATAGTGCTAATTGCACTCGTTAATGTGGCGTAAAGTTAATTTTGAGGTATATTTTTGTTTTTTCAAAAATTACACAAATGTAATTTTTTTAAGCTTTCTCACATCTTTAATATGCACATTACCAACAATTTGTAAGCATTATTATATTTGTGAGTGTAAGTGCTTCAAATAACATCAAATAAAGTATTTTGAAAACTCAAAAATTTTCTGTGAAAATGAGTTTCAAATTTCGCATTTTTAGTAGCCCTAAAATGCAATTTTCTTTAAAACGGCACATAATTTTTAAAAGAAAATTGCCATATAGGACTAGATTTTTGTGTTCTCTAATATTCTAAAATTAATATTTCCGTTCTACCAATAGGAAACCAAAAAATTAAGAAAAAGACAAAAAATGTACTTTTGGCGGTGATAGATGACAGCTGGCAAGAAAGAGTATGTGGCAATTTCGAATAGCTAGCGAAGACCCAAGAAAATAGGAAATTAAAACGGGAAAGTCTGTGCCATTCTGTAGTTATTTTAGTTCTTTAGTTATTTCCGCCACTCCATTTTTATACAGATTTTGCAATGTTTTTACGGCCGGATGCCCTTCCTGACGCCAACCACAAGGGATGCACAAGCACAATACACATAGACAACACACACACACACTCACGAAACACACACTACCATGCCCGAGGCGGGATTCGAACCCGCGATCCTTCGGTCCAACATCGCCACGGCACTACTGGCTTCGCGATCTCGGCCACCCGGAATCAGCGACAAGCTAAGCACAATATCAGACCGAAGACAACTTGAATTACTCGACAAATTTTGAACCAACTATTACTCGCGATTATTTTGCCTCGGTTTTCCTAACTTCATTCAGCCGCGGAAGCCTCTTGAATAACGACGCAAACGTTGGTGCGCTACCGGAGCTTTTGGCCGAAGCCTAAGTGAGACGCGTTCCTTTGTGTCTCTCCGAGCGACCTCTGCCAAAAAACTTCTCTCCGTCTCTAAGAGCATCTCCTCTTCGCGAAACGAATGCTCCCCTCTTCTTGTAGAGACGGCGTACCCCGCCTTCTTCCCACATTCGCCAATGGCCATCATAGCTCGCTACGAGCCCGGCTGCATGTTTCGAATGTGCACTAGACTTGTGCATAGGACTTTCTTTAGAGCTCCCTGATTGGACACTGAGGCGGCGCACGAAACGCAAGCGACACATTTCTCTGAGACACATACTCTTTGAAGAGACAGACAAAAAACTGTGGATAGCTGGTGCATTAGAAAAGAGTAGTGGCAGGGCGCTTGTGAGAATATTAGTGAGGTTTATGAAAGTTGGTTAATGTAAAAAAGAGTTTGGGGCTAATTTTTCAACTGCGAGGTGTGAAATAAATGAGAGACAACTTGCAACCCGTTTTGTAAACATGGAAGTCAAAAGAGAAGAATAAAAGTAATCGTTCTCGCTAATACCTGTCTAAATTTGCCTAAAATTGTTTTTCTTCCTTTAAATATCACTTATGTATCCCAAATTTCTTAAAAAAGAATGAGAAGCCCTTTAATAAGTATGAAATATTTTTGCACTAATAAACTGCCCCAAAATTTTTCCAAAAAGATTACCGTTAAATACGGATTACATAAATTATACGTTCTATAACTGTTTGGTGCCTCTAGTTCTTCTTTCATAAACCCATTAATATTCTCACAAGCACCCTGCCACCACTCTTTTCGAATGCACAAGCTGTCTGTCTGTCTCTTCAAAGTGTTTGTGTTTCAGAGAGATGTGTGGCTTGCGTTTCGTGCGCCGCCTCACTGTCCAATCAGGGAGCTCTAAAATAAGTCCCATGCACAAGTCTATTGCAAATTCAAAACATGCCCGGCTACCGGTCAGCTCTTCTTCTTCTTCTTCCCCTGATGCCTCTCAGCGTCGGGTTCGCCTTTTGGAGAATTCCTTCTTGTGTTGTGCGTTGCGCTTCACCTCCCCTAGTGTATCTCCGCTCTTTTGGCAAATATCCTGTATATTTGCGTCGTATGCCCCTCTTGGCCTTCCAGATGGTCTCTTTCCCTCTGGCCTGGCTGCGAACATTTGTTTCGGCTTTCTATCTTCTGCCATTCTATTAACGTGTCCGTTCCTCTTCAGAGCCTTGTGTTCCATTTCTTTCAGCAGCGGTCTAACTTTTAGTTCCTCTCTAATTAGACAGGAATTGTGTTGTTTCTTGTCCGATCTCTTCTTGTTTTCCCTACTATCCTGCGTAGGAATTTCATTTTCACTGCTGTGATCCTTCTTTCTGTTTTCGTGTTATGTGGCATACTTTCAGTTCCATATATAAATGTTGGTTATAAATTTGCAGCTTTGTTTTAATGCCTACTTTCATTCTTAGTAAGTTCTTTTTTATTTGATAATATACCGAGTTTGCTTTCTTCACTCTATTATTCAATTCCTCTTCATATTTTCCGTCTTCCGAAGTTATTGTTCCAAGATACTCATAACTTGCTACTTCCTCCATATTTTCCTCTCCACCTAATGTTCATTTCATTATTTTCTTTCCCTATGCATATAACTTTACTCTTGTTGATGTTCATCTTCATACACCTATGTGCTTATCCCCACTCAAGTACAATCTCTTGCAGCTCTTTAGGGTTCATGACAATTTTAGGGCAATAAAATATCGTCCGTGTACACCAACGCTCCTACCCATACCGGTCACATTTTCCAATTTCACATTTCTTAGTTCGCCGTTTGGTTTGTTTGATAAATCCGATAAGATCCGTAAAGATTATACAAAGAAGAGGGCTCAACGAATAACCAACCCTGTTTAAACCTTTTGCCCATTCTTTCTCCGGTCAACTCATTAGCTCTATGAAATGTCAGGCAGCTCCTTGGTTCCGAGGCACACGTGCTGTCAATTCTGTGTATCTATTCTGCAGTATCAATGCGGTGTATCTATTGTGTAGTTTCTATGCAGTATCTATTCTATAGTATCTATGTAGTTTCTATTCTATAGTATCTACGTAGTATCTATTGTGTAGTATCTATGTAGTATCTATTCTGTGTATCTACTGTGTAGTATCTAGTATCTATGTAGTATCTCCTCTGTGTACCTACTGTGTAGTATCTACGTAATATCAGTTCTGTGTATCTACAGTGTAGTACTCTATTCTATAGTATCTACGTAGTATCTATGTAGTATCTATTCTGTATATCTACTGAGTAGTATCTATTGTGTAGTATTTATGTAGTATCTCTTCTGTGTACCTACTGTGTAGTATCTGTGTAGTATATATTGTGTAGTATCTATTCTGTAGTATGTGTGGTATCTATTCTGTAGTATGTGTGGTATCTATTCTGTAGTATCTGTGTGGTATCTATTCTGTAGTATCTGTGTAGTATCTATTGTGTAGTATCTGTGTGGTAAGTCTCGTGAGTGGTGCGCGTTGCAGGCGCGGGAGCGGCGCGTGCGGCGGCAGCGCGGCGCGTGGCGGATGCTGGCGGCGGCGTGGGGCGTGGACACGCTGATGCTGCCCGGCGCGGCCCCGCTGCGCTTCGCCTGCCACGAGGCGAGACACGAACGCTCTTAGCACAGGAGAAATCCACCTGAGAAATTCACAGGGAAAAACCCTCTAACACGTGGTGTGCCGGGAGCCCCCCGGACTTGTCCGGGTGCTCCTCTGACGGGCTTTCGGATTCGTCGTGGTGGTGGCCCGCTAACCCAACGGGTATTTGGGTGGGGTTCGCCCCGGAGCAAATGAGGCACTTTAAGGAATTTGCACTGACCTCTGGCCAGTAGGGATGCCAGCTGGAGCATCGCGGCTCGACCCAAGTATTGCACGGGTAGGCTTTCGGCTGCTTTCCGACGTGATTCGGTCGCCCCGCTTGCCGGTGGGGTTGTGTCTGAAGTGGATCCCACCGCCTACGGAGCAGGGACGCGAAGTGGATTTGTCCACGACGCAGGGTGAGGTTAGATCCCAAAGAGGACAAGATACCCACCTGGAGCTTGCTCCCTCACTGTTACAAACTTGCGGAGTTCGTAGGCCCGCAGGACTCAAACTAGCACGCGGTGTAGCCAGGATCCATGTTTTATGGTTCCTTGATACCCAAAAATGCAATGACGGTAAAACGTCTGTCCGTCTGCGAACACCGCTAGCGGTTAAACCGTTCTGGCTATTTTCTCCGAAATTGAGATGGCCCAATCGATCTGGTTGAAGTCGCGGACCCTTTAATTTGAATCCGATATTTTAATTTTGGGGGGTACTTTCCATGAAGATCCTGGAACATTTTGAAAAGTTTCAAAAAATGGGTCCATTGGTTTTGATTAAATTTTTTTGTTGGATAGTGTAAAATGGACGTTTAAGAGAATGGTGTAGATCTCATGTTCGATGAAAAAGTTCGGGAAGTGCAATTCAAATTTATTACAAATATTTCCTACAATCAAAATATTAAAGATAGAGATTTTTCCATTAATAAAATCTGTTTCTTAAAGATGGTATTTGAAATAAGGTGATGTACGATTTTTCGTGAATTTGAAAATGTGAAAATTTTGCGTGAAAGTATGTGCGAGAAATTATGTGCTAGTTGAGCACCACTGGTTTCGTGTAGACAGAAATTGAACTCTCTCTTCTGAACATAATAAATGTTCGAGTGTGTTGCTAGTGCACCCTCAGAACATTAAATAAAATAAATAAATAAATAAATAAATAAATAAATGTCTTCATTTGTGGCGAGGCTCAGGCCATTTAGCCTGCTCTTCCGCGTAACCACTTTCAAAATTTTATTACAGTAGTGCATAATAGGAGGAGGTCATTGACAAATACGTACAATGACAAATACGTACGCAAACGCGTACAATGACAAATACGTATTCAATTTGGGTGAAAGGACAATACGTATTTAATTTGGGTGAAGACAGGAATGAAAGAGAGGGAGGAAAGAGTTGGTGGAGGAGGAATACTGTCACAGCATTTGTATGTTTAAATTTATCAATTTCAAGTTAGGGATGTAATTTAAAAATTAATCTCAAATATATTAAGTTAAATACGATGAGATTTTACTCAAAATTTACAGAAGTTATCTTTCTATGACTAGGCAAGTTACATATTGAAGAGGATTTGAAAGAGTGTATAAATCGGTGAAGTATTAATATGTACTTCTAATTGTTTCAAAGAGGTTTTAGTAGAAGATATGATTGCGTACGTATTGCTGAAATACCTCTAAATGAAAACTAGAAAGGGGTAGGAATCTCGTCAGCATACAAACGAAAACACATAAAGTCAAAAATTCAAGTCCTAAGAGAAACGGAGAAAATTGAAAGATAATGGTGAAATGATTTTACGTGTATTTCATAATAGTAATAATAAGAAAATTGGCAATAATAAAAGAATGTATTATCAATCTATTTAGTAAAAAATATATAATTAAAAACGTGGAAAAGATCTATTCAGTTTGAGGAAATTTTTAAAATATAAAAATATTCCCCAACCTAGAAAATTGGAAATTTTAAAAATGTAGGAAATGTTAACCATTTAGAATATTCCCAAGACTTGAAAAACCGACCCGACGTATCTCACCCGTAAGCCAACGATTTACGCTACATTTATTCCTGGGACTGCAAACAAAGGGACCATCCCGGCATGCGCCTTAAGCGATTGAGTAAACCCAGGTAGACCTCAATCAGGCTGGCGGCGTAAGGCCAAAGCATTCGCCAGTTGCGAGCAGAGGCGCGCGACCACCGGGGCGAAAAGGCAAATCCCGTAGAGCAGGGCCGTCAGACGAACGAGCACGCGAATGGCCTTCGCAAAGGTTTGGGGCACGCGGCGATATCAGCTCAGCGAAGTCACTCCTGTCTCAGGCGGGATGCAGGGGTGAAAAAACTTCATACGGATGCGTTGAGTTGGATCAATCACACGGGTTGGTGTATCATAAAGAAACATTTATTAAATTTTAACAACTATTAATGGAAGTTGACATGTAAGCAGAAACTGCAAACAACTATTGATCATTACAGCAAGGAAACATTAACGCATATCTCTACTTAGTTTTAGAGAATGCAATATATGAGAACTATTAACACAAATTACAAATAACTCACACGAATAATTTTAATAAAAATATATAAACCAAAATACATCCTAAATCAATATAAGTATTATATAACATAATTTCAGAAAAAACACTATTATTGAAAGTAAACATTTAAAGAAATACGATGTGCATATCTTTCGTGTGAAAATACACGTAATAGAAACACTTCGAAAATTATAGTGTAATGATGAACATTTATTAAACAGATTGCATCACCTCCGCACTCACTTCACACGAAATCAAGAGCTCACTCGGACTGAAACTCTCTCGGATGTCTCTTTGCATTCCGCCATGACCGCCTACTATGCATCCTTGAGAAATCGGAGCGCGGGCTTTCCTTGCAAAGCGTGAAGTGTGCTCCGAGCACACGCGTGCTCCGTTTGACAGCCCTGCTGTAGAGTCTGACTACACTTCGGGTTTTCTTTCTTGGCGCACGGGGGGTGTCAATGAAATGCAATATCTCACGGTATTTCGCAGCGTTCTCAATTGTGCCTCTAGGAGTTGCATGATCGCCAGCACTGCTCGATACAGTCGCGATCATGCGACTCCTAGCGGCTCAATCAAGAATCACGCGAAATACCGTGAGATATTTCATTGTATTGCGACGGAACACGTCGTGTCTTTGTGACGTGCCGGCATTAATCAACCTTCGTCGGGTCAGGGCGTTTGTACCCCACGAGAAGTGTTTCTGGCGTGGGTGTCACCGGGACTGTGCGGCGCTCCTGTCGCCGCTCCGTCGCCAGGCCCTGCCGGTTGGTTATCAATTGTTTTCAAGGATTCTCCCCCCCCAGGAAATCCTAATTGGTTAGTGACAAGGGGATAACACAGTTCACAAGTTCTTTGAAATTTCCTTCATTGACTGAAATACGCTATACACAATTTACAATTCGCCGCGGGCAAACCACCGCTTCGCCGCGTGCTGACTATACACATTACATGCAAATTAATTCTACAAATCCTGCCTCCAGCTGGAGCTATCTGACTACTACCTTAGAAAATTAATCGTTACTCTGATTTGGGTGGCAGTAAGCATCGCCTTCCACATTGAATCACATTTACAATAACACTTTGAATTAAAAAACTAATTTCAAACCCAAAATTGTCTGTATTAGTCTCTCCTGAATTATTAACAGTTTATACCTTTGCGTCAATGTATGTGATTTTACGGGTACTCACGCTCGTTCTTCATAGGGCGACGAAATACCTCTACCAACCTCCCCTCTCTCGCGTTCCGGCGGGCGTCAGCTCGCCTACTAGCAGTCGGGACGGGCGGGGTGGATGACCTCGCCGGTTTCGCAGCCGCGCGGAGGGATGGGCTCCCGGCGCGCTTGCAGGGTAACGGCGTTGCTGCTGGCGACCTTGCGATGCAAACGGCGAGTTGTCCCGTAGCGCCTCTCGTCCTCGCAGGATTCCGCGTTCCGGACCAGCTTCTCGGATGCACCTCCAGTCTTCTTTCTTCTCCCCCACGTGCAAATTACTTGTAAATTCAAAGAATTTGGACGCCGTTAGTCTTTGTAATTCATGTTTCTTCGAAGGCTTTCCGGTGTCGGGCGACTAGTTTTCGGCAGCCTGGGTGACAAGGCAGTGGCGTGGGGCGTCTGCTTTCACGCTTTTGCTGCCTCGGAAATTATGTAACTTCCCGGTGAGGCACAACTCCAGTCTCGCAGTCCGAAATTCCTGTCCTCTCCGGAATCTTCCTCACGAATTAACTTCGATTAATAGTTCATTGAATAACTCTCTCGAAATCCGGTCCGCGTAGCTTTACTCCCGCGCACTTTCAGACATCTTGCTCCGTTGGAAACCTCTTACGAGGATACGTCTAGCCCCGTCGGAAATTGTTACGAGACTCTTTCCCTATGCCGATTGCCAGGATGCCTTATCCATCCTCCCCTGGCGTGACCTACACCGGCCAATGGCTAGTGTGGGTTTATCTGCCTTCCTCTTATTGGCAACCGTCGTTCCGGTCGCTTATCTTGAAAATAGCTGTCGCCTGCGTCACTCTCTGACGTCGACGGCGCGCGGTTTTCAAATTGCATGGGCTCTTATGGCGTGCGGATACAGCACGGATTTATCACGGGACGACTGGACTTCGTCCATTTCGTCTCATTGCCCCCACAACGGTAAGATTCTTCGACAGTCATTTAAAATGATGGAGAAGAATCTTCAATGAGAACCGTTTATTATTTCTTCTGTTCTTTTCATTGATTTTTCATCTTCAAGTTACGTGTTCATTCGAATTAGCGCCATGTCATTTAGTAAGGTCTTAAGTTAAAGAAGTTATACGTTCCTATTACTCTTCCGTCTTCATCTATTAATTCGGCCACATTCGGAGCTATCAATCTCATCACTGTGTACGGTCCCTCATACAAGTGGAAGAATTTAGCAAATAATTTCAGCCTTGGCACCGATACCTTTGGAGTTCGTAGCATGACTTTTTGACCAACCCGAAACACATATGGCCGGCTTTTTACTTTCTTTTTCCGTTCTTCGGCAGCCTTGCGGAGCCTATCCAGAATTTGTTGTTCCGTGGGGTGGGATCCTTGTTCGATTACCTCTTCACGGTCTAGATACTCCAACACATGTGGTGGTTTACGGGTGAAATGGGCCTCGTATGGACTCATCCCGATGCTTTCATGCGGCACGTGGTTCAACCATCGATTCACGTGGGGCACTAATTCGGTCCAATCGTCATGTTTCTGGCTGCAATAGGTTCGGAATAGCCTTGACATTTCTTTCATCACTCGTTCGCTTGGATTTGATTGCGGGTGGCGAATTGACGAGTAAATTGGAGTTAAATTTTTTTCTTGCAATGCTGTTTTCCACAGTTGGCTAGTGAATTGAGTTCCGTGGTCGCTCAAGACTCTACGATACTGTCCAGCTATTGCCACATATTTTTCAAGCTGTCGTAAACAGTGGTTAGTGGTGATCTCTTTAATGGGGTACACTTGCGTGAACTTTGTAAACAAGTCGATGATGACCATGATATATTTGTTCCCGCGCCTCGATTTTGGCAATGGCCCGTACAAATCGACTGCAATGATATCATTTTTCCCTTCGGGGATGATCGGTGTCATTGTACCCGCGTACGATCGATTCGGAAACTTTGTCCTCATGCATGTCTCGCACGACTTGATTACTCGTTTCACATCTCTATCCATGTTTTTCCAGTAACATAGTTCGCTTATAATACTCTTAATTTTTGCGGACCCGTAATGTGCGGCTTGAGCGTGGACATAGTTAATGAGTTCCTCCGCGTGCGCTTTTGGGATCCAGATCTTGTAGGTAATAGGAGCGGTGTCCATTCGAATCAGCACCATGTCATTGGTCAATCTCCACCTCCCGGGATATCTCTGCAGTTTCGCAGCGACCTCTTCGTTTTCCGGTTGCCCTCTTCCCTCAAGTACACGCTTGACTTTACTAATTTCGTCGTCGTGATTTTGAAGGTCCGCCAATGTGGACCAATCCCATAAAAAACTTTGAGGAATTTTTAGATCGATTGCATTGACTTGTTCGACGCCTTTATGGGTGATGTTTGTCTCCGGGGCTGGGAACCGACGACTGAGTAAGTCAGGTAATACATTTTTCTTCCCCTCGACATACTCGATTCGAAAGTCAAATTGTTGCAGCCACAGTGACCACCTCATCAGTCTATCGTTTTGCCAATTGCAACGATTTAAAAAGATCAGGGCTTTGTGATCGGTTTTGATGACAAAACTCCTCCCCATTAAGTAGTTCTTTAGTTTTGTAAGGGCCCAAACAACGGCGTAGGCTTCTTTCTCCGATGTCGTAAAACGAACCTGCGGTCCTTTTAAGGCAGTGCTGACCAGATTGATGATTTTCGTTTCCCCATCAATGACTTGGTACAACATCGCTCCCACACCCAAATCACTACTATCTGTTTGTAGGTACATTGGCTGTGTGAAATCCGGATGCGAAATCGTACATGTTTGTAAAAACATGTGCTTGAGATCGTCGAACGCCTTCTGTTGAAGTTCTGTCCATTCCCATTTCTGATCTTTTCGCAACAATCGATATAATGGAGCCATCGTTAGAGCGTAATTATAGCAAAACCTGCTAAAATAATTGCAAACTCTTAAAACTCTCTTTAGTTGCCTAGTATTCTTCGGTCGGGGTATGGCTTCAATTTCTTTAATTCTATCCAATCCCATTTTAATTCCATTCTTCGTGATTTCATATCCAAGAAATTTGATTTGTGGTACACAAAAATGAGATTTTTCAAGATTTAATACCAGGTTATTCTGAATCAATAATGGTAATAATTTTCCCAATGCTTCAAGGTGACGTTCAAAATCTGTCGAATGAACCAAGACATCATCGACGTAAAGAGTGGTGTCTCGTAACCCAGCATTGTTCATGATTTCGTCCAAACATTGAACCAGCGCGGCCCCACTGTTGCGCAATCCGAATGGGACTCGCTGAAACACATAGCTCCGTCCCTTATAGACAAATCCCGTGTATTTCTGATCCTTCGGATGCAACCTCATTTGATAATATGCTTTGCTGAAGTCCGTTGACGAGAAGTACCCCTTATTGGCGAATTGTAACAATATTTCATCAATTTTAGGCGGTACATCCCTGTACGGTATCGTTAGCGAATTCAAGTAACGCGCGTCTAAGCATAGGCGCAAGGTGCCGTTCTGCTTTCTCACGATTACAATTGGATTGACATATGCTGTCGTCGCCCTTTTTATTATGCCTTCTTGTAACATTTCTTCAATTTGTCTTGAAATTTCTTCTTGGTACGCCACTGGTATAGGGTAGCTGCGTCCTTTGAACGGTGTCTCGTCCGTTAGTTGGATACGAAACACGTAATTTTTTACTGGCTCGCGATTTTTCTCGAACACCTTTTTGGCGCCGATGAGCAACTTCGATAGCTTGGCCTTCTGTTCTTCGTCGAGGAGGTAAGCTGAATTAACTTTTTCTTCAATCGATTTGACCAAGTCATTTGTCGCCGATGAACATAAACCTATTTCATCCTCGTTTTCAATCAACTTTTCTTCATCTAATTTCATTATTGTGTTAATTCTCGCATTTCCACGACCTATCAGAATTTTCGCGGCTCTGGTATCTACAATTACATCATTCTCCACAAGAAAATCAATGCCTAAAATTATTGCGTACGTGAGTCCTCTTACGACAAGACATGGCGTGTCATAGACCTTGCCTCCTATCTCTAGTGGTGCATATATTTGTTTTTTAATCGGGCTCGACTTGTTTCCAATTGCAGTCGTAATTCGCGTACTTTTAATTGGCAATTGAGGTAGTTTAATATTCGAGTCCCTTAATGCATTGTAGGTGCCTTCATCCATGATGGTGGCCATGGAGCCAGTGTCCACTAACGCCTTCATCATTACGTCGCCGCAGCATACTTCAATCACTGGACAACGATATGGATACTCGTTCGTCGTGACCATATTCCATGCGACACCCATCGGTGAATCACCTACGGAGATTATAGGAACCACGTTGTATTCAGCTTGAACGTTGTTCGACATGGGGTTCCCGCTCACATCGAACTGTGGCAGTTTCCCGATGTTGATGGCTGATGTTGATGTTTGTCCCCTAATTCTTCATTATTCTCTTCTTCCTTATTCTTGCGTTTGTTTTGTGGATAGGTTCTATTAGCCTTCTCCCCTCCTGGTTTTGAAGTCCGGTCTTTCGTTTCATTCCGAAAGTTATTTTCTTCCGTACCTCGATCATTCTTTTTATTGTTTGGTTGATCACTCTGTTTGGTTGACTTTGCCTCTTGAACTCCCACGCTCGTACTGATGGCATTAATCGTCGTACTAACCTTGCCTCCCTTCATAATATTATCTGCTGTAATATCATAGTTACCTAGCAAGCTCTGGAATGCCTCAATGTCACGCGGAGCTATGCTTCTTATCAAGTTCTGTATGCTATATGGGAAATGTCTTGTCAACAAACAAATAATTTCTTTGTCTTCCATAGGTGGCGAACATAACTTGAGTGCAGCAATTTTCCCCGCCGCATAATCGCGCATGCTTCCCAGCGTCGGCTTGTAGTACGCGTTCATGATTGTCATCTTGTGGTTGAGTTGAATTTCCTCGCTCCAATATCTATTTAAAATTTTATTTTAAATTCTTGAATTGTTTGAGGAAACGGTTCAAGAGTTTCTAACCAGGTTCTCGCGTTTTTTTGTAAAATCTGGTACAATAAGTGAGTTTTATATTGCTCCGGCAGGCGACTAAGAGCCATAAAACTGTCTAGTGCCTTTAAGAACGAATATGGATGTTCTTCGGGAGATCCCGAAAATTTCAAAGTAGGTGGCACATTCAAGTTTAAAGGGTGCGTCGAACCTACGGCGACAGGCATGGTATCTACCGTTGCTTGTAAGTCGTTTAGTTTCGTTAGCACTTCAAAACGTTCTTGTGTTCCTTCTTCTACCTGCTTTGAAATTCCTTTCAATTCTTGCTCGACCTTGTCTTCATGTCGTTTTGTGCGAGTTTCGACGAAGTATGTTATTGAATCGATTCGCGTGTTCATTTCTTCACACTTATTTTGCACAGTTTCGATTTTCTCAGACTGTTCCTCTAACTTCTTTACTTGTGCTTCCAACTTCTTGTCAACTTCATTCTTCAATTCGGCCGCCCAGGTTTCCTGCGCGCGCTGAATCGCTTCGACCTTGTCATTGACGATGTTTATCTTGGTCGTCAACTCCGTAGCTAAAGCATTCTGTTGTTCTTTCAGCTTCGTAGCTAGCGCCTGGTTTTGTTGCTGAATATTTTCTTGTACTTGTTGAATTTCGCGTTGAACATTTTCTTGTACTTGTTGAACATTTTCTTGTACATGTTGAACATTTTCTTGTACATGTTGAACATTTTCTTGTACATGTTGAACATTTTCTTGTACATGTTGAACATTTTCTTGTACATGTTGAATGTCTTGTCGTATTTCTGCAGCTATTGCGTGGTTCTGTTGTTGCATACTCTCTATTTTATTTGTAAGGGTTGCATGGAAATTACCCAATAATGCCCTCATTAGGTTTAGCATGGGGTCATCTGGACTGACTGGTGGTGATTCCAATGGCTCTGTTCCGCGAGCGGATTCGGTCGGCGTTCGTTCTGCGATCGGCCTTCCCTCCACTTCACGTTGCCCCACCTCCTCGTCACTGCTAGTGGCCTCTGCCCCTACTAAGCCCCTACTTTGCATGAATTTATCCGCCATGTTACGAGGTTGAGTACCCGTTTACAGCAATTCTTTACAAAAGAGATATTTGTTGAAAACGAAATTCCCTCCCTCACAACACACTGAATAATTTATACACACAATAACAAAAGCACATAGAAATAGGAACTATTACACTGCTGAAAATGAAACACAAAACATAACATGTACACTGCAAGAAATTGTAACACTGTAGCAACCATTAACACCATACATCATTCAAAAATATTGCCCTACTTTCAACATTTCCTTTTAAATTAGATCTTATTTGCAGCTTTGTGTGTGTTCCCTCTTTGAACTATCACAATCACTAACACTAAATCTTGTACAGGAATTTGGAAACCCTCAACCTAAGCCTTATTAACGATGCGAATATTAATCTCCTCTATTCGGGTATCATTAATTGATGCTAATTTATCTTTCGGGTCCCTGTTCGGGCGCCATTTAATGCGACGGAACACGTCGTGTCTTTGTGACGTGCCGGCATTAATCAACCTTCGTCGGGTCAGGGCGTTTGTACCCCACGAGAAGTGTTTCTGGCGTGGGTGTCACCGGGACTGTGCGGCGCTCCTGTCGCCGCTCCGTCGCCAGGCCCTGCCGGTTGGTTATCAATTGTTTTCAAGGATTCTCCCCCCCCAGGAAATCCTAATTGGTTAGTGACAAGGGGATAACACAGTTCACAAGTTCTTTGAAATTTCCTTCATTGACTGAAATACGCTATACACAATTTACAATTCGCCGCGGGCAAACCACCGCTTCGCCGCGTGCTGACTATACACATTACATGCAAATTAATTCTACAAATCCTGCCTCCAGCTGGAGCTATCTGACTACTACCTTAGAAAATTAATCGTTACTCTGATTTGGGTGGCAGTAAGCATCGCCTTCCACATTGAATCACATTTACAATAACACTTTGAATTAAAAAACTAATTTCAAACCCAAAATTGTCTGTATTAGTCTCTCCTGAATTATTAACAGTTTATACCTTTGCGTCAATGTATGTGATTTTACGGGTACTCACGCTCGTTCTTCATAGGGCGACGAAATACCTCTACCAACCTCCCCTCTCTCGCGTTCCGGCGGGCGTCAGCTCGCCTACTAGCAGTCGGGACGGGCGGGGTGGATGACCTCGCCGGTTTCGCAGCCGCGCGGAGGGATGGGCTCCCGGCGCGCTTGCAGGGTAACGGCGTTGCTGCTGGCGACCTTGCGATGCAAACGGCGAGTTGTCCCGTAGCGCCTCTCGTCCTCGCAGGATTCCGCGTTCCGGACCAGCTTCTCGGATGCACCTCCAGTCTTCTTTCTTCTCCCCCACGTGCAAATTACTTGTAAATTCAAAGAATTTGGACGCCGTCAGTCTTTGTAATTCATGTTTCTTCGAAGGCTTTCCGGTGTCGGGCGACTAGTTTTCGGCAGCCTGGGTGACAAGGCAGTGGCGTGGGGCGTCTGCTTTCACGCTTTTGCTGCCTCGGGAATTATGTAACTTCCCGGTGAGGCACAACTCCAGTCTCGCAGTCCGAAATTCCTGTCCTCTCCGGAATCTTCCTCACGAATTAACTTCGATTAATAGTTCATTGAATAACTCTCTCGAAATCCGGTCCGCGTAGCTTTACTCCCGCGCACTTTCAGACATCTTGTTCCGTTGGAAACTTCTTACGAGGATACGTCTAGCCCCGTCGGAAATTGTTACGAGAGTACTAGCGTACGTCTTGCTTCGTCAGAAATTCTTACGATACTCCTGGCATACGTCTTGCTTCGTCGTAAATTTTTACGAGACTCTTTCCCTATGCCGATTGCCAGGATGCCTTTTCCATCCTCCCCTGGCGTGACCTGCACCGGCCAATGGCTAGTGTGGGTTTATCTGCCTTCCTCTTATTGGCAACCGTCGTTCCGGTCGCTTATCTTGAAAATAGCTGTCGCCTGCGTCACTCTCTGACGTCGACGGCGCGCGGTTTTCAAATTGCATGGGCTCTTATGGCGTGCGGATACAGCACGGATTTATCACGGGACGACTGGACTTCGTCCATTTCGTCTCAGTATTGACACACGTGCGCCAAGAAAGAAAAACCGAAGTATAATATTCCCGTCTACTTGACAGCCGGGAGTAGGGGAGAGCGACGTTGCCACTTACTCGGGCGGTAGACACATGTTCGTTCTTGTGTCAGATCACAACAGCAGCAAGCAACTAGTCGCAATAAAAGCACACAACAGTACACGACACAGAACCGCACGCACGATCCATAACCAAAGTGGTAAGGGCGCTCGTGAGTTAACAGTTGCTTCACGCTGTTAGATTTCATTTTCTTCTGAATAATTATCTACAACTCTGCACTGACATCAGCAGAATTTGAAGCCTCTGGGTGGATAACGAAATCCCCTTTCCCCCGTCAACGTGTAGCTGTGAAGTGGACAGAAACATTACTCGGAATAAGGCGCCAGGGGAAGGTCCGTGTTGGAAAGCAACCGAACAAAATGGCGGACGAAGTGCAAAGGGATCCCAGGAGGCCTTGCTCCCCCAAAAGGCCTAGAGGTTTTGTTGTTACCTTCATTTCTTTGGCCAAATTGATTTAAATATTTGTTACAACGATGTAATTATTTAAACACATTGCATAGTATCATATATACACCACAAAAATACAGTAAAACTTGCTCAACGCGGAACGTATATAATGCGGAAATCTGTCTAATGGGATTGAAATTGCGGTCCCGCCAAACAAAATTTCTATAGAATTACGTGGCATGAAGCGGAATCTTCTCTGTTCCCTTCAGGTTTGGCTTTGAAAAGGTTTACTGTAAATAAAAAGAATAAATTAGAATTAAACTAGATGTTGGTATGTATATATAAGAGGTAAACTGCCACACCGTTGGACCGATCTCCATGAAAGTTGGCACTTCTAAATGTTTTTTTTTCACCCAGAAGGTTTAAGTGCTGTTAATTCTGTTATAACTCCACTACGTGGCTCTGTAGAACAAAACTAAATATTCACCTCAGATGCAACCCGCAGCACATTCTGCAGCATTTTGAATCTATATCATTAAATAACTCCTAAACGAGGCGTTTTAGGGCCTTAAAGACGAAAATTTTTAGGCCGAACGTTTCCCACACCGGAATCTGCAGAATGAGCTCTTCTCGAACATTCTATTACATTTTTGCTGGTCAGTCGCCTCCCAATATTACCTCACGTGCTCAGAGACGTGCAGAATCTGCAAATAAATGTGAATGAGAGGGACAGAGAGCGGCAGAGTCAGAGATGGACAAGGTGAGGGAGGGTGGGAGAGACGGTGAGAAAGGGGAAAGATGGAGATGAAGGGCAGAAAAACGTCTGCCGGGTTTTCCTAGTATACAATATAACAATAATAAATTGTATTATTTAACAAAATGAGGGGCGAAGGCGAGTATGGTTGCGACGCGCAGTCTGTACTTCACGCGCAAGTGTTCTTGATCATCCGCAGGGGGAGCGGCGAGTGGAGGGCTTTGGATACGTCACAATTTAAAAGCGCGAACCAACTGTTGGCGTGTACTGAACACGCCAAAGCGTGCTACGAGCAATGCTTCGGTTGTTTCGAAAATATAATATGGTTGTTGGTAGCATTGTAAATTGGTATGAGCCGTTCCGAATCCGACATAATATCTCAACGGGCCGTGCTATCTAATCTGCACTGGCCTGGGATTAGGGCGCTCGCGCACCAAGAAATCTTGCGCGAGCGTTAAACAAATCCTCGCAAGCAGGCCGCATAACGTGCCCCAGCTCGCGGCGAGTCAACTGCCAAAGCCGCCTTGACGCTGCCGGTGCTGTAGTGTGCTGTAGTGTTCTCTAGTGTACTCTAGTGTGCTGCAGCGTACTGCCGTGTGCTGTACTGTACTCTAGTGTGTTGTAGTGTATTATAGAGTGCTGTAGACTACTGTAGTGTATTGAAGTGTGCTGTAGTCTACTGTAGGGTATTGAAATGTGCTGTAGTGTATTTGTAGTGAGCTGTAGTGAATTTTAGTGTATTGAAGAGTGCTGTAGTGTATTGTGGTGTGTTGTAACGTACTCTAGTGTGCTGTAGTGCACTGTGGTGTGCTGTAGTACACTGTAGTGTACAGTTGTGTGATGTGGTGTATTGTAGTGTACTGTACTATACTGTATTGTAGTGAGCTGTAATGTATTGTAGTGTGCTGTAGTGTTTTCTAGTACACTGTAGCGTGATGGAGTGTGGGATGGGATGTGATGTGGAGTGCTCTAGTGTAATCTAGTGTGCTGAAGTCTTCTCTAGTGTACTCTAGTGTGCTGTAGTGTACTGTAATATATTACAGTGCGCTGTAGAGTAGTGAAGTGTATTACAGTGAGCTGTAGTGTGCTGTGGCGTATTGAAGTGCGGCGTGGCGCGCGTGCGCAGGTGGGGCTGGTGTGCGCGGGCGGGGAGCGGCGGCGGCTGCTGGCGCCGTGCTGCGCGGCGCAGGCGCTGCCCGCGCTGCGCGCCCTCGACCGCTTCGCCGAACGCAGGCGCCTGCGCTACGAGATGGCGGACGACCTCGCCCTGCACGCGGCCGCCGCGCGCGCCCTCCCGCCGCTCTTCCCCTCGCAGCCGCTGCTCAAGGTCGGCCCGCCGCCCCCAGCCCCGCCCCCAGCCACGCCCCCCGCCGCTCCACCCCTCGCAGCCGCTGCTCAAGGTCGGCCCTCCGCCCCCAGCCCCATCCCCAGTCCCGCCCCCAGCCCCGCCCCCAGCCACGCCCCCCCGCCCCTCCACCCTTCGCAGCCGCTGCTCAAGGTCGGCCCTCCGCCCCCAGCCCCGCCCCCCGCCGCTCCACCCCTCGCAGCCGCTGCTCAAGGTCGGCCCGCCGCCCCCAGCCCCGCCCCCAGCCACGCCCCCCGCCGCTCCACCCCTCGCAGCCACTGCTCAAGGTCGGCCCGCCGCCCCCAGCCCCGCCCCCAGCCCCACCCCCAGCCCCGCCCCCAGCCCCGGTCCCCACCCGTGCCTCGCCCCCGCTACGTTCCTGTCTGGGCTCCCCCGCCACGCCCAACCCCTCCCCGCCCCACCCCTCCAGCACCCCGCCCTCACCTCGCCCCTGCCTTTCCCCCGCCTCGCCTCCCCGCCCCCTGCCCCGCCGCGCCCCTGCATCGCCACCGCCCCGCCCACGCCTCCACACCGCCCTCGCACTCCCCTCCCTGTGGCGCCCCTATATCTAGGTTTAAAAGATCGACATTTCTACGAAAGCTCGATATTTTGAAAACATTGACATGAATGTGTCGCACCTACCTGCACACAACACTCACCGTGGTGGATACTCGGATTAACATGAAATTTTACCACCTGGTTCAGCACCTTTCAAAATACGTACATACAAATTTTTAAGTGATGTGGAGCATTGCAAGTAGTGATTTTACGAAAATTAGTGTTGAGACCTTTCGTGACCTCACCGCCTGTGGAAGAGAGGGAATCGCTGATCGCCGCTGGATCTGCAACCGTTACTCACACGCCGGCCACCGCTATCGCCTCTATCTGTCCGCAGGGTCTCAGCTGCCTGGGAGGGCAGGAGGGGAGGCAAAAACGAGTGTTTACATTGAAGATTCAGATGGACGAACAGGACTAGAACACATACAGCAGTGATTCGAGTACAACTATTAAATGCATACTAACATTGTTTATACATTTGTATGATAGGATTTAAGGATTAAAAAATTAGACAAGGCTTATTAAATAATAAATACGTAAATAAATAAATGTACAACAAATCACATGTTTAACAAAAAATGTTCGTGCGCTTACTAACACACTCCAAAGAACGTGCGTCATCAAACAGCGATGGCCTTTGTCATCGTGCTTGAAAGAACGCGCTTGGAAATCTGACATCGGTTGATAGACGCCGCGTAACGTTCCAGGCGCTGCCGAAGCAACGGCTCGTCCGCTGCGGGAAGTGCGGAGGTCACGAAAGGTCCTGGTACAAAACGCCTATAAAACACTATTTCTAATACACCATAGCACTTAAAAGTAGGGATTTTGGAAGGTGCCGAACGAGCTGGTAAAATTCCGTGACACTCGGAGTGCGGCGAGTGTGTGCGAGGGGGAGGCCTTGGCGCAGGTGGAGGGCGAGGGCGCGTGGGAGCAGTGGAACCGGGAGATGGACCTGGGCTCGTACATGGAGTACCTGGACCGCAACGCGTCGGGCCGCACGTGCTCCTTCCTGCACGCGGCGGCGCTGCGCGTGCCAGTGCGCTGCGAGGCTGCCGCCGCCCTCCGCCGCCACCCGCTGCCCACGCGCGCGCACGTGCAGGTGCCCCATTCGCAACAGCCTGCTCTCTCTCTATCTAAAACGGCGAGGGACGTTACAATATATAGATATATTGTAACGTCCCTTGCCGTATACAGGGTGAGTCACGTAACTTTAGCATCTCCTGTAACTTTTGAACGGTTGAAGTTCTTGCAATGGAGTTTTCACGGAAGTGAATGAGGGAATGGGGTTAATTGATATATGCATTAATTTCTATTTTATCACTTGTATTTTACAAGATATTTGAGGTAACTTTGTTTTTTCAAATGGAACTATACATATTTTTTCAGTCTATCATGACAAGTGTGAAAAAACGAATCCAATGATATACATATTGTCATATGTTAGATAAGCATTTTTTTGAGTAATTTTGATTTTTGCGACTAGGGTTTAACGGATATTTTGAATGAACTAGTAACAGTCCGCCACACAAGGTCACATAGCACTCCACCGGCAAACGCGCTCGTGGGGACGGGAAGGGAAGGGATCTTAGTATTTGAAGATACAAAACATGCCAAATATTCACAAATCTGTTGCAGGTTTTTCCCTGAACTCTGCTTTTCATCCTTCCGCATATTCAATTGTTTTGTCTTTCTTTGGTTGAAGGAATTGAAGGATTGAAAATTAGGATTTGTCATAACTATGTATTGTAATAAAATTATTTATTACTTCAACTCATTTTAATGAGGTTTTATATCACAGGATATTAATGGGATCTTGAAGCAAAACACTATCAGAATAAATATTAAGACTGTACAAAGAATATTGCATATTCTGAGCAAACACTTTAAATATTAATAAGCATATAATAATAACTTAGGGATGGAAACAAATTTATTTCAGTACATACTACTTATGAAAATGGGGAAGGACTGAAAGCAGAGGTCAGGTAAAACTGCAACAGTTTTGTGAATATTTGGAATATTTTCGTATCTTCAAATACTAAACTTCCTTCCCTTCTCCAAGCGCGCGTTTGCCGGTGGAGCGCTGCGTGACCTTGTATGGCAGACGGAGGTGGAGGGCGTACATTCAAAATATCCGTTAAACACTAGTCGCAAAAAAACCCTAGTCGCGTTACTCAAAAAATGCTTATATGTACATCATTGGATTCGTATTTTTACGCTCGTCATGATAGACTGAAAAAATATGTATAGTTCCATTTGAAAAAACAAAGTTACCTCAAATATCTAATAAAATACGAGTGATAAAACAGAAATGAATTCACGTATCAATTAGCCCCATTCCCTCATGCACTTCTGTGAAAATGCATTGCAAGAACTTCAACTGTTCAAAAGTTACAGGAGGTGCTAAATTTACGTAACTCACCCTCCTATTCCGAATGGTTGAGCCGCAATAAGCAGTTGGTTTGAAAAATTGATTTATAGGCAAAAATTTGCATCATGGTGAAAGAAATACTTAGCGAGAAATAAAAAAGCACCCAATTTACACAATTCGACTACTTTTCTATTTCTCGCTTAATTTTTCTGTCTGAATAAATATATTCATTTCTTTTGTAAATAATAAATAATTTACACGTTTCTGGAGTGTTTCTATGCTCCCATGATGCAAATTTTTGCCTAAAAATAATTATTTTAAACCAACTTTTGAGTGCTCCGGGATATCCACGTAATTTGTTACACAAAATATGCTTAGAATTGTCTTAAGTGTTTGATTTCGAAGTGTCGACGTTTCCTCCCCGGACACCCTGTGTACATTTTGGCCTGCCTCGGCGATTTAGAGCTTGCCCGCTCAGAGTTGGCAGACGCTGCTGCTGACCTCTGACATGTTGATGAGAAAGAGGGGACGCATGCATGCTGGGGATTTCTTATTCCAAGTACGATTGAAACAGTTCATCAATGAATTTAGGAATAACTACTTTAATCAGGCAGTTGAAATGTACAACCTATGTCACCGGAAGCGAGTGCGCTCACGAAGAACTTTAGGAGACCTCTGGGGAAAATCTTCGAAGCAGAAGCTTAAAAAATCTTTTTCTACTCCCATTGTATAATGCTGTCATTTGATGGCTACAACGCGTTGCATAAGATGATAGCCATTTCGACAGAGTTTTCATTATGATACAGGCTCCTGACCAATCACAGAGAAGCTTACAAACCAAGTATTGACACTACTTCATTAATCATTGAGAATCGTTTTATCAAATGTTTCGTTCGACTGTGTACATTAAAATTGTATTTGATATTATTTTATGCTCAATAGTTTTAATTTCTTTTATTGTTAGCATTTTTTCGTGGTATATTATTTAAAATAAAGTGGATCGTAATTTCACTTTGATCCTATTTGACTAGCGCAGTACTCCCTAGCAGACGGACAGATAACCACAGCCACCTGCGGCAGCATGCGAGGGTAGATTTAGGTAGCTGTCCGCTAGGTGGCCTTAGCTGAATCAACTGGCACAAAATGATTCAATGTAAAAGTTTAACTTATAAAAGTTACCGAATGTCGTAGAAAAAGAAACTATTCATCATAAAGGTTTAACTTATAAAATTTACCATATTTCGTAGAGAAGGTACCGTATGAAACTCGATGTAATGGGTATTAACACACTAGTGTGAAGTTTGCGATACTCGCTCGTTTCTTCGCTCGTATCGTAATCTGTCACTCGTGTATTGATACGCATCATTACATGATCGTTTCATAATGTACCATCAGAAGTTCGTACAAGTATTGACGCAGAGGTCCGCTGCCAATCGCGTATCTGCTCGTGATTTACGCCTGAGGCTCTCCCTACACCGAGAGCCCGCATTCCCAACTGTTGACGTCACGCCCTTCCCTTGAGCGCGTGGGCGCGGACGAAAGGCCGAGAAAGCAGCTCTTGCTTGTTGAGATTCCCGGCGCACTTACAGTTCAGACCCAAGCAATATGTTAGACCCTTAAATGATTGTTATTTCCCCTTGCTGCTGAACGGCTTTCCTAGTAATAGAATTAATTAATTACAATTTTAAGCATATTTTGTTTAATAAACTCCTTCGATATTCCGAACGGCTGAGCCACAATAAGCACTAAGTTGGGTTGGAAAAAGCATAAGCAAAGCATAAGTTGGGTTGAAAAAATAATTTCTGGGCAAAAATTTGAATTTCAGAAGCATGAAAACATTCCAGAAGCATGTAAATGGTTTATTATTTACAAAAGTAATGAATATGTTTCATAAAGGAATATTCACCGAGAAATAAAAAGAAGTCGAATTTTGTAATTGTGATTTGTCATGTATGTTTTATGCTAACACTGATTCATTATTACTTCTCTCAGTCGATTGATTTCTTAGTGATTTCAAGCGCGTCAACTGACAAGGTGACTAATTCCGTAAGTGTAGTACATGTTTTTATCGCCAGAAGTGTCGGTGATCTACCCTCGAAGGATGGGTAGATTTACCTGTCGGCTGGTGGGGTTTTCCCCAACCATGTATTTCCCAGCAACCGAGCAGCGCCCCAGCCGGGACAAGCTCTAAGCACACCACGCCCCTTGCGCGATCTTTCCTTCCTCTTCCTTGCCCTATCCTGATCTCTTACACACACTTACAGTAACTTGAACTACACCACCACACTTGCCAGAAGACGGATCGGACGGTTCGGGGTCATCCATAAATTACGTAACACTAAAGAGAGAGGGAGGGAGCCTGAGGCAGCGTTACGCTGCGTTACATAGAGATAGGGTAGTGCGTTACAAGGGGGAGGGGGGTATTAAAAATACTCGAAATTTGAGTTACGTAATTTATTAACGGCCCCTTAGAGGTTGTTCCGGCTGGGGCGGTGCCCCGCTGGAGGGAGAAACCTGGCTGAGGAAAATCCCGCAAGTCGACGGTAGGTGGGCGCCGGATCCCACCATCCAGCGGGGGGAGATCGCCGCCACCTCACGCGAGAAAATGTACTTCACTTACGGGCCCAACGAGCTTATACTTGGGTTTTTCTTTCTTGGCGCACGGGGGGTGTCAATAAAATGGAATATCTCACGGTATTTCGCGTCGTTCTCCTTCGTGTCGCCTGGAGTCGCATGATCGCGACTGTATCGAGCAGTGCTGGTGATCATGCGATTCCTGGCGGCACAACGGAGAACGACGCGAAATACCGTGAGATATTGCATTTCATTGACACACGCCCCCCGTCCGCGAAGAAAGGAAAGGCGAAGTGAGGTGGTGTGGCGTGCGCAGGGGGCGTGGCTGGCGGTGCCGGCCAACCCGGGCGCGTACCTGCGCCTGCGCTTCGGGCCCGACTGGGTGCGCGAGGCGCTGGCGCGGCCGGCCTGCCCCGCCCCCGCCGCCCCCGACGCCCCCGACGCCCCCCCGCGCCCCGCCGACGCCGCGCGCGCCAGCCGCTGCCCCGCCCCGCTCGCCTGGGACGCCTGGCGCTTTTAGCACTCGCGAGGCAATCCTCTCCCACTTGACATCTCAACAGTTGCAACACCATTCTCTCCCATTTGATATCTTAACAGTTGCAACACAATTCTCTCTGATTTGATATTTTTAAGTTACAAGACAATTCTCTCTCAGCTGACATTTTAACGCTTGCAACACAATTCTCTCCCATTTGATATCTTAACAGTTGCAACACCATTCTCTCCGATTTGATATTTTAACGGTTACAAGACCGTTTTCTCTGATTTGATATTTTTAACAGTTACAAGACAATTCTCTCTCAGCTGACCTTTTAACGCTTGCAACACAATTCTCTCCCATTTGATATCTTAACAGTTGCAACACAATTCTCTCCGATTTGATATTTTTCACGGTTGCAAGACCATTCTCTTCGATTTGATTTCTTTCATGGTTGCAAGACCATTCTCTCTGATTTGACATCCTCAACGGCTTTCAAGTGAATTCTGCTGGGTTTGACGTCCTCAACTTCCAAGATAATTCTAATTTGATATTTTTAACAGTTGTGAGATAAATCTCTGTGATTTGAAAAAAATTATGGTTGCAAAACAATTCTCTCCGATTTGATATTTTTAACGTTTCCAAGACAATTCTCTCTGATTTAACATTTTTAAGGGTTGCACGGCTTTTAAGGGTTAATTCCTCTAATTGGACATCTTTAACGGCTCCCAGGGTCTTTCTTTCTGATTTCATCCTTCAATAGGATTACTGTTAATTTGACCGTTATCTTTTAATTGAATCTAAAGCAAACTTTCTGGAGATCGGTTTCTTCCCCAAGAATTACGTTTGATTTGACAGGTGTGCCTGTTTCTTAAATGTATATAGGATTATGATGTTCTTAAAAAAGTCAATGTTTAAGAACTTACGAAAGAGTAAACTAGAAGAAGGTATTTATAACACATTATATTATTGTTGAACTTAATTTGTTTGTCTTAGTTAATGTATTACAACAAATCCAATAAATGTTCATTCTTCCCTGTAAATCCACTGGTCCAAGTTATTTAGATACATTCTTTCAGGAAACAAAGAGAAAGTAAGAAATCTCATCGAGATAACTAACTACTCATAAAAAGAGGGGTGGTTAAAAATACCACCATCACCTGCCACCATCATTTTAGTCCTTAATAATAATAATAATAATAATAATAATAATAATAATAACAACAACACTTCCACCTTGGGAGTACACGAACTTGCAGTTGGTGGTGGAGCTTGAGTACCCCCATGAGCCTGACAGCTATGTAAGTGATAGCCTAGCTTCCGATAGGGCCTCCCTTGCTGAATAGGTTGAAGGTGAGGGGTCCGACGAAGAAGTACTCCATTTTGAGGAGAGTGGGAAGTAAGTAGAGAGGGAAGGGTCATGAACCTTTGGACTTCCTGTTGTCGACCCATAGAGGGTACAGGAGAGAAACTGGGTTGGCACACCAGGCCACTGATTAGAGAGGAGGCCCGAAACTTGCATTAGCCAGCGAAGGAGGCTGCCTTCAGCAGTCAGTGAAAATCCCGTAGGGTTTAGTAATGCCGACTGGCGATCGGAGGGAACCCTTGCTGGACCCTGCGGGGGGATGTCCCGAGGCCACTATGGGTCGCAGTAACGGATGGCAGGAAACAACCCAAAGGTTAAGTGTGATCTGTGAACTCGAATTTGCTACCTGCAAATCTTCAATTGAAACCAATGAGCAAAATGAATAGAACAAGCAATGTAATGAATCTTAACGTGCCTTGTTCTACCAATGTCCCATACCTGCTCAGAAACCGGGCTAATGTCACCTTGTCGACATCTGGCCATCCCACGGATGTTAGTCCCAGGGACCCAAAGCCGGCAGTAGCTCGAAGCCATCGTCAGAGATGGACCTGGGATGAATTAAAGGAGGTTATGTGGTGCTTTTACTATGCAAAAGCGAAAAATGGGTGCTGAGAAATAGAAGTTTTCAAGGTATGGAGAGAGCGGAACCCAGATATGAGACCTACCCTAGACTCAACGAAGCTTGCCAGTCAACGACGATACATACTCAGCAGTGGAAAATTCACAGCAGAACAACTTGCTGACATTCAGAGAAATGCGGAGTGTGCAACGATAGCAACAGAATCGAAACTAAGCGAAATTGGGGTAGTTTCTTACTTCGTTACTGTTTCTTCTTCTTAATTTCGTTCCTGTTTCTTGTGCACAGAAACTAAAGTCCGTAACGAAACTAAACTCCAAAGCACGGAGAAGAAATCCATTGCCTAGTTTCGAAAGTGCCTCTGGAACGAAACTTAACTCAGGCTGGGAATATGGTAGTTTTGTTACAGAAACGGAACTATATTATCATAGGAGTTTAGTTTCTGTACAGGAACTTTATTCAAGATTCAGTTTCGTTATTTACCATTCTTGACGCCACAAAAAAGGTTAAGTTTCGCTCCGAGAGACATAACTTGCAAGTTGTGTCTGGGCGACCATTCAAATTGAGAACTCCCATGACCTCATTGCAGCCGTTACTCGTGAGCCGGGCAGCCGCTATCAGCCCATCTGTAGGCAGTGTCGATTGCCTTGGAGGGCAGGCATGGCGGTAAAAACGTATGTTTGCGTCACAGGTTCCGACAGACGGGGGGGTCGAACACTTGCTTGAATAATCCAAATGCAATTGTTGCAAAGATGCGCTTTGCGCTTTTGGAGTAATCCTCCATTAACCACCGCGCCATTTCTAAGAGTAATCCTCCATTACATATTATGTCACGTCTCGTTGTCAAGAGGACCGCCAGGTAGCATCTCCGCGCACGCGCCTCTCTCTTGCGCGCTCTTGCGTCACTACCCGGCGGCCAGAATTGGGAAGGACTTAGGATTGAGGTAAGGTTTAGGTCTCTTCAGAGGGGTTGGACTAGCCCTTGTGAAGCAGTCAAGCTGGTTTGGTTGGAACAAATTTCACATGAGATCGAAACCCTTAAAATTTAGCCTCAATATACGATAAATAAATAAATACATACATACTTTGCATTATGGAAACAAAATGTTCACAACAATGGGGTCTAATCTATTTATCTATAAAAAACAAAGTTGTGTTAGTTACACCACTTATAACTCAAGAACGACTGGACCAATTTTAATTATCTCTGTTTTGTTGGATTCATCTCCATCCAGAATAACGAAATAAAAAATAAAATATAGAAGAAATGGCACTACACGACGCTGAAGACTAAAAAATTAGATATTCATGCAAACGCAGCCCGCTGTACAGTTTCATAACATCGTTAAATAACTTCTAAACAAAGCATATTAGGGCATTAAAAGCTAAAATTTTGAGCCCGAAGGTCTCAAAGAAATATTTTTCACGTCGTAATCTACAGGACGAGATCTTCTTGAACATTCTATTACATTTTTGCTGTTCCGGCGCTTGTCAATATTACCCCACCTGCTCAAAGATGTGCAGGATCTAAGTACATAAAACAAAGTCGGGTTAAATAAACCATTTATAACACAAGAACGATAGGATCAATTTTAATTATCTCCAATTTTTTGGATTTATCTCCGACCCGAATAGCAAAATAACTATTAAAATATCGAAAAAAAATTATACAGAAAATTAATCAAATATTATAACTAGTGGTGCTACAGAATGGCACAGACTTTCCCGTATTAGTTTTCTATTTCCTTGGGTCTTCGCTAGCTATTCGGAATTGCCACATACTCTTTCTTGCCAGCTCTATCATCGTCAAAAGTACATTTTTTTGTCATTTTCTTCATGTTTCCTATTGGTAGAACGAAAATATTAATTTTAGAATATTAAAGAACACAAAAACCTAGCCGTAAATGGCAATTTTCTTTTAAAAATTATGTGCCATTTTAAAGAAAAAGGAGTTTTAGCACTACTAAAAATGCGAAATTTGAAGCTCATTTTTACAGAAAATGCTTGATTTTTCAAAACACTTTATTTGAAGTTATTTGAAGCACTTACACTCACAAATATAATAATGCTTACAAATTGCTGGTAATATGCATATTAAAGATGTGAGAGATCTTTTAAAAAAAAATCAATTATGTAATTTTTGAAAAAACAAAAAAAACTCAAAATAAACTTTACCCTTTACTAAAGAGTGTAATTAGCACTATCCGTTTCAAAAGTTTGAAGAAAAAATTTGCAGCCATATATGAGAAAATGGCGTTCGAGCGTTTCTGAAAATGCGAAATTTTGAGCTTCTTTTCACAGAAAACTGTTGTGTTTTCGAGAAACTTTACTTGACACTATTTAAAGCACATGTACTCGAAAATATAATAATGTGAAAAAATCGCCGCTAATGTAAACATTATCGACGTGAGAAACATGTGAAAAAAATTACATTTTTGTAATTTTTAAAAAAACAACCAAGAGAGCAATATGGCTTTTATGACATCTGATAGAGTACATTTACCACTATCCCTACCAAAAGCTTAAAGAAAAAATTTGGAGCCATTTTTGAAAAAATCTTGTTTTTGTAATTTTTTTCAAATTGCATATATTGCACACAATAAAAACATTTACATGGCCTTTATGAAAGAACTCAATATGCAGAACAAATTTTATTTGGAGAAAAAATCTCTATCTTCAATTTTCTAGTTGGAGAAAGACGCCGAAAAAAATTCAAAGTTTCACAAGTTTCGAAAATTCAGTTATCCGTGAAAATCGGACGTATGCCATGTTATTAAGTGTATTTTAGTCTATTCATGCAAGAAATTTAAAGAAAAAATTTGGAGCGTTTTTGAGAAAATTGTGAAAACCCCCGGGGGGGCTTCATATATTGAAGAATCGTTTTCAAAATCTCAAAGCTTGGACTAGTATGAGATTGACCGGGGAATATCCATTTTGGAAGAAATCGTACGTATGGTTTAGGCGCTAGCAGTGTTCACAGACGGAGAGACGGACGTTTTCCTTTCAATTGGGTTTTCGGTATCAAGAACCTAGAAAACAGGGCTTCTGGCTACACCACGTGTTAGGGGTTTTTTTTCTTAATTTAGCAACTGGTTTTATCGACTTTTTCGTTATCACGGCCCGGCAATTAATTTTTTTCCGCGGAAAATTGACCATTTTTTCGCGTAGCATTACATAACTTTCCCTATACTACTTATATCGCTCCGTGTATACGTACGTATACAGGAAAGTAAAAACAACTACAAATTGTATTTTTAATCCAGTGCAGTGGCATGCAGTCTAGTGTCTCTAATAAGAAATATTTAAAGTAACGAGAGGTAACCAAATCTGATTGTCTTCTAATTAGCATTTTTCATATAGTGGGATCTGTCATTTATTAACAATTCAAATCATTTTTATATTACATAAGTTACATCTTAGAACCACAAAGTTTTGCAAATCAATTAGCTGCATCTTCAGATGTACTGTAATTACAAATGTTTCTTTCTTTAATATGAAATTACAAAATTGAAAAGAGCTAATAAAGTAAAAAATAAAAAGTTTGATGTAACAAATAACTTAAATGATGTGAAATATTTTTAAATTTTTTAACTAAGAAGTAAACACTAAATTGTATAACTACGAAGTCTCACCTGTGTAACGATAACCGTGTATCGATGTATCGAGTAGCACATCGATGTAACAAGAGGCATGACCAGTCAGTCAGTATTGTATTGTGTGCAGGAATAAACACACAGTTACGTGTGCATTTGTGTCTTGTATAAAGTATTGTTATTAAGTGTTCACCCAAACCCTGCATGCAATACGTTACATGGTGTCAGGAGTTATTGGATTTTGTTGATTGAACGTAGGTAAATCGGCAAAACAAGAAAATGTCGAACATTGAAGAAAACGTGCAAGATCAGAGGTTAGCTCATCGCATAAACATTCGGCAACCGAAACCCCTGGTTTTTGGTAAAAACGTGGCACAGGAATGGAAAACGTGGAAAGTGTCGTACAACTGGTACTCAAAAGCAATACAGTTGGATAAAGAACCGCCCGAAGTCCAAGTCGCCACATTTATGACCACAATAGGTTATGGAGCTGAAGAAATATTTGAATCGTTTAACCTCACAGAAGATCAACAAACAAACATGCAGATAATTATGGAAAATTTAACAATTACTTTGTGCCAAAAGTAAATGAAACATATGAAGCATACGTTTTTCATAAAATAGTACAAGAAGCAGACGAAAACTTGGAACAGTTTCTGATTCGAATAACAACT